>JAVJIF010031447.1:0-426382 GCA_038442645.1 Agave tequilana
CCGAAAAACGGTGGAATGCTATGTCGACGACATTGCCGTCAAAAGCCGCAACAAGAATGAACACCTTCGCGCCTGAGAACGATGTTCGACATAATGCGGGCTCATCAACTGAAAATGAACCCAACAAAATCCTTTTTGGGAGTGTCAAGCGGCAAATTCCTTGGGTTTATTGTCACATCAAAAGGAATTCATCTTGACCCAGACAAGTCAAAGCCATCCAGAGCATGCATCCACCAAGGAATCTCAAGAGCTCAGAGGCTTGCAAGGCAGGCTGGCCTATATCAGAAGATTCATCGCAAATCTCTCAGGCCGCTGTCAGCCGTTCACCCCGGCTCATGAAAAATGGTACTTCCTTCGTATGGGATCAAGCTTGTCAGGAAGCTTATGAAGACATAAAGAGGTATCTCACAAGACCTCCAGTCCTGGTGGCCCCTACATCAGGGAAACCATTCTTGCTTTATGTAAAGCTCTGGACTACTCTCTCGGTGCCGTCCTCGCTCAAAAGGACAACAATGGCCACGAGCAGGCCATTTATTATCTGAGCAGAACTCTCATAGGAGCGGAATCTCGCTACAACCCTATGAGAAAGAGTGTTTAGCTCTCGTCTTCGCTGTTCAGAAACGCGACATTATTTGGTCGGCCAGACCATACATGTCATCTCCAGAGTAAACCCATTGCGTCTTCTTATGACAAGCCAGGATCATTGAATTCAAGATTGGCTAAGTGGGCACTTTTATTGTCTCAATACGACATGACCTTCATCCTCAGAAGGCGGTTAAAGGCCAGGCCCTTGCAGA
Source organism: Agave tequilana (assembly GCA_038442645.1). Taxonomy (NCBI): domain Eukaryota; kingdom Viridiplantae; phylum Streptophyta; class Magnoliopsida; order Asparagales; family Asparagaceae; genus Agave; species Agave tequilana. Next base: position 798 of record JAVJIF010031447.1, read on the forward strand.
GTTCTTGGCTGCTCATCCAGTTCCGGAGCATTCAAAACTTCACGAAGACATCCCTGATGAGGTCTTCGAGTCTAATGCAACCTCAGAAGAGGAGTATGGCAGATGTTCTTTGATGGAGTATCGCGAATGGGCCCTAAAGGCAAGATTATTGCCGGAGTGGGGTTGTGTTTATCTCCCCGCAGAATCATGTCCTGCCCAGAGAATTTTCTCTGACAGAATCGTGCTCCAACAATGTAGCAGAATATAATGCTCTGCTCATTGGTCTTCAGCTCGCCCATGGAATGGGGTACGCTACCTCGAAGCTTATGGCGATTCAAAACTGATCATCAATCAGGTTAAAGGCGAATACGAAGTCCGCCATGAGGACTTGGTGCCCTATTACCATACAGCCATCGAATTGGCTAACCTATTTGAAGGTTTCTACATCGGCATGTGTCTCGATCTCAAAATACCAAGGCGGACGCTCTTGCTACGTTAGCAACAACGCTAGCCTTGCCAGCCGACACCGAGTATCACTTACAGTCGCAACTCGACATCTTGTATGCTTCAAGCACATGCTAAGAACTCGAGAAGTCTATAATGTCTCCATGGATCTTGAACCAAGAGACTGGCGCTTTCCTCTCATCGACTATGCTTTGCACGGTCTGCTTCCAGACAATCCTAAAGAAGCGGCATCTATCAGACGAAGGTCTCTCCGTTTCTACTACGATCCGACTCTGAAGACACTTTACCGTCGTTCATATGACGGTGTCCTCCTCCGTTGCCTTTCTCATTCAGAGGCACAGGAAGCGCTCCAAGAAGCGCACGACGGCACTTGTGGAGCTCATCAGCCAGGTCCAAAGCTCAAAGACAGGTCGCATAGGCTGGGATATTATTGGCCAACTATGATAGCCGACGCCATCCATATGCACGAAGGTGTAAAGCATGTCAGATTCATGCAGACTTCATACACCAGCCCTCGGAGTTGCTCCACCCGACTGCTGCTTCATGGCCATTTGAAGCATGGGGAATAGACGTCGTAGGGCCAATCAGCTCTTCTTCGACAAAAGGTCACCGGTTTATCCTAGCAATAACCGACTACTTTTCAAATGGGCGGAGGCTATACCACTGGTTGAAGTCAAAACCTCCAATGTGGTTCACTTTATCAAACATCATGTCATCCATCGATTTGGTGTCCCTAGGCGGATCATCCACGACAACGGTCCCCAATTCATAAGCCAAGTATTCTATCGGTTCTGCGATAAATACCGATTCAGAATGTGGCTTCAACTGCCTATAATCCTGCTGCCAATGGCTTGGCGGAAGCATTCAACAAAACAATCATCAAGCTGCTCAAGAAATTCGTCTCCTCGAATAAGCGAGATTGGGACGAAAAGCTCGGTGAATGTCTTTGGGCCTACCGAACCACGGTTCGGACACCGACAGGCAATACGCCTTTTTCTCTGGTATATGGGTGCGAAGCAGTCATCCCGTTGGAAATCCAGATGCCGTCATTGCGAGTTGCTCTGACCACCAAGTGCACATTAGAAGACAATGATCGATTGCGCCTTCAGAGCTCGAAGCCCTGGACGAGAAGCGGCTCCAAGCGCAACAGTATATTGAGCTATATCAAGCTCGAATCTCAAAGCCTTCAATAAGAAGGTCAAACAGAGAGTCTTCCAGAAAGGGGACCTGGTCTTAGCCGTCAGACGACCGATGATTATGACGCACAAGACCAAAGGTAAATTTCAGCTCAAATGGGAAGGACCGTTTGTAATAGAACAGTCTATTCAAATGGAGCATACCGCCTCACGACTGCAGAGGGCGACCTACTCATGATGCCGATCAATGGCAAGTTCTTTAAAGAAGTATTATCCTTAATCAAGGATCCTTCTCTTGATCAAGTTAACACTATACCCCTGATCAAGATCTCCGTGTCCAAAGCACACACAAAGAGAGCCTTTCTCTTCCTCCAAGTGAGGTCGCACAGCCATAAACCAATAGGAACCTGGCCGTGCACCGGTTATCCTAAAGGGAATCAGGGTTATGCAGACATTAACCCGATAATCCAATATCCTTAACGATTAAGGATAGAGGAAAATGTTGGCCTGTAAGCCCAACATAAGTCCTCGACAACTCATCATGCTGAGTGGAATAGCATGGCTAGCCCAACTCAAACGGTAGTTGGTAAAGGCATATCAATCCGTTGACAGCTGGGGATTTGCTAAAAATCCTAAGGGACCAGTTCTCATTTGATTCCCTCTCCAAAATCACTTACCAATTCTCATCCATAGGATGGTAAGGCAACATATATTCCGCTGTTATGTTAACATTAAACCTATGACAGCAGTGCCCTCATCTCTCTCCGTGAGAACGAGACCCCCCAAAATCACCTACCAATTCTCATCCATAGAATGGTAGGACCACATATATATCTCGCTGTTACGTTAACATTAAACCTATGATAGTGATTCCCTCGTTTCTCCCCGTGAAAACGAGACTTTTCCCAAACTCCATTGCAACCTTGAGCTTGGTGGCGTCTCATTCGGTTATGTCATTGCGACCTCTGAACCAGCGGACAACTAAGTCTCAATTCCGAGCCCTGTTGACATTTACAAAAGACAGGTCTCGATACTTGTTGACATCTACAAAAGACAAGTATCACCAATTTTTGAAGCTTGGTGGCGTCTCATCCGGTTATGTCATTGCGACCTCTGAACCAGCAGACAGCTAAGTCTCAATTTCGAGCTTGTTGACATTTACAAAAGACAAGTCTCAACCCCGAGCCCTGTTGACATTTACAAAAGACAGTCTCGATACTCGTTGACATTTACAAAAGACGAGTATCACCAATTTTTGAAGCTTGGTGGCGTCTCATCCGGTTATGTCATTGCGACCTCTGAACCAGCAGACAGCTAAGTCTCAACTTTGAGCCTGTTGACATTTACAAAAGACAGGACTCACCAATGCTTGCTGACATTTACAAAAGGCAAGTATCTCCCCTTCAGCCCCCGCAAAGGGCTAACCACGGGATCGCTGACGTCTTAATCGGTTATGTCATTGCGACCTCTGAACCGACGGATAGACACGTCCAAAGATTACGTCCTCAAGCAAGAACAAGATTGGAAATCCGACAGAAGCCAAAACAAAGAAAGAATTTCCATTAATTCCAAAAGATAGGGACACATGGAGGCACGTATACAACGACCTACAAGCGTACAATGTACGATCTGAGCCGCTCTCTGAGGGCATTCAGCCTCGTCTTCCTGTCATCAGCAGCCTGGGCAAGCGCTTGTGACCTCAGCTCAGCCTCATCAAAGTCCACCGCCTGGGCCAGACGAGCTTCAACTTCCGCCAAAGTTGCCCTCTGTGACAACTCCTGCCGCGCAAACTCCTCACTCTGAGCTCTGAGCTCTTCAAGCCGCGCAGTTTCCTCAAGACGCACTGGTATGGCTTTGGATAAGAGGAGATTTGCTTTCCTGATCATCTCCTCAGCCTTCGCAATCTTATCCTCAGCGCCAAGAAGAGCACTAGTGGAGGCGTCAATTGCACTCCCAACCTCCGCTTGCCTTGTTTCCAGAATTTCAAATCAGAAGAGACGGCCTTAGCAACCTCTTGAGCAGCAAGCCGGGCCTCGTGCTTTCGGGCAACAAGACAAGCGAGCTGCTCGTCAGCTAAGGACGCCGGTCTGAGCGATAGAGACGGCGCCACTCCTCTACAGCCTTCTCAAGTTCATCCACCAGGAGTTCTAAAGCAGTAGCCTGATGGTACCCCTCAAAGTCCCGAATGCTCTCAATATCACGGGAGAGGACCACCTTCAGCTTTGAGAATGGTACAGGCGAGCCCTTCAAAACTAGGACGATGGTTCGCTCCAAGCTTTTATAAAAGCTATCGACCAGGTCACCTATGTAATCATTCTCGGCCTCAGCCATTTCGGGCAGGGAGGCAACCTCAGAATAGTCCACCAGCCTGGTCGATGCCGTCGCAGAAGAAGCAGCGGGAACACTGACAGCAGCAGGACTAGCCGAAGGCGATCTTGGCGGAGTCCTCTTCGAACCAGCACGCCAGCCACCGCGGAGGTAGGACTGGCAACCACCTCTTGAGCAGCAGGCTCAACCACCAGGGTTGGAGAAGTAGGGCTCGCAATCACCCTCAATGCCGCACTCGGCAAAACAGTCCGTACCTCACTCGTTGATGTGATTGGGAGTGAGGATACCTCCGAAACTGTCGTCCCTTCAACCTCTGGTCTTTCAGCTGATTTAGGCTGATAAGAAGGAAGGTCGCCATACAGTGCGTCCAACACAGTAGCATCCGCCGTGGCCGAAGTGCTCATGTCACCCCTCAATCCCTCAGGAAGATCTACCGCCTCCCTTGAAGCTGATGCATCTTGAGGCCGAACACCTGTAACAAGACTGTAGTTAGTCGGGACACTATATACAGAAGAAGCCAAGAGGGTACGACAATACCAAAGGATGATGTTGCCTCGAACATCTCGTCGGCCGCACCAGTCTCCAAAGGCTCCATCGGAAAATTTTTGGCAGAATCAACACGAATAGCCGGCTCGTTTTCACTTGCTGAGTATCCTGTAGACCACCCGATAGAGCTCGATGCCTCAGGACTTCTTTTCGAAGTCCCAACGCCTGAAGGACCAACATCAGCCGCGCCACTCCCGAGACTCTTCCGAGTGAGCAGGGGAACCGGCTGCAGCCCCATAAGTGAATAGGGGATCATAATGTTCCCCTTGTTCTCCAGCTGCCTCAGCTCCTACAATCAAAAAGGATTGATGATAAGTCAATGGGAACGCACAAAAAGGCGTATTATATGAACAAGGTTAACCTTACCCAGACCTGGAGCGAATTCACCACTAGTCGGTTCAGCAACCGACGGTTCAGCTGCTAATGCGGCAGCAGGAGGAATCGCTGTAGAGGGGTAACCCTCTACGACAATCGTAGGAGCTTGGCGACGGGGCTTCTTCGCCAATGACTTCCTACGAGATCCGCTACCTGCCCGCTTTCTCTTGAAGTGGACGTCAGAATCTTCTCCTTCCACTTCTCCCGCACGTCGTGGGGAAGACGTCCCCACCACACCAGAGCCAGCCGCAGGAGTATCAACTCCAGCCCCCGCCTCGAAGCGAGGACTCCCCGCATCAGAAGCCTCGCTGTCATCCACAGCGATGAATTCTTCCAAGCCGGGGACACGAACCCGTTTGCCTCTCTCTTATCAGAGGCTTTCCGCCTCAGTCGCTGAGAGATTAACTTCACACCCGAACTGTTGGCGTTAAATCCAGGAGGTGTGGAGTTGGAAGCCGCGTACCACTGCAAGCACAGGGTCGTCGAGAGGCCGGGATCCTGCAGCGGCGTGCGTAGCCACGCCCCAGTGCCATCCGCAGTGAAGAACCGCCAGGCACGGGCCCCATCAATAAGACTCCCCATGAAAGCCAGGTCCGAATTGGGGTTGCCCACATACAGTTGGTCGTACCCGAATTGGCGGGCAAATCGACTCGGGACGTAGGGTTCCAGGTAGCAGGTATCCCCACTCCTGTACAGCAAGTGCGAGGGCCGGATGCTGACCAGCCACTCGAAAATGCCCCGACTCATGGGAGACCGCCCTGACTCCGCATCTCGAAATTCCTCGTTGTATCCTGCACCCCGAATGCGAGGAAAATAGCGGAACAGGCTATAAGCGTCATGACGACGCACTAACTTACGGGTCTCGCCACGTAGGCTTTCGTCCAAGAGCAACCTTCGAATCGGCGGAGAAGCGCCGTTCGAACACCCTGCGGAGGATCTTCCCCAGCTCCAATTAAAGTAGGGCAGTGTAAGGCGAACCACGCCATCAAGTAGGTGTACGGTAGACCCACCTTAGGATTGGGTCCATCGCAAGGAAGGATAGCACTCTTCCCACGTCTTGTCACCGGTGGCCTGCAGAAAGCCTCCGTTAGTGCGCGAAGGCCTCTTTGAATACAGCATACCATGGCTGGGAGAAGACCCAGACGGTGACCATGGGCTAGGCGAACGGCGGGTAGCAGAACATTCGGGTGGACGATGTCACCCGAGGAAGAAGGCACAACACACTTCTTTAACCAGACGGTTAAGAAACCGGCCAGCAGCGCCTTTCGAGACATAGGCCGACGGGCCTGATGGTGAAAGCTCCGAAGGGTATCACCCTTCTCATAGGGACCAGCGTCTTCTGTTACGACGATATCCCTTTGGAGACACATCTCCATCCTTTCAACAATATCGCCATCAGCAACTCCGCGATGAGCTGCTTCAGGAGCATTCTTCATGTCTGGGAACAGGTAACTTCCCCAGCTCTTTAAGCTCTTCGAGCTACCCTTGCCACCACGTGAATGCTAGAACAAATATGCAAGTGGCACATCAACTCCCGATAAGTCTCGAGCATAGCAGGCTCCTGCTTCACCAGGAGGGCCAACTCCGCCTCACAGGGAAAGTACTCTTCGTATGGAAGAGACCCGAAAAGCAAAGCAGAGATTTCCCACATCTCATGCAAAGCCATGCCCAACTCGCCAACCGGGGTGAAGAAGGTCCCCGAAGCCGGGCAGTACAACTCAAGGATGGCGTAGAAGCACGCCACCTTCATCTCAATGCCGTAGCAGGTCGCCCTGACGGCCTCATAGAGATTCAGCCCCTCCAAGTCCTTGTAACACCCCGCTCCCAGAATACGTACTTAGATGCGTATTCAGATTTCTCGACTGTATTTTTCAATTTACTTCTTGTATTCGTTTGTATTATGAATTCTCTATATGATTGTTTTGTCTTGGATTTGGGTTTGTGGACTCGGAGTCAGCCCTAGTCTGAACCGAGGGCCCGATCCTAGAGTATTGCTCGATTTGGATATTCTGGTATTCCGATTTGACCGATTTCAGTTTTAAACATCGTTTTCCAATATTCTAGATTTTCTATGATTTTCTGGAATTTTCCTGAATTATGTTGAAAATCTTCAAAACCGGTGTCGGCTAGTACCGTTGACCGATTCCCGGAATTTTAATAACGGTTTGGAATTTCTAAAAGTGCCTTTAGACATTATTTCTTAAAATCATATTTCCTATCTAAATTCAATTTCTGGGATTTATCAGATTTTATCAAAATCCGGCCAATCCGGTGTATACCGAGATTGACGGTTGATTTCTAGATTTTTAGCTTGAAAATGAGATTGAATCTTTGAAAACTGATTTCACCAAAAATCATTTTATAATATTTATGATTTTTAAGGATTTTTGAGAAGCTTTCCGGATTACTTTATTTTTGGGCCTTTCCGGTGTTTTCCCAGTTACCGAGGAGATTGTCCCGTATATTTCACTCTGTCTTTTCCCACTTTCTCTCTTCTTCCTCAAACGCGGATCTCACCAACCTGGGATTCCGCATTTATTGTGAAGATCCTCCCCATTCCGCATTTAATGCACTTCAGATCAAATCCCATCCATTATCATGACTTTCTCTCTCCTCTTTGAAACGCAGCTTTTGGCTTTCCCTAAACGCGGCTTAATCCCTGCGTTTAACCCATTCGGCCCAAACGCAGGTGAGGGCTGCATTTTGAGTGAAGGGAATGCAAGATTCTCCTCCTTTATTGCTTTTGTCCTATATGGTATGCAACACCATTATGATATCCTCTTTCTCTCTCTTCATTAATTCCTTCTCTTCTCTTCCAATGTCATTTCCAAGACACCCACTCCTCTCTCATCATCACAACAAGCCAAGTGGCCAAGAGAGTCACCTCATCTCCCCATTTTGCAAAACCCCCTCTCCTTTATTTATGTGCATCACTTTACAAACTCAAATCCTATAAATACCTTTTCCTTCTCCATTTCACTTCATTTTCTCTTCTTTCTCTTCACCAAAGCCTTAACCTCCACCAACTCCTCCTTCATCTCCACCACAACAACCACCACTACAACTCCTCCAACTCCTTACCTTCATCTTCTTCCTCCTTCATCTCCATGGAAACCACCACAAACTCCAAAGCTTCCACCTTCTCCTTTACCTTCTCCAAAAACCACCACCATCAAAATCCTCCACAAACCGCCATCACTCCATCTCCTCTAGGGCCGGCCACTCCTTTTGGATTGGGGCCGTGCTCTTTTTCGTTGGCAAAACTCGAAGACCGGTCCCTCCTTTTGGATTGGAGCCGTGTTCTTCTCCGTTGGCAAGACTTAGGGCCGGTACCCTCCTTTGGATTGGGGCCGAGCTCCTTTTCGTCGGTAATATCATCGAAGATCATTCCGGTAATCATTCGCGATTATTCCGGTGATCGATTTAGTGATATTCGGCGACAACGATCAATGCAACGCGGAGCCATACTCGCGTATGCGTCCTTCTCATGTCAACACGACGCGAAGCTAAGTGCCCGCGTCTGTGTTCTGTCCTTGTTGGCGTGACGCGGAGTTTATCCTCGCGTCCGCATTCTCATGCCCTGATTTAAACACAGGCCTCGAGCCCCGCGTTTGCCATTCTTGCAACGCGACTCCCGGCGTCTGCTATTCCCCCGCGTTTGCCATTCTTGCAACGCGACTCCCGCGTCTGCTATTCCCCGCGTTTGCCATTCTTGCGACGCAAGCCTCGCGACGCTAACTCCCGCGTCTGCGAACCCTCGCGTCTCACTTTCAAAACCCGCGCACTCTCTCCTTCCATAATTATGGCGCGTTCCGAGTTCCGTGGATTTCTGACCTTTCGGCTTTCCGGTGATTTAGGCGAGTGTTCTCGCTATCCTCTTGACTTCCTATTTTCATTGATTATACGAGTGATCTCGCTTTATTCTTGGCTTTCCTATTTCATGTGGTACTAACATTGCAGGTACTCTCTCGGACCCTTCAACCTCCGGTCACTCACTATCTCGAAAGAGAAGTGATTGGGACCGACAGGTTTCTCAGTTCAGCCTCCGGTCACTCACTATCTCGAAAGAGAGGTGATTGGGGCCGGCAGGTCTCTCGGTCTTCAGCCTCCGGTCACTCACTATCAGTGATTGAGACCGTCAGGTCCCGCAGCTCCGCTTGGTTATGCTCAGCTATTACTTTATCATATACCTGTTACATTCATGTTACTATTTAATACCTGTTTATATTACCTGACCACCTGACATGCTACTACTTAGCAAGACCCCTTGTTATGACATGACTTGCCCCAGACTAATTTCAACCTCTTGACATGATTGGTTACCTGCCTCCTGTTATATTAATACTTGACTTGTGATTATCACATACGGGAATCCTGACTTGTTATCCTGAATGGAACTAAGTGCCACACAGAGCAAAGTGCCACACCATATTCGGTGGGGGCCACCTCTTGAATCTGTGGGGGCCACCTCTAGAATCTATCCCCTCAGAACAAAGTGCCACATGGAACAAAGTGCCACACCATACACGGTGGGGGCCACCTCTTGAATCTGTGGGGGCCACCTCTTGAATCTGTAGGGCCATTTCCTGTCATGACCCGTTATTCCCGTAATCTGTTAATATTGACAACTTGCACCTGGTTTGGGGGAAACTGATGGGCCCTGATTAATCATGTTCATGGTGGCACTATCGAGTCACGCGTGGCCACATACTTGAGGGATCACCTGGCGGCCACCAGGGATTCCGTGGGATGTGCTGGCACCCCTACTCCTGATTATTCCTGCCGAGTATGCACACGCCCTAGACCTATTTCTATGGGATCTGCGATACTCTATTCCTGTTCGGGCGTCCATAAGTCCCGGTACCTAGCGGTACGTTCCGGCTCAGCACCGGATACTCCTGAACCGTTGTCCCGGGCATGTACGGGCCCATCCGGAACATGATTCATCGAACTTTATCAGTTTCCAAATAACTGGCTATATAAGTTGTGAGTGGAAGTATGTGAAATGGGACACATACTGAAGCATGGAACTTAGGCGGCCCCAATAATTATAATAAGCTATGTGAATCTGTTGTGTTGTTTTGTAACTCGGATTGTATGCGCTTGGATTACGGTGACATGAGATAAAGGTATATAGATGAGGGTTTCCTTGTTTGGATTATTCCTTCGATGTACTAGTCTCATGGAGCCTAACCTAAGTGTTTACGATTGGTTTTGCTCGTAATCGGCTTTACTCGGTTTTATCGGTTTTTATCGGTTTTATATTAGTTTAGGAGATATCGAGTGACGCCTGTTATGACTCTTGTTATCCCTGTCATGATTCCAGCTATGTATTCCTGTTGTGACTCCCATTATGCCTGCTATGCACTCCTGTTATGACCGTCGTGTGATTTGCCACAAATGCTTTCATCGGGTTTTATAACAGAATTCCAGTTTTATGATTATCATGCTATACCTGTTCACACCTGCTTATACATGCTCTTGTTCACGACACGGTTTTCAATGCATAACTATGATTCGGTTTTGTCGTTACACATGTGCCTATCCTTGCTCGCCACTTGGCTTTGCCTACCACTCGCCTGGGGAGTTTCATCTGACTCCCCTGGATCCTCATGTCCAGGTCATGGAGCTTGGAGTGTGTGGATTCTCCATGTTGCTGATCAGAGTGGCGCAGCGGTAGCGTGGATCTCCAGCAGACCGTTCAGAGCTCTATCCTTCCAGGCCCCCTGTGCGGCTCTAGAGTTTTCCTGTTATGACTCCGAGCCTGTTTTTGTACTGTTCATACTTGTACACTTACTTGTATTCTCGCATTTGCGCATATCTGTGATGTAATATTCTTGTAATATTGGATCACCTCTGGTGATAACTTTGTAATTGTACTCATGTGTTGGAATGTATAATGCACCACGTGCTTCCGTACTCTGATTCTTGCCTGTACTGATGCTTAGCGTATATACGTGAAGGTACTTCTGACTTGTGTATATACGTCGCAGTGACGTCTCCGTATCCGCCGTGATCGGGGCGTTACAGGTTGGTATCAGAGCTTAGGCTCTACATCCTCAGTACGTCCAGACGGCAAATTAATGGTAAAGAAATTTGCAACTGGAATGTATGAGTCCTGGTTATACATTCCAACTACTAGTACAGAGTTATCTTTTTTTCTTGATCATCTTTCCTTTGATTTCTAATCCCTTCCATCTTTACCCGGTTTTGTTTTTTTGAAGCCTTTATACCAACTTAAGATATGGTTAGACTAGAAAGGTAGTGGCTGGTTCTAAATGAAGCTATGACATGATCTCTTCGGTTAACTCTATGAAGCTCGATATTCTCTGGATTGATCCTGATCAGGTTATCTTTCAGAAGTCAGTTGTCGGGATTCTCTATGGATATTCTACGTTCTCGGCTATATTCTTCAGAGTGATCGATGCCTGGTCTTCGGAATTCTTAAATATCGGTCTTCTTTATTTATGCTCAGGACTATCAGGGTTTTCTTATCCTTAGTATTCTGGCGTATTCTCAGAGCGACATTAAGTATGCAGTACAGCGGAATTTTATTGCAGAGCTGTGTTATCAGTCGGTATTATCTGGCATCATTCAAAGACTTATGCAGCCGGAAGTGCAGAATATTTCTATATTCGGGTTATTGATCAGTCAACTTGAGAGCCCTACCTATAGTACTTCGTATCTTAATTGGTATAAATTCCGCCCTTGTCCTCTTTGTGTTCAATTTACCCCTTAACGAAATTGCGAGGACGCAATTTTTTGTAAGGTGGATGGATTGTAACACCCCGCTCCCAGAATACGTACTTAGATGCGTATTCAGATTTCTCGACCGTATTTTTCAATTTACTTCTTGTATTCGTTTTTGTATTATGAATTCTTTATATGATTGTTTTGTCTTGGATTTGGGTTTGTGGACTCGGAGTCAGCCCTAGTCTGAACCGAGGGCCCGATCCTAGAGTATTGCTCGATTTGGATATTCTGGTATTCCGATTTGACCGATTCAGTTTTAAACATCGTTTTCCAATATTCTAGATTTTCTATGATTTTCTGAAATTTTCCTGAATTATGTTGAAAATCTTCAAAACGGTGTCGGCCAGTACCGTTGACCGATTCCCGGAATTTTAATAACGGTTTGGAATTTCTAAAAGTGCCTTTAGACATTATTTCTTAAAATCATATTTCCTATCTAAATTCAATTTCTGGGATTTATCAGATTTTATCAAAATCCGGCCAATCCGGTGTATACCGAGATTGACGGTTGATTTCTAGATTTTTAGCTTGAAAATGAGATTGAATCTTTGAAAACCGATTTCACCAAAATCATTTTATAATATTTATGATTTTTAAGGATTTTTGGGAAGCTTTCCGGATTACTTTATTTTTGGGCCTTTCCGGTGTTTTCCCAGTTACCGAGGAGATTGTCCCGTATATTCCACTCTGTCTTTCCCACTTTCTCTCTTCTTCCTCAAACGCGGATCTCACCAACCTGGGATTCTGCATTTATTGTGAAGATCCTCCCCATTCCGCATTTAATGCACTTCAGATCAAATCCCATCCATTATCATGACTTTCTCTCTCCTCTTTGAACGCAGCTTTTGGCTTTCCCTAAACGCGGCTTAATCCCTGCGTTTAACCCATTCGGCCCAAACGCAGGTGAGGGCTGCATTTTGAGTGAAGGAATGCAAGATTCTCCTCCTTTATTGCTTTTGTCCTATATGGTATGCAACACCATTATGATATCCTCTTTTCTCTCTCTCTTCATTAATTCCTTCTCTTCCAAATGTCATTTCCAAGACACCCCCACTCCTCTCTCATCATCACAACAAGCCAAGTGGCCAAGAGAGTCACCTCATCTCCCCATTTTGCAAAAACCCCCTCTCCTTTATTTATGTGCATCACTTTACAAACTCAAATCCTATAAATACCTTTCCTTCTCCATTTCACTTCATTTTCTCTTCTTTCTCTTCACCAAAGCCTTAACCTCCACCAACTCCTCCTTCATCTCCACCACAACAACCACCACTAAACTCCTCCAACTCCTTACCTTCATCTTCTTCCTCCTTCATCTCCATGGAAACCACCACAAACTCCAAAGCTTCCACCTTCTCCTTTACCTTCTCCAAAAATACCACCACCATCAAAATCCTCCACAAACCGCCATCACTCCATCTCCTCTAGGGCCGGCCACTCCTTTTGGATTGGGGCCGTGCTCTTTTTCGTTGGCAAAACTCGAAGACCGGTCCCTCCTTTTGGATTGGAGCCGTGTTCTTCTCCGTTGGCAAGACTTAGGGCCGGTACCCTCCTTTTGGATTGGGGCCGAGCTCCTTTTCGTCGGTAATATCACCGAAGATCATTCCGGTAATCATTCGCGATTATTCCGGTGATCGATTTAGTGATATTCGGCGACAACGATCAATGCAACGCGGAGCCATACTCGCGTATGCGTCCTTCTCATGTCAACACGACGCGAAGCTAAGTGCCCGCGTCTGTGTTCTGTCCTTGTTGGCGTGACGCGGAGTTTATCCTCGCGTCCGCATTCTCATGCCCTGATTTAAACACAGGCCTCGAGCCCCGCGTTTGCCATTCTTGCAACGCGACTCCCGCGTCTGCTATTCCCGCCGTTTGCCATTCTTGCAACGCGACTCCCGCGTCTGCTATTCCCGCGTTTGCCATTCTTGCGACGCAAGCCTCGCGACGCTAACTCCCGCGTCTGCGAACCCTCGCGTCTCACTTTCAAAACCCGCGCACTCTCTCCTTCCATAATTATGGCGCGTTCCGAGTTCCGTGGATTTCGGACCTTTCGGCTTTCCGGTGATTTAGGCGAGTGTTCTCGCTATCCTCTTGACTTCCTATTTTCATTGATTATACGAGTGATCTCGCTTTATTCTTGGCTTTCCTATTTCATGTGGTACTAACATTGCAGGTACTCTCGGACCCTTCAACCTCCGGTCACTCACTATCTCGAAAGAGAAGTGATTGGGACCGACAGGTTTCTCAGTTCAGCCTCCGGTCACTCACTATCTCGAAAGAGAGGTGATTGGGGCCGGCAGGTCTCTCGGTCTTCAGCCTCCGGTCACTCACTATCAGTGATTGGGGCCGGCAGGTCCCGCAGCTCCGCTTGGTTATGCTCAGCTATTACTTTATCATATACCTGTTACATTCATGTTACTATTTAATACCTGTTTATATTACCTGACCACCTGACATGCTACTACTTAGCAAGACCCCTTGTTATGACATGACTTGCCACCAGACTAATTTCAACTCTTGACATGATTGGTTACCTGCCTCCTGTTATATTAATACTTGACTTGTGATTATCACATACGGGAATCCTGACTTGTTATCCTGAATGGAACTAAGTGCCACACAGAGCAAAGTGCCACACCATATTCGGTGGGGGCCACCTCTTGAATCTGTGGGGGCCACCTCTAGAATCTATCCCCTCAGAACAAAGTGCCACATGGAACAAAGTGCCACACCCATACACGGTGGGGGCCACCTCTTGAATCTGTGGGGGCCACCTCTTGAATCTGTAGGGCCATTTCCTGTCATGACCCGTTATTCCCGTAATCTGTTAATATTGACAACTTGCACCTGGTTTGGGGGAAACTGATGGGCCCTGATTAATCATGTTCATGGTGGCACTATCGAGTCACGCGTGGCCACATACTTGAGGGATCACCTGGCGGCCACCAGGGATTCCGTGGGGTGTGCTGGCACCCCTACTCCTGATTATTCCTGCCGAGTATGCACACGCCCTAGACCTATTTCTATGGGATCTGCGATACTCTATTCCTGTTCGGGCGTCCATAAGTCCCGGTACCTAGCGGTACGTTCCGGCTCAGCACCGGATACTCCTGAACCGTTGTCCCGGGCATGTACGGGGCCCATCCGGAACATGATTCATCGAACTTTATCAGTTTCCAAATAACTGGCTATATAAGTTGTGAGTGGAAGTATGTGAAATGGGACACATACTGAAGCATGGAACTTAGGCGGCCCCAATAATTATAATAAGCTATGTGAATCTGTTGTGTTGTTTTGTAACTCGGATTGTATGCGCTTGGATTACGGTGACATGAGATAAAGGTATATAGATGAGGGTTTCCTTGTTTGGATTATTCCTTCGATGTACTAGTCTCATGGAGCCTAACCTAAGTGTTTACGATTGGTTTTGCTCGTAATCGGCTTTACTCGGTTTTATCGGTTTTTATTCGTTTTATATTAGTTTAGGAGATATCGAGTGACGCCTGTTATGACTCTTGTTATCCCTGTCATGATTCCAGCTATGTATTCCTGTTGTGACTCCCATTATGCCTGCTATGCACTCCTGTTATGACCGTCGTGTGATTTGCCACAAATGCTTTCATCGGGTTTTATAACAGAATTCCAGTTTTATGATTATCATGCTATACCTGTTCACACCTGCTTATACATGCTCTTGTTCACGACACGGTTTTCAATGCATAACTATGATTCGGTTTTGTCGTTACACATGTGCCTATCCTTGCTCGCCACTTGGCTTTTGCCTACCACTCGCCTGGGGAGTTTCATCTGACTCCCCTGGATCCTCATGTCCAGGTCATGGAGCTTGGAGTGTGTGGATTCTCCATGTTGCTGATCAGAGTGGCGCAGCGGTAGCGTGGATCTCCAGCAGACCGTTCAGAGCTCTATCCTTCCAGGCCCCCTGTGCGGCTCTAGAGTTTTCCTGTTATGACTCCGAGCCTGTTTTTGTACTGTTCATACTTGTACACTTACTTGTATTCTCGCATTTGCGCATATCTGTGATGTAATATTCTTGTAATATTGGATCACCTCTGGTGATAACTTTGTAATTGTACTCATGTGTTGGAATGTATAATGCACCACGTGCTTCCGTACTCTGATTCTTGCCTGTACTGATGCTTAGCGTATATACGTGAAGGTACTTCTGACTTGTGTATATACGTCGCAGTGACGTCTCTGTATCCGCCGTGATCGGGGCGTTACAGGTTGGTATCAGAGCTTAGGCTCTACATCCTCAGTACGTCCAGACGGCAAATTAATGGTAAAGAATTTGCAACTGGAATGCATGAGTCCTGGTTATACATTCCAACTACTAGTACAGAGTTATCTTTTTTTCTTGATCATCTTTCCTTTGATTTCTAATCCCTTCCATCTTTACCCGGTTTTGTTTTTTTGAAGCCTTTATACCAACTTAAGATATGGTTAGACTAGAAAGGTAGTGGCTGGTTCTAAATGAAGCTATGACATGATCTCTTCGGTTAACTCTATGAAGCTCGATATTCTCTGGATTGATCCTGATCAGGTTATCTTTCAGAAGTCAGTTGTCGGGATTCTCTATGGATATTCTATTCTACTTCTCGGCTATATTCTTCAGAGTGATCGATGCCTGGTCTTCGGAATTCTTAATATCGGTCTTCTTTATTTATGCTCAGGACTATCAGGGTTTTCTTATCCTTAGTATTCTGGCGTATTCTCAGAGCGACATTAAGTATGCAGTACAGCGGAAATTTTATTGCAGAGCTGTGTTATCAGTCGGTATTATCTGGCATCATTCAAAGACTTATGCAGCCGGAGTGCAGAATATTTCTATATTCGGTTATTGATCAGTCACTTGAGAGCCCTACCTATAGTACTTCGTATCTTAATTGGTATAAATTCCGCCTTGTCCTCTTTGTGTTCAATTTACCCCTTAACGAAATTGCGAGGACGCAATTTTTTTGTAAGGTGGATGGATTGTAACACCCCGCTCCCAGAATACGTACTTAGATGCGTATTCAGATTTCTCGACCGTATTTTTCAATTTACTTCTTGTATTCGTTTTGTATTATGAATTCTTTATATGATTGTTTTGTCTTGGATTTGGGTTTGTGGACTCGGAGTCAGCCCTAGTCTGAACCGAGGGCCCGATCCTAGAGTATTGCTCGATTTGGATATTCTGGTATTCCGATTTGACCGATTTCAGTTTTAAACATCGTTTTCAATATTCTAGATTTCTATGATTTTCTGAAATTTTCCTGAATTATGTTGAAAATCTTCAAAACCGTGTCGGCCAGTACCGTTGACCGATTCCGGAATTTTAATAACGGTTTGGAATTTCTAAAAGTGCCTTTAGACATTATTTCTTAAAATCATATTTCCTATCTAAATTCAATTTCTGGGATTTATCAGATTTTATCAAAATCCGGCCAATCCGGTGTATACCGAGATTGACGGTTGATTTCTAGATTTTTAGCTTGAAAATGAGATTGAATCTTTGAAACCGATTTCACCAAAAATCATTTTATAATATTTATGATTTTTAAGGATTTTTGGGAAGCTTTCTGGATTACTTTATTTTTGGGCCTTTCCGGTGTTTTCCCAGTTACCGAGGAGATTGTCCCGTATATTCCACTCTGTCTTTTCCCACTTTCTCTCTTCTTCCTCAAACGCGGATCTCACCACCTGGGATTCCGCATTTATTGTGAAGATCCTCCCCATTCCGCATTTAATGCACTTCAGATCAAATCCCATCCATTATCATGACTTTCTCTCTCCTCTTTGAAACGCAGCTTTTGGCTTTCCCTAAACGCGGCTTAATCCCTGCGTTTTAACCCATTCGGCCCAAACGCAGGTGAGGGCTGCGTTTTGAGTGAAGGGAATGCAAGATTCTCCTCCTTTATTGCTTTTGTCCTATATGGTATGCAACACCATTATGATATCCTCTTTTCTCTCTCTTCATTAATTCCTTCTCTTCCAAATGTCATTTCCAAGACACCCCACTCCTCTCTCATCATCACAACAAGCCAAGTGGCCAAGAGAGTCACCTCATCTCCCCATTTTACAAAACCCCCTCTCCTTTATTTATTTGCATCACTTTACAAACTCAAATCCTATAAATACCTTTCCTTCTCCATTTCACTTCATTTTCTCTTCTTTCTCTTCACCAAAGCCTTAACCTCCACCAACTCCTCCTTCATCTCCACCACAACAAACACCACTACAACTCCTCCAACTCCTTACCTTCATCTTCTTCCACCTTCATCTCCATGGAAACCACCACAACTCCAAAGCTTCCACCTTCTCCTTTACCTTCTCCAAAAATACCACCACCATCAAAATCCTCCACAAACCGACATCACTCCATCTCCTCTAGGGCCGGCCACTCCTTTTGGATTGGGGCCGTGCTCTTTTTCGTTGGCAAAACTCGAAGACCGGTCCCTCCTTTTGGATTGGAGCCGTGTTCTTCTCCGTTGGCAAGACTTAGGGCCGGTACCCTCCTTTTGGATTGGGGCCGAGCTCCTTTTCGTCGGTAATATCACCGAAGATCATTCCGGTAATCATTCGCGATTATTCCGGTGATCGATTTAGTGATATTCGGCGACAACGATCAATGCAACGCGGAGCCATACTCGCGTATGCGTCCTTCTCATGTCAACACGACGCGAAGCTAAGTGCCCGCGTCTGTGTTCTGTCCTTGTTGGCGTGACGCGGAGTTTATCCTCGCGTCCGCATTCTCATGCCCTGATTTAAACACAGGCCTCGAGCCCCGCGTTTGCCATTCTTGCAACGCGACTCCCGCGTCTGCTATTCCCGCGTTTGCCATTCTTGCAACGCGACTCCCGCGTCTGCTATTCCCGCGTTTGCCATTCTTGCGACGCAAGCCTCGCGACGCTAACTCCCGCGTCTGCGAACCCTCGCGTCTCACTTTCAAAACCCGCGCACTCTCTCCTTCCATAATTATGGCGCGTTCCGAGTTCCGTGGATTTCGGACCTTTCGGCTTTCCGGTGATTTAGGCGAGTGTTCTCGCTATCCTCTTGACTTCCTATTTTCATTGATTATACGAGTGATCTCGCTTTATTCTTGGCTTTCCTATTTCATGTGGTACTAACATTGCAGGTACTCTCGGACCCTTCAACCTCCGGTCACTCACTATCTCGAAAGAGAAGTGATTGGGACCGACAGGTTTTCTCAGTTCAGCCTCCGGTCACTCACTATCTCGAAAGAGAGGTGATTGGGGCCGGCAGGTCTCTCGGTCTTCAGCCTCCGTCACTCACTATCAGTGATTGAGACCGTCAGGTCCCGCAGCTCCGCTTGGTTATGCTCAGCTATTACTTTATCATATACCTGTTACATTCATGTTACTATTTAATACCTGTTTATATTACCTGACCACCTGACATGCTACTACTTAGCAAGACCCCTTGTTATGACATGACTTGCCACCAGACTAATTTCAACCTCTTGACATGATTGGTTACCTGCCTCCTGTTATATTAATACTTGACTTGTGATTATCACATACGGGAATCCTGACTTGTTATCCTGAATGGAACTAAGTGCCACACAGAGCAAAGTGCCACACCATATTCGGTGGGGGCCACCTCTTGAATCTGTGGGGGCCACCTCTAGAATCTATCCCCTCAGAACAAAGTGCCACATGGAACAAAGTGCCACACCATACACGGTGGGGGCCACCTCTTGAATCTGTGGGGGCCACCTCTTGAATCTGTAGGGCCATTTCCTGTCATGACCCGTTATTCCCGTAATCTGTTAATATTGACAACTTGCACCTGGTTTGGGGAAACTGATGGGCCCTGATTAATCATGTTCATGGTGGCACTATCGAGTCACGCGTGGCCACATACTTGAGGGATCACCTGGCAGCCACCAGGGATTCCGTGGGTGTGCTGGCACCCCTACTCCTGATTATTCCTGCCGAGTATGCACACGCCCTAGACCTATTTCTATGGGATCTGCGATACTCTATTCCTGTTCGGGCGTCCATAAGTCCCGGTACCTAGCGGTACTTCCGGCTCAGCACCGGATACTCCTGAACCGTTGTCCCGGGCATGTACGGGGCCCATCCGGAACATGATTCATCGAACTTTATCAGTTTCCAAATAACTGGCTATATAAGTTGTGAGTGGAAGTATGTGGAATGGGACACATACTGAAGCATGGAACTTAGGCGGCCCCAATAATTATAATAAGCTATGTGAATCTGTTGTGTTGTTTTGTAACTCTCGGATTGTATGCGCTTGGATTACGGTGACATGAGATAAAGGTATATAGATGAGGGTTTCCTTATTTGGATTATTCCTTCGATGTACTAGTCTCATGGAGCCTAACCTAAGTGTTTACGATTGGTTTTGCTCGTAATCGGCTTTACTCGGTTTTATCGGTTTTTATCGGTTTTATATTAGTTTAGGAGATATCGAGTGACGCCTGTTATGACTCTTGTTATCCCTGTCATGATTCCAGCTATGTATTCCTGTTGTGACTCCCATTATGCCTGCTATGCACTCCTGTTATGACCGTCGTGTGATTTGCCACAAATGCTTTCATCGGGTTTTATAACAGAATTCCAGTTTTATGATTATCATGCTATACCTGTTCACACCTGCTTATACATGCTCTTGTTCACGACACGGTTTTCAATGCATAACTATGATTCGGTTTTGTCGTTACACATGTGCCTATCCTTGCTCGCCACTTGGCTTTTGCCTACCACTCGCCTGGGGAGTTTCATCTGACTCCCCTGGATCCTCATGTCCAGGTCATGGAGCTTGGAGTGTGTGGATTCTCCATGTTGCTGATCAGAGTGGCGCAGCGGTAGCGTGGATCTCCAGCAGACCGTTCAGAGCTCTATCCTTCCAGGCCCCCTGTGCGGCTCTAGAGTTTTCCTGTTATGACTCCGAGCCTGTTTTTGTACTGTTCATACTTGTACACTTACTTGTATTCTCGCATTTGCGCATATCTGTGATGTAATATTCTTGTAATATTGGATCACCTCTGGTGATAACTTTGTAATTGTACTCATGTGTTGGAATGTATAATGCACCACGTGCTTCCGTACTCTGATTCTTGCCTGTACTGATGCTTAGCGTATATACGTGAAGGTACTTCTGACTTCGTATATACGTCGCAGTGACGTCTCCGTATCCGCCGTGATCGGGCGTTACAGTCCTCCTCGAAGTGAGCGAGGATATAGTTGGTCAACTCCGCCCACCATGTCTTAGGAGGATGAACCCAACCGGGAGCCCTGAAGTCAGTTGCAGGATAGTTCCCGTCAACTGCGCAGAATTGAGTGCCAAAGGTCTGCGCCACAGCCGGGTTCTCTCCCACTGGAAGTTCCCGCGATACCTTCCCAGGGTATAGCCCCATTATGCTGAGGGGAGGGCCCGCCCTCGAATAGCCGGACTGAAAGGTCAATCTCCCAACATGGACGGATTTGACGCTTCGGCTTACGCCCCACGCCATCTTCCGAGCCTGAGTCACATTCACGAAAGAAGATAAAGGAAAATGCCGCTTAGTCGACGGAAGGTAAAACTTCTCGCCATCCAGTTGAAAGATCCATTGTCCTTCGCCTGCCTGCAACTGGCGATCGGGATCGGATGCGGCATCCCCGAACATAAAGTCGGGCTTTCTGTAAGTCCGACGGTCTACATCCTCAAGAGGAGCCGTGGTCAAGATACTCCGCGTGGTCTGCGGATGACCGCCTTGGATGATTGTATCCCGGACGAGGGAGCTCCGCTCACTGAACAAAGAAGCCTGTCCATGGAATTGCAGGCTGATGTTACCATCTGCTCCACTGGTTAGCCCAAACAGACTGTTCAGGAGACTGGGAGTGTAATGCACTGCAAAAACAGAAATGAACTATGATTAGTTCAACATTCAAGTGGATACGAAGACATAAAAATCCACTAAGGCATAGCCTCGCTCAGCAAGCAAGGCCAGTAAGGCGATAGCCTCGATGAAGCTTGATCTCGCGGATAAAACTGCATTTTTGCAGAAGGCGTCCAAAGTACCAACTTCGCTTAAACAGGAAGTGGTATAGCCCTAAGGGCTAACGTCACCAAGAGGGCATCATGGTCAGACCTATATCCTATTCCTCAACAGGATGGAGACTGCCCGAGTAATGCTTCGTACGAGGAACTGTTCGGTTCTTAATTCCCTTGTGCAAGGAAGATAGGGAGGTTCAAGGAAACGAGTTCCCTAATGAGGACAGATCATATTCGATCATCCTAATAGCCAAATGTTGGCTCCAAAGGAGAGAGACCACAGTCTCTAATCAGGTAGGAAAATCTCTTACCGGCGATTGGTCGCTCGATGACCGAAGGAGGAGGAGGACCCTCCGTTGCAGAAGTCGCCACTTCTTTCCCCGCTCGTCTTTTGGGCGCCATTGGAGAGCTGCAAGAGGCATGAATTCTCAAGGTTCTCTGAATGAAGAAAGAAGAGGAAGAGGGAAAGACAAGAAATCTCTCTGAAAAAAAGGAGATCTTTTCCTGCTCAGCCCGATCGGGCTTTTATAGGCCAATCAGCGCCTGAAATGAGGCCTCGAAAAGGGCGTGTGCCGCCGTTTCGAATTAATTCGAAACGCCGCCCAAAGCGCCTTCCCGAGAAGCGCTGCTTCGATTCCGCTAAGGGTTAACTTCGCCCTGGCTTAAAGTGCGGATTTTGCACAATCCTTCAATGACATTCGCCGAGAGGCTTACCTTAGCCCTCTAAAAAGGCGCTGACATGCCAGTCTCGCGAAGATCACTCAAAGAAAGGACTATGTCCTTAACTTCGCATACAGTTTAGCCCCGCTATGGCCAAACCCTCAAAGAAAGCAAGCAAAGATCAGATAATCAAGAGATGAACTTTCATTGATTTAAAAGGAAGAGTACATTGATATTACATCAAAGTTGTGTTTCATACAACACACCCAGTTGCTCAGCAGGGTCATTTGCGCAAAAAAAGCATACAAGTGGTTTTACCTGCTTCTAAGTCAAACCGACTGGACAAAGGAGGCCTTCCTCCTGCACAAGGCCGTAATCAGTGGTGTCGCAAGGACACGGTCATTATTCTCCACAAAAAAATGGCAGGTCTTGCCAGGCCATTTTTGTTGAAGCCTGGCAATAAAAACCTATCGCCGCCAACACGATAGATCACGTATAATGGGAATTGGCAGTGATACCAGTGATCTAACGGGTGTGAGGGCCGCTTTCCCGAAGTAGATCGCCCTTAAACGCCACCAAAGTTGAAAGTTGGCAATGATGCCAGTGATCTCACAGGCGACGCCCACTATCTTGAAGCGGATCATCTCCGACAAAGCGGCTACCAGCCTCACCTCAGAACAAATCATCTCGGATAAGAGGCTGCCAGCAGCCTCTGGGACATGCACTCGCTGCCCCGAATTGTTCCTCCTGCTTAAAAGTAAAGCTTCAACCGGGAAAGCATAAGGCAATTTTATGGTTCCTTCCATCAAGTCACAAGATTGGCGAGCATAGCCCACTGCAAGGCAAATCAGAACAGATTAGCAGTTAAGCATAGAAAAAAACTGCAAATCAGAATCCTTTGGGTCAAAGCAATCCATTTCAGTAAAAGCAGAGGACAAGCCTCGCCTGCACAGCACTGATGGGCTGGCTCAGCAAACGCCAAGTCCAAGCCTCGCCTATATGGCTAGTCAGACTGACCCCGTGGGATACAGTCTTAGCTCCGCCTATATGGCAAGACTGGCTCAACTATTGAAGAGACCAAGTCCCAAGTTTTGTCTGGGCAGCGCTTTTAACATGAAGCGATCTTTCTGGGAAGCTATGCCAAAATCCTTCTCTACAGATCAGTCAATTGTAAGATGAAGAAAAGGGAAGCTAATCCCTGAAGCAGCTGTTAAAGCTGAATTAAGGGAGATGAATTCCCTAAAATCGGTGAAGTCGTTGAATGATCAAGACTTACCGGTCCTTGGCCGGATAATGACCAGAGTGGGCATTCCCACTAGTTCAGAGATCCGAGTATCTCTTTCAAACCAAGAGAAGAGAAGAGAAGCAAAGCACTTCTCTTCAGAGGACCTCAAGTGTCCTATTTATAGGCCCCATGGCCTGAGCGCTGCCGCCTCAAGCGTGGAAACACGAGCGCATTTAAGGCATTTATCACGCCTTGAGAAAAGGGACGATTTCCCTTGGAACCGTGCAAAGGGAGAAACGTCTCCCTCATAAAGGCACTTATTGCGCCTTGAAGAAAGGGAATATCCTCCCTCAGAAACGTGCAAATCGGAGAATATCTCCCTCGATCAGCACGAAGAAAGGAGTAATCCTCCTCGTAACCAGCCCACGGCAGTTGATCTCGGGAAAGCAACATGCCCTCCCAAGCGAACATGTCTTCAGAAGCCCAGATGCGGGGCTACTAGCTGCGAAGCTACCCAGACGCGAGTCTACATGATTCCTTGACGAATCTACATCCCAAAGCAGGATTTAATGCGAAGCTGAACTCAACCATCATGGCGACGTTCATATTCCACACATCACCAATCAAAGCAGTTCAAAGTATTTCGAAGTCTGAGCCATTGCAGACTTTCGAAAACTTTGAAGGGGGTCTTGTTGACACCTAAAAAAGATAAGATTCTTATTGGTCCGAACAATGTCTAAACTTGTTGACATTTACAAAAGACAAGTGACAGACGAGCTGAAGACCAGTTTTCACCCATCTCTGAGGGACAAGGAAGCAACTTGGACTCCACTGATCCAGCAAGCAGACAGTGAACCCGGATTGTTTCTAAACTGACCTCAGCAGGTCTAAGGTGCTAGCACTTAGCATTACATGAGCCCAGAGGGATAGCCTCGCTTAAGAGGCTAATATCACTCGACTTCGCCTTGAAGCCATTCAAAGCCTCGCCAGGAAGCTAACTCGCAAACTTCGCCACAGAGGACTTCCAGCTCCGCCAAAGGGTTTCTTTCGGACTTCGCCAGAAACCGTCTCTAGCTCCACTACGAGCTCAATACAGACAGCTCCGCTATTGGTCTACTATGGCCAACCTTTGACCAATCAGATCTCCGGATGAGATCGGATCCAATCAGATCAAATCCAATTAAGATCAAATCAGAGATCAAATTTGGCAGTTGATTGCCACAATCTCTTGACTCTTCTAAAACGAGTAAGAAGATCAGGGGAATCTTCCAACGATATGGAAAGGATCAAAACAGATCAAGAGGATCAACCGACCTGCCAATTCTAGCTCCGCAGAAGCTATCTTAGCCTCGCAGCAAGGCTACTTTCCAGATTTAAATAGATTTGATTCAATCTGTTTCCATATCTTCAAGGGACGATTATACCCTTGCTCTCCCTATAAATAGCCCGCCAGGGGTAAAAGGAGAGAGGCATAGAGATAAGACTCCACAAGCAGAGGCTTCTTCACAAAGCACCGTGCGCTCTCGAATTTAGAGACCTTTTAGAGAATTGCTTTCTCTAACCAGGGTATTGATACCCTAACGTCGTCCTTCTTCTCAAGGAATCTCCGGAACCAGGCGAGAAGGAATTCCTTATTGAAGGCGATTTTGAGAAGCAGCAAGAGGGTTCTACCAACCTTCTGTTCTCTGATTCCCCGAACCAGGCGAGAAGGGAATCTCATCGCTCGCATCGTCAAAGGGACAAAGTGGTCGCGCGCTGACCAGACTCCTATCGGCACACTTCTCCAGAATCTCTGAGGAGATCTACTTGTAATCTTTTTTTAGAATACTTGTAATTTAGCTCCTCAAACTCTTTTTTGTAAGTTTTCCCCCTTTGCAAACATAATGGAAAACAATAATAAGCAGTAGAAATATAAACATGTCATATTTTAATATCATCCCTACCTAGCAGGTTATCATCGGGTCATGTCTACAGTAGTATATAGTGGTGACGTGATAGAAATGAACATGCAGATATACATAAGCAACATAACCATACTACTGCGTTGGGCATATACAGTAATAACGTCTGCAAGGTATGAGGTCTTCAAGATATACATAAAGCAGAGTATATGCAATGCAGAGTATAGATGTACATGAGTAGTGTGTCACAACAGAAAGTGTAATATGTATCAGGAAGTATAACAAAGTAGACAGCTAACATGATAAGGGATAAATGATCAGGAATAATAAGAAGTGCTACTAAACAATATGATACATGTATCAGGCAAGTCATGTTATTTATACAATAATAACAAACAGTACCACCTGGTATTTTAATCAATCTCTTCCAGTGTCCCATACCACTGGCAGTTCATACTGAAGCCCGCACTCTAGTCGAACTCATCCGGACATGGCATACGGGTACTATTATCCAAACGAGAGAGTGACCAAATAACAAGTATTCTCGACGTCACTATTGTTTATACTATTTTATTATGTTAATTGGAAACCCAATGTCAAGGAGATCTAATCAGGTGGGTGTACCCCGTGCATACCCGGGATCACGGCCTTAAACAGACCCCTGGCTGCTGAGACCAGGGTCAGCCCTCTAAGGCTGTAACATGTAACAGGAACTCAATAAGCTAAAATAATAACGGGAAACGGGAGCTCATGAGTTATAACAGACGGTAGCTAGCACTACCCGTCCCATACAGTGGGACAAACAATGGATCCAGATATCCACCCGACAAGATCTAGTCAACCGTCAAGTCTCCTCCAACCCCATCTTATAGTTCATACATTTAATGTACACAGGGTATCAGGAACAAGAACAGTACATGATACATGTAACACGATAACAGGACATGAGTTTTGTTGATAGCATGAAACACGATAACGGAAAATGGGAAACAATAGATGTGGGATTCTAGAGGTGGCCCCCGTGGCTTGAATCCACGTGGCACTTAGTTCCACACATCGCATATCAATAGCTCATGTATCCAGTAACGAGAATATCAATATCAGAACGGGAAATAATCATGTAACAGGAATACAAGACGAACTACTCATGTAACAATAATCCATGTGACATAAACAATGATCAATATAACAAGAATACAAGAATATCCATAAGTGATAATATAATCCATGATCCATGTAACAGGAATACATAGACAATTAATGCATATATACCGGTGAGTCTATATAACAGTGGTGTAAGAACATGAAGTAACTGTGTACAGGACGGTATCCAGTGTACTAGCGTATCAGTATATCAGTAGTTCACAAACATGCAGTAATAGTGTCGTGAATCTCAGTATCTATGTAATGGTGAAACAACGTTAACTAACGTTATAGAGTGTAACAGATATTTACATGCAATACAGTGTTCAGAGTATCGGTGGGTCGGTAAGGGTGACAGTGTAATAGTGACAATATCTAGCATAATGGAGTACACGCGTATCAGTGCACATGTAACAGTACTACGTAACCATGATTGATGTCCAAAAAGTGACAGATGTGATAGATGTAAGAAAAACATATGGAATAGTAATCTAACCATTTTACTATGATCACCTATCACCTCTATGTTATATTAAATCATGAAGCAAATGAAAATATTATTTTATTGGTTATGTTTACTACTCTATCATGTATTCCAAAATATAACTTTAATATTCTAGTGATCTATCCATAATCACGATTTATTAATTAAAGCAATCACTCTATTTATTAAACATAAATAAATATAAAGAAAACACTCACAAACTGGCCATGGAAAGGTAGCTCTCTTTCCCACGATCGCAACGGTTCCAGAATCGTCCAAATCGGAGTCCGGATGCTCCAGATATTGCCAGAATACTTTATTGGGTTTTGGATGCGGGTTTGGGCTCTTAACGGGTCGAGTTTAGATCCAAACCCAAACCCAAAACTTAGTTATAGGCTATTGGGTTAACGGGTCGGGTTTAGGGGTTGTTGGGTTTATGTGTCAAACCAATAGGGTTATTGGGTTTAGAGTGGGATCCAGAGAGAGAGAACAGGGGTAGGGGCTGGCGGCGGCCAGCCCGCCTCGCCGCGTCGCCTCGTAGGCGGCGGTGGCTCCGCCCCGCCGGCGGCGATACCTATAGAACGAGAGAGAGGGGGAGAGAAAGAGATGGAGAAAGAAGAAGAAGAACAGGGAGAAGAAGAAGAGAAAAGAAAAGAAAAGAAAGAAGAAGAAGAAGAAGAGGAAAAGAAGAAGAAAAAGAAGAAGGAAAGAGGAAGAAGGAGAGGGGAAGGGTGGCGCCCGGGCTGGGGCGCGGCAGCGCCTGCGGCACTTGGCCGGAGGGCGCGGCGGTGGAGCGCCGGCCACCGGACGCGTGGCCGCGGGCGTGGGTCAGATCTGCCCGCCTAGACCAGAGAGAGGGAGAGATGGAGAGAGAGACAGTGAAAGAGAGAAATTTGAGAGAGAGAGAGAAAGAGAAATTGAGAGAGAGAGAGAGCTAGAGAGATGGAAGAAAGAGAATGAGAGAGGGAGGTAGTTTTATGCTGGGAGAAGAGGTGGTTAATTAGGTCGGTGGAGAGGAATCCAGATAAGTGGAGAAGAAGAGGGAAAAAGAAAAGGAAAATAAAAAGATTTTATATGATTTAATTAATATTATTTTATCCGATAAAAATTTGACTAGTTCCGTATGGATCCCAAAAATTACATAAAATAGAGAATATTATCTTGAGGCATAATATGAAAAAGGTTTGAAGAACTTCAATCTGGTTTACAAATTAAAAATCCTGAAAGTTTTCATCGGTACTGGGCGACACCGGTTTAGCCCGATTTTGATAAATTTAGAAAAATTCCCAAAAATATCAAAACGTAGCTAATGTGATTCTAAGACATAAGGTGAAAGCCGATTCCTAAAATACAACTCCGTTTGTGAATTAAAAATCGTAGAGCCGATTCTCGGTATCGGTCGACACCGACTACGGAGATTTTCTAAAATAATCCAGAAACATTCCAGAAAATTCTGAAAAATCTAAAATATTGAAAAATAATATCTAAAACTGAAATCAGCTTAATCTGACTAATAAAATGGTCAAATTAATTTTATACGTCGTATCGAGTACTGATACTGTGATACGTACATCAGGGATCAGGGGGTTACATTTATATTTGCCGTCTCGTGTTTGATATACCTGTTTACACCTTCTGTTGATATCCGTGCATATATATATTGTGATATATTCCTAACTGTGTTATATATATCAATTGCTTGTGTCCCTCACCCATTATTTCTTATTAGGTCATGCTCGATTTTTTGCTGTTTATAAATATCATATTTAGATATTACTATCTACCTGAGTTATGTACTATATTATAACAGCCTTAGAGTTCGCACCCAAATGGCCACTGGCATATGGACTCTCGAGGGCGTTACAGTTGGCTCTAGGTTCTAGTATCCTACGATATTCATAACCTGCGTCTAAGTTGTATACTAGTTGACTCAATTCTTTATGTATATAATTCTTTAGGATTTTTCAAGTCTAGAATCTGCCGTATTGGGACTCGTACTTCTTGGAGTCCGAGTGAGGATGATTGTTTGATTTTATAGTATTACATTATACTATTTTTATATGAATTTTTTTTAATGAGCTATGGATTTCAATCGAGTGAAATCTACACGATATCTTAACAATCTATTCTTCAACTATAAACTATTTGTTTAAGTCATGTTATATCTATTTGAGATATACTTGATTTGTTTATTTATTGTGGGAGAATTGTGATTCTCCGAGATTGATTTTGAGGTAGGGAGATTGACACCCCTACGAGTGATTGAGGATGTTTGATCTTGCAGCCTGCTGATAAGCTTGGTGTCCATTTGAGACAGTTGGTGTTCTTTCTGATAGACGACACTCTGGATTTGTAGTTTTGATATGTTTTGTGCATTTTAAAGATTGATTTGTGCAATACATTTCAGGGTTGTGTATATATTTGTTTTCTTACATCGTCATTTCTCTTACGTGTATTTGGTATGAGCTGAATACTACATGTCATTAATTTTACGAGTATTTAGTATGGGCTAAATACGCTTACTTATTAATATGGTTATGAGAATGATGTATGTTTCATTTGTGCTTTTATTGCATCATCATCTATATTGTTATGTGTATATAGCAACTGATCACACGAGATTCACGGTACCGAGTTTTGTGTGGGTAGATGCTAAATACACATAGTCATTGCATATGCTTGCTTGTTTGTCGTGGTTTAATGCAGATTGTGTATATTTAGCTTATAACTGCTCGAAGCATATGGTATATATATGAGAGTTTTCTTGTTTGCATTATTTCGCTCGACATATCAGTTTCAAGCAATTAGAAAGCTACAATATAAATATCTGTATTACACCATCCAGTAGTTGTGTTCTTTTTCTGTATACTATATTTATTTATTTCATGCCTTGGTGATGAATTTCGAGGACGAAATTCTAATTAAGGTGGTAAGAATATAATATCCTTAAAATATTTAAACTATTTTTCATGTTTGGATATATGTATATATGAATTTCGAGGAGAAATTCTTGATAAGGTGGTGTGAGTGAATTGGCCTGAATATTATATGATTATATTTGTGTATTGATGTGTGGATATATATATATATATATATATATATATATATATATATATATATATATATATATATATATATATATATATATATATATATATATATATATATATATATATATATATATATATATAGGGGTTACTGTACCTCAGCCGGCAGGCTGAGAGAGTTTCTCGGCCGGCGGGACGTGGCTGAATATATGCCACATATCGGCCGCAGAGTGTAGGCGCCAAAAAAATCAAAAAAGATCCCGCCTAAACAATCGTGAAACAAATTGACAAAAATACCCCTTTTTTATTCTAAACTGGAATAAAGTCATCAACAAACAAAATTTCAGTTGAATATATCTACAGTTATAAAATTCGTAATTTTACTACATCGAAAAATATAATTAAAAAAATTTGGAACAACATAATGTAAAATAAGCAGAAGCATTGAAAATTTAAAAAACATGCCATGGTCGCAGACTTAATACAATATAACTTTCAATTTTATATGACAACTGCGACACAGTCGCAGTCACTAGTCGCAGTCATAGTATAACAAAACTTTTTTATATAACGTCTGCGACCCTAGTCGCATTCTATCGTACAGTAATGCGACCTCCTTCAGTACTGCGACCAAAGTAGATTAGCCATGTGACCCTGAGATCAGTTCGCGTACATCACATCTTATAAAAAAATACTATATTAATTACACTGAATTAAATGAAAGTAATTAATATTCTTTATACCGTGATACAACAACAGTCTAGAAAAAAGAGATGCAATAATGTTAATATCGATAAAGGAAAGATGTGCACCATACGTAATCTAAAGATATAGGCAAACAATTCTATAAAAAGTTAATTTGTACTTCAAGTATTAAACCTCTGGCAAAAAGAAACTCTTCGGATTCTCCCACAATAAATCTTCAATTAAATATTTAATTTTTTTTTACCACTTCCTACCATACTCAACCCTCACATGTAACAATTATTATTACTATTCATGTTCTTCCACAATATTGACCTTTATATAATTCTTGTAACTAATATATTATCTCATACCTAAAAACTATATTTTTGCTCTTCCTTTTCAATTTGATTTCAAAAACTTCCAAAAAATAATTCATTCTTGAATCATGTCTTCCCTATCTTCTTCCTCTGAACACTTATATTTCAACTTCAATCGTTCCCCACCGGTCCTTTTTCTTCAGGATATTCTAGTGAATCTGATACCAGTCTGGACTTCACTCCTTTTGACTATCTCACTACATCAAATAATGTATTAACTGATCCTCCTATTCATGAGGATAATGAAGATTTCATGTGGGTTAGTGAGGAAGACATTATTTCTCTGCCACTTGACGGAGACATGCTTGATGAAAGCATGTCCTCTGATGCTGTAGGCTCGCTTTCTCGCAACGGGTCAGACGAAGAGCTTGATAGAGACGATCCATTCTGGGAGTTTATCGGTGAAACAAAAAAAACCTCAAAAACAAGAAGATGATGAGAAAATAAGTGATGAACAGGAAGAGCAGAAGAATGAAGACGACGAATCTGCTTATGATGGTGATAATGACAAGGATTAGGATTTCCTGATCTTCTGATATTCAACCTTATTTTGTCTTCTTTTAAAAGCTTTTAATTCTCTTTTTTTGTAAGGTCTCTTTCTCACTATATTAACTTATAAGCTCTTTTAATTACATATCAAACTGCGACTGCTGTTCTTAAACACTGCGACCATAGTCGCAGTGCTACTACGCATGCAATAAGTAAAAATAATTCATACTTTATAAGCAAAACATATAAAAACATAAGTAAACTGCGACTATAGAATCAGTACTTATTCACCGTTATTACATTTAACTTAGCAAAAAAAATCATCAAGAAAAATGCAGTCAAGTGTACTGCGACCATAGTCGCAGTCCATGATCACATACTATATGTAAAAACCAATTTAATAGTTCATAGGAGGATCAGACAACAGTCAGAAATGAAGAACAAAAAATATAAAATAATACGTAAACTGCGATTATACTATCGCTCTCGTTAAGTACTACGACCATAGTCGTGGTAGTTCGACCATAGTCGCAGTCCATGATCGCATACTATATGTAAAAACCAATTTAATAGTTCATAGGAGGATCATACAACAGTCAGAAATGAAGAACAAAAAATATAAAATAATACGTAAACTGCGATTATACTATCGCTCTCGTTAAGTACTGCGACCATAGTCGCGGTAGTGCGACCATAGTCGCGGTAGTACGACCATAGTCGCAATCCATGATCGCATACTATATGTAAAAATCAATTTAATAGTTCATAGGAGGATCAGACAACAGTCAGAAATGAAGAACAAAAAACATAAAATAATACGTAAACTGCGATTATACTATCGCTCTCGTTAAGTACTGCGACCATAGTCGCGGTAGTGCGACCATAGTCGCAGTCCATGATCGCATACTATATGTAAAAACTAATTTAATAGTTCATAGGAGGATCAGACAACAGTCAGAAATGAAAAACAAAAAATATAAAATAATACGTAAACTGCGATTATACTATCGCTCTCGTTAAGTACTGCGACCATTGTCGGGTTCTTGATCGCATTATACATTACATGCGAAAAAAAGTAAACTGCGACTATATTAAAAATTATTAAATATCAAATCAGATAAAAAAAATATAATAAACTATACATATCCACTGTTGGCAGTTTGGCCGCAGTTATAAAAGATAATTGTCACAAAAATTGAATAACGTCATAAAATATAAAAATATAATAAATTATACATATCCACTGTCTTTTACCAATAGAGTAGCTTTTCATAAGGGGTATCTAGTAATTTAACTTCTTCCTATAAGCGGGCCGCAAGTTAGTGGGGTGACAAATCTTGAGCCACGTCACCGCAGACTGACAGAGTTCTCTCAGCTGCAGGCTGATATACATTTTTCTCATATATATATATATATGTGTGTGTGTGTGTGTGTGTGTGTGTGTGTGTGTATGATCCGATATGATATTTGATGTTGGGATGAGGATATATGTGTAAATGTGTGTATGTGTACATGTATGTAGGTATATATATGTGTTGGTAAGGAGCACATTGAGTGCCTCATATATATTGGATAAGTCTACGCGTCTAGAGAGAAGAGTTGAGAAGAGATGATGTTCAGAACAGGTCAAGAATTAGACCTTGACAGAGGTCCGGTCGACTGACCTGCACAAATGTGCATTTGGAGTGTCAGTCGGTCGACCGAACCCCAAAGAGTTGGGGGTTGTCAGTCAGTCAACCGATCCCTAACAGAGAGGACTGATAAGAAGGTGATCGACCGGCTAGTCGACCGACCTATGTCAGTTGGAGACTATCAGTCGACTGACCGGTCGACCGACAGTGGGCCCAGGACCTGTTCTGGGTTATTTTCTCACCCCTCTATAAATAGAGAGTTAGTTTTCTCCCTCTCTCATTTAAATACTCTGTCTCTTTCTTTCCCTTCTTTATCTCTCTCATCCTCCCCCCTCTCTCTCTATGGTGACCGGCCTAGCACAAGAAGAAGGAGAAGAAGATGGAGATGGAGATGGAGATTCCCCTGGATCTTCCCCCAACCTGAAGCAACAATGGACTGTTGTTACCAACAGGAAGTCAAAGAGAAAAGCAAAAGCTTCGCCTTGCAACGTAGTATGTGATTCCTCCCGGGAAGCAGAAACCGATGTTTCCTCGCTAACTGACTCGGAGGAGGAGATAATCATCTTTGCTACAGAACTGAATGCGTCGCTCATAGTAGGGACCTGCTTGGGTCAGTCGCACTTGAAGAAATACGACAAAATGGTAACAAATCCGCCTAAATCCACCCCTGAGCCAACCAAGTAATGCACGAAGCAACCCGTGGAGAAGCAAAAAGGGCTCCGGTATTCCAAGGCCCTCCCAGAGGACAAAGCAGAAGGATCTTCAACACCTTACTGCTTGGATGTCTTAACTCAACTGGCCAATATTCCAGCCAGAATCACCCTTTACGAGCTCTTGAGATTGTTAAAGTCAACAAGGGAAGCTCTGAGAGAAGCTTTAGCTGATGCTAAGGTCTTCATGGCCCGAATTCTAGCAGAACCACAAGAGGAAGATGAAGAAGACTGCCTCCATGCCTCTCAATATGCCCCTGGCATAACCTTCACTCCAAACAACATGCAGGTTAAAGGGAAACATGATAGACCCCTTCACGGGGTATAATGGATCATCCGAAGTGAGCTGCATTCAGGTGGATTTAGAATTCGCGTTGAGCATCATGCCCCACCGGGTCATGCAGCACTTGGAAATGCCCACTCACCG
This sequence comes from Agave tequilana, assembly GCA_038442645.1. Lineage (NCBI taxonomy): Eukaryota > Viridiplantae > Streptophyta > Magnoliopsida > Asparagales > Asparagaceae > Agave > Agave tequilana. Next base: position 35,181 of record JAVJIF010031447.1, read on the forward strand.
ATTGAGCGCCACTCAAACTACCATTAATGGTTTCAACGCCAACGGTACGTGCCCAATAGGAAAGATTAAACTCAAATGTCAGATCGAGGACCTAAGATCTGAGGTGACGTGCTATAGTATCGACGCTGACACTTTATATAATTTGTTAATGGGATGACCATGGATTCATCGCAACTCCATCATCCCCTTTACTCTCCATCAATTCATGAAGTATATTGACGGAGATGGAAAAGTTTGAACATTAGTCGCTGAAAGGCATCCGTTCAAGGGGTAGAGAACTACTTCACAGACTCCCTCCTGTACCAAGATTCTCCAGAGAGACGAGAATCCCCAACCAGAGGAACTAGACTCTGGTAACGAAGCTGATGTCGAGCTAGAGGCAGAAGAAAAATGTCTTTGGGAGCTGAACCCACTTGTAACGAGCATTAATAAGCTCGATATCAATAACACTACCAATGATGTAGGCGAGTGGTATATTAATGAAGAGTTAGATTTGGCTTATTTTTCTGTGTTTGCTTCTGATTCTATGCCATCAGATACTAGTACCGATGTAGGCGATGACCCCTGGTCGGCAATAGATGCCCTGACACCATTGCATGTACTGGTAAGATCATCTCTCACGGTATATCAAGACGTCAGCGATGCGTAAAGATCTTTCTTCGAGGTCCCAGTAAGGCGCAAAGATCAAAAATCGATCCTTTTCAGAAAAGTCGAGTACAAACCAATGACTTGCGAAGACTCAGAAAGCGAGACTGAAGTTCTTTAGTTCTCTCATTATGAATCAAATGTACTCAAGACGATGGAGAACATGGGGTATGACTTAACAAGTGGTCCTAATTTGAATTTCGACAAATGAAGGAGAACACTACTTCGATCCTTCGTTCCAAAAGGGAAAGTCTCTGATTATTATCATTGAACTCGCAGGGGGTTGGGTTATGTGTCAACTCCAATCTTGTAGGCCTCTGAGTCTAAAGAGTCATTATATCATGACCACTTGTCAGGCACATTATCGTAGGAGTCAGAAGTCAGAGTCGGCAACATCATCAAAGACCTTTCGGTAAACATGGTTTCAACAAGCCACCCAAAAGATGAAGATGAAGAAATAATCCAAGCAGATACAGATCATTGGGTTAAAGACCTAAACACTCTCTAAAATATTTACCTTGAACAACGTGAACTATTTGGACACATATATAGCATAAATATTATTACATTCCTACATATATTCTGTAATGAATATTGCAAGTAACTTGTCTTAATGTCCTAATTTATGCAGGGTATGATAGGGAGAAGATAATCATGAAATTTATCCAATTAAATTCAAAAGTTCAAATGAAAGGGGATCGATTCAAATTCAAAGGTTCTAGATGCTATCTTATCTGAAAACTGGATATATCAGATAAGATAATATCGTCTAATTTTAAGAAAAAATGGATTATTTAACAATCCTATCGGTTTTGCTGAAGATAAATGTATATCTTATCAATTTTAGAAGACAAACTAAAAATCAAAGAGGATAAATGGATATAGAGAAGATTAAAGGATGAGATGAAGCAATTTAAATTCGAATTTAGGCTGGATACAGTTTAGCATTTTAATCATAACTTTCGCTACCGAAACTCAAATCTGATGATTCAAAATGCTACAGAAAGAAGATTGAAGAACTACAATTCTTCAGTTTATCACTCTGTCAAAGTCAGCCGTCTGATGAGTCATATTCAACAAATAACACGCCGAATTGCTGCAGGACTGAATTCCTTGTTGAATTAGGAAATCTCTAATTTGTATCCTATTGTGATTAGATTTTAGACCTATTTAAAGAGTTTGAAATCTCTCATTATCAAACATCTCCACATCAGAGATCATTACTTAGGATTTTTCTTTTAGTTTTTCTCCAAATTTCTTTGTATTTTTTGATTTTAGTTCTATTTGTGAGAGGGAGAAGCCATTGTAAATCGAGATGACAGATCAATACAAGGTGCTTTTTTTCTTTTCGTATCTCTTTTGTTATTTACTTTATTTTTTGCTTTTTCTTGTTTTTTATTTATTTCTTGCTTTCTTTTGCTTGTCATGTTTACCATGAGTAGCTAAATTTTTCTCATGGCCTGCTAAGACATCACCACCATCACATCTATTCTTTTTTAAGAGACTTATATTAAAGGTGACATCAATGGAGTTTTCTCACTTTTCTTCATCGTACTCGATCTGGCCAAGCACCATGTTCAAGTTACTCTTTCTATTTGCTTTGCTTTACTTCATGCTGAGGGAAGTCTTTCTTATGATTTAACGGTAGAGGTAAGTACTCTTTTTGTTTTCTTTTTTAGTTTATTAGTTTAGAATTATAAATCTTTTTTTAGTCTTTCCTTTTTTTAATAAATAAAACAACAACACCATAATTTCTTCTTCTACCATCTCCTTCTTAACTGAACATAATAATTTTATTTTCTTTTTATAAACTGAGAAGATAAGTATTAATTAGTTTTTATAAATTAAAAGAAGAAACTTACATAACGCTTCCATTGCTGTCTCTCCCTGTGGATCACGACCCGTTAGTCCTATGCTACACGGTAGAATTGAGAACCTAGCACTGTTCTAATTTTTTGTATTTTTTTTGTAGCTTTGGCTTGATCAAAATTTTGGCACCGTTGTCGGGGACGGACGATAAGTTTTCTTTCTTTTTAATTTACTTTAATGAATTAATCCCTTTTTCTTCTTTGTTTTGGTGTACATGGGCTAATTATAGAAAACTAGGAGCTGCAGTGGACATATTCCTACTTTGTGCCTCTGCCCAAAAAGGCAGAGCATCAGAGCCCACAACTGTGGTGAACTACTAACTGTAGTCTCTTACAGGTTGCTTTACAGAGATTAGCTCTCTGCAGCTATAAGTTTATCTGTTTAACTCACTCTGTACATATTTCTAATCAACAACAACTTATTGCTTTGTAAATGCTAAAAAATGTTTAGACTCTTGCATCTTAGGGCATCTGTCTATTTCGTTTCTTTACATTACTGTTGAAGAGTGCTGGAGCAAAGGTATGTGTGTATTGCATATAGTTTAGGAAATATATTTTGAGTGATTCATATTGCTTGAATGTTATCTTTTGCTTTATACTTGTACACTGCACTAAAAAGACTAAGGGCATATCCTTAAACAAGATAAGGTAGGGAAGTCATTACCCTTCTTTAGCCTAAAAACCATATTCTCACTCACTAACACAGCCTAACATAAAATTGAGTAGACGTTGGCCCTAGGGACATCTCAGACTCAAATAGGGATTGACCTAAGGGGGAAGTTGTTAGAAGTTGACTCTTGCCAAATTGGTATCTAAGGTTGGAGATTGGGGGCAAAACCCCGAAGGCTGGTAGTTTGACATAATTAGGTCCATTGCTTAGGCACGGATACCTCCCACCAATCTTGCTCCTACCTGACTGATTAACCTGTGGTCAGGTTATGCAATATAACTCCTGTGGATAATTAACATTTAGGAGTCGTCTAGGTCTAAACTTTACCCTAACATAGGCTAGATTTTTCTTTATTTTCTTGTTTGTTTATTTGTTTTTTTTTTGTTCTTGTGAAAATGGATTTTAATTACAATTATTCTAATTATACTCAAATCTATATTTAACCCCACCTCTTTCAATTCAGATATTTTCAACCCAGCATTACATAACTCTAACCAACCAAGTATGCCAGATTGGTCTTATTCAAATCAATATATGCCCCAATCCTAGTACTATGAAGAAAAATGGAACAATCATCACTACTCTTCACCGAGTCAGTGGGGATACAACTCCCCAAGTCTTACTATTAACAACCTTACCAACAAATAACTTCATATAATCCATACCAAGACCAACCTGTAGAAGAGAAATCTTCTATAGAAAAGACTTTTGATCCTTGAGTCCACACGACAAGTACAAATCATAGCAGACTCAATTCTCTCAAACAATTCTCAAATCCAAGATCCTTACTCTAATTTTCAAGTCCAACCACAATAAGAAGAACCTGTTGACTTAGAAAAGAATATGAAATTCATGATTCAGTCCCAAAATGATTGTCTTCAATCCCAAATGGATTGTCTCAAATCTCTTAATAGGTTAGAAGTAAAAGTGAGTCATTTGGTTAACACAATTAATGATAGGAATGAGAAAACTCTAACTAGCACATTTTCATCCATTCCTGATTCTCCTAACCATATTGATGAAGAATCATAATATCTTTGAGATTTTAACCAAGATTCAATTTCACCACATAGTTTTGAACCTGACCAATATCAATCCATTGATAAATTGACAAGTTTTCATTTTAATGAGATTGAACTTGAAGATGAATGTGACACCAATTTTCAATGTTGTGATTCAGTTTCACTTTTTGAATCTATGCTGACTCCGGTATCCTTACCCGATTTGGACCCAATTTCGATGCCAAAACACTGATTCCTATCCCCATAGAGCTTGAACATGAACCAACTATATTGGATGGTCACATTTCATTGTTGGGAAATAAATGTGAACTTGAATTCTATGATTTGGACCAAACCCATGAACCAACTCCGACTCTAGAACATAAACTTGATTTGAGTTTTATTACTAAGTCAGTATCAGTTCCTATTCCTTTTTGTTGAGCCTAAATTATCCATTCCACAAAATCACATTCCATTGTTGGACCAAGATTTAGACCAATATGACTCTGTGATGATATCCCAAGATTGGTCATATAACCGGGAATATTTTCATGTTAGGATCTTACATAATCCTATTCATATTGGGGAGTATAAAAATGCTAATAAGAAAGAGGTCCTGAAAGGTGGGTTCCATAAAAATTCACAGTATATAGATTGGGCAGAAACGCTTAGCCCAATGAGACCACCACCGGAACCACCACCTTGAGGTGAAAATTTTCCTTTCCTTTCTCCTTTTTCATGTATTATTGTATTTCATTCATACATTGAGGACAATACATGAGTTAGGTGTGGGGGAGGGTTTACTAACATGCTATCTTCACTAATTTAAAAAAAAATTCCTTTCTTTAAAACTTTTTGAAGAGGAAAATAATACTTTGACTTATTTTTGTCAAAAATTAAGTTAATTTTAAGGAATAAAAGGATCATAATTAGGATTTATTATACTTGGTCAAAATAAAATTATTTGTTTGATTTTGAGGTTAAGAAGAAAAATTGGAAAAGTAATTTAGTCTTCATTTTAATCTTGATGAAATATGCATACTTTATACACTTACACACTTAGGGCTCTAAAACAATGATTCTTATGCCTTAATAAAAAAATATATATACATATATCAAAAAAAAAATCCTATGATTAAGCTGGGTATTTGTGCCGTCTCATAAAGCATAAGTATTCACGCCTAAAAGTGGTTCATATAAATAAAAATCCTTAGTTTTGTGGCCTTATTTACTCGAGTCCTAAGTCCTTGGGGTGTTTTCTCACCCGGTGCTCTAAAACCGTCTGGTTTGAGAGTCACCAACTAAGGCTCGTTACATGGGCAAATTAGAAAGCCTAATAGAGCTAAGGGATATTACTGCCATAAATTAAAAAAAGAAAAGAAAATAATAAGGCATAAGAGTTAGAGTTGAAGAATCCTAAACTAAATTTTCACGATCACAAGATGCATATGACTTAGGGTAAAATAATAGACTGAATGAGAAATACAATTTTAATCCTTATCTTGATTGAAAATAAGTTTTTAAAAAAAGACTAAGTTTATGAATGACTAAGTTTTGATAATCCTATGACTTATAAATTACTTGAAATTTTACATTAATACTTCAAATATTTTTTCCTTTCAAAATGCTTTTAAAAAATACTAACAATTCATTTCTTTTTATTCATGGATTTTGTGGGTGTAACCCACTGAAAACCTTCACGAGACAAAACTCGTCCTCTAGGGTAACCTAGAGGTTTAACGGCTTGTTGTATATGCTAAGTGCAATCATAATTTCTACGAAAATGAGTTAGGTTTGGTCAGTTTAGTTTTTCTCTTCTCTTTGTTTTGCTCGAGGACGAGCAAAAGATAAGTGTGGGGGTATGTTTGGACACATATATTGCATAAATATTATTACATTCCAACATATATTCTATAATGAATATTGCAAATAACTTGTCTTAATATCCTAATTCATGCATGGTATGATAGGGAGAAGATAATCATGAAATTTATCTAATTAAGTTCAAAAGTTCAAATGAAAGGGGATCGATTCAAATTCAAAGGTTTTAGATGCTATCTTATCTGAAAACTGGATATATTAGATAAGATAATATCATCTAATTTCAAGAAAAAAATGGATTATTTAAAAACCCTATCGATTTTGCTTAAAATAAATGTATATCTTATCAATTCTAGAAGACAAACTGAAAAGAGGATAAATGGATAGAGAGAAGATCAATGGATGAGATGAAACAATTTAAATTCGGATTTAGGCTGGATACAGTTTAGCATTTTAATCATAACTTTCGCTACCGAATCTCAAATCTGATGATTCAAAATGCCACAGAAAGAAGACTTAAAGGGTTCTATTGATCACATGTTTCAATTCTATCATTCGATAAGTGATATTTAGCAATCAAAATGCCAACAAGCTGCAGATCAAAATTGAATTTCTAGATAAATCAAATCAAGTTTGGAGATAAGGAAAGAATTCAAATTCAGAAATATACAACTCTTCCTATCTTCATACGCGTTCTATCCCTCTGATTTTCTCCTATAAATACCCTCATATCTCGAAGGCAAAAAGGACACCACTTCAGAGAGAGTTTTACTTTAGGTTTTTCTTTTCTTCTTCAATGTATTTTTTTATTTTCTTTTAGGTTAGAGAGAGTTACATCAGAAAAGAAAGGAAAATTACTGTAGAGTGACACTATTGTAATTCTTTTTCAAGAGACTTATATTGAAGGTGACATCAATGGAGTTTTCCCACTTTTCTTCATCGTACTCAATCTAACCAAGCACCTCAATCTGGCCAAGCACCGTGTTCAAGTTACTCTTCTTCTTTGCTTTGCTTTACTTCATGCTGAGGGAAGTCTTTCTTATGATTTAATGGTAGAGGTAAGTACTCTTTTTGTTTTCTTTTTTAGCTTATTAGTTTAGAATTATAATTCTTTTTTTAGTCTTTCCTTTTTTTTAATAAATAAAACAACAACACCACAATCTCTTCTTCTACCATCTCCTTCTTAACTTAACATAATAATTTTATGTTCTTTTTATAAACTGAGAATATAAGTATTAATTAGTTTTTATAAATTAAAAGAAGAAACTTGCATAACGCTTCCATCGCTGTCCCTCCCTGTGGATCACGACCCGTTAGCCCTACGCTATATGGTAGAATTGAGGACCTAGCACTGTTCTAATTTTCTGTATTTTTTTGTATAGGTTTGGCTCGATCATGAACCACCCACGGAGGATAAGGTAATCTAGATTAATCTGGGAGATGAAGCTAATTCCAAGCCCATCTTTATAAGCGAAAGCTTATCACCTCCCGAGAAGGAAGGTCTAATATCTCTTGCGCGAGAATATGTAACGCCCCGATCCTGCAGGTACGGGGACGTTATGGCGACGTACATATGCGAAGAGAAAACACACTCACGAGTACGTTAAGCCTCAGTACAGGACAGGGCCTCCATATACACAAGAGTTCCAGCAGGAAATAAGTACAAGAATACCTGCAGAAAGGGGTTGGTGATCATAACAGATATAAAAACAGGGAGAAATAGGATAACAGAAATAAATTACCAAGATACCTATGAATAGTCTCGATGAGGAGTCTCCGATATGAACCCAATGGACTATCTGAGAATACAGTAACTCGGCTGTCCAACCTGGGCACGCAAACCCAGGGTCGTCAGAAAGCGACCTAGTGAGTGGTAAAATGAAGGAGGTGGTAATAGATACAATAGTAATACAAGTACGATAATAATATAATATACATGATGTTGTACTAGTGATACCATATAATAAGTATATAATAAGCAGTAGAAAAATATAAACATGTCAGCAGTAAAAATATACAAGTAGGTCATCTTTTAATACAATCACTACTTAGCCGGTTATCATCAGGTCAGGTCTATGATCGTATCCAGTTTATATCATAAATAATGTTGTCTAGTGGTGACGTAATAGAAATGAACATGCTAGTGGTGACGTGATAGAAGTGAACATGCAGGTGGGCATAAGCAATATGAATATGCAGGTGGGCATATGCAATATAACCACAATACTGTGTTGTGCATATACAGTAATGATGTCTGCACGGAATACAGGAGACAGAATATATGCAATGCAGATTATACATGTACATGAGTAGGATGCCACCATAGAATGTATAGCATGAAACAGGTAAGGTAACAACATATACAGGTAACATGATAACGGCGAAATGATCAGGTACAGGAACATGTACAACTAAACAATAGAATACATGTATCAGGCAAGTCATGTTATTTATACAATAGTAGCAATCAGTACCACCTGGTATTATAATCAATCTCTTCCAGTGTCCCATACCACTGGCAGGTCTTACTGGAGCCCGCACTCCAGTCGAACCCATCCGGACATGGCCTATGGGTACCATTATCCAAACGAGAGAGTGACCAAATAACAAGTGTTCCCGACGTCACTATTTTGTATACTGTTTTATTATGTTAATTGGGAACCCATGGTCGAGGAGCTCTTATCGGGTAGGTGTATCCCGTGCATACCCGGGATCACGGCCTTAAACAAACCTCTGGCTGCTGAGACCAGGGCCCTCCGCTAAGAGAGGAGCATGAATCAAGTAACGGGAGCTCATAGAGCTATACAATCGGTAGGTAGCACTACCATCCCCTGTAGTGGGAGAACAATATGGATCCAGTACATCACCCGATAAGATCTAATCAACCGTCAAGTCTCCCCCATACCCAAGTTAGCTTTATGCTCTGATATGTCAAGTATACAATGTAACAAGAATAATGACAGTACATGATACGGGTAACATGATAACAGGACCTGAGCTCTGTTGATAGCATAGAACAATATAATGGGAAACGGGAACAATATAACGGGAAACGGGAACAATAGATGTGGGATTCTAGAGGTGGCCCCCGTAGCTTGGATCCACGTGGCACTTAGTTCCACACATCGCATATCAACAGCACGCATGTCCAGTAACAAGAATAACAATATCAGTGACGGGCAACAATCATATAACGGGAATATGGGGATAACAAGGAACAATAATGCATGGAATATGTACGGTGATCTATATGACAAGAATATAAACACAAGCCATGCATGTATACTGGTGAATATATATCACAGTGCTGCATGAATATGCAATACTAGTGTCAAGTGGAGCCGTGATGTGTAAACATGGCATAACTGAGTACCGAGCATCCATGTAACGATGATATCAATGTATGAAATGTAGGTAGCCAGTGGATTGGTGAACCGTGTCTCACTACTAGTGTACAAGGTATCCGTTTAGCAGTATCTCCATAACACGTATAGTAGTGTCAGTGTATCCGTATATCAGTGATTTCAGAACAGGCAATAACAGTGTTGGTGTCTAGTGCGTTCAGTGCCTTAGACTGTCTATTGGACGGTGATCCTAGCACATGACATATCAATCGCGTATCCATGGAACAGAGGTCATGAACATGAAATGACAGTATCCTGTGGAGTGTATCAGAGGTTGACATGAGATCACTGGTCGAGTGTAGTGGTGGGTCTGTATGGTGACTGTGTCATAGAGATAGTATACACGTAGCATTAACGAAGTCACAATGGCAAGTGATGTGAGAAATGTAACTACACCACGAGAAATAGATACACTCATCTCTTACGTATATGTTATAGCCGTCTCTATCATGAAGTATCGATTCAGTACCATGTATCATGATTTATCCATATTTACAATTTATGAACGAAAGCAATCACTCAATCTATCATGAATAAATATAATTTATAAAATGAAAACACTCACAAAACTAGCCATGAGAAGGTAGCTCTCTTTCCCACGATCGCAACGGATCCAGAATCGTCCAAATCGGAGTCCGGATGCTCCAGATATCGCCCGAATACTAAAAGTAACAGAGATGGGTTAAATATGTAAATAACAATATTTCAAATGCAAATACTGAAATGTAACAGGGGTTTTCTGAAAAAGTACCTTTATTGGGTTTGGATGTGGGTTTGGGATCAAAACGGGTCGGGTCCAGATCCACAACCCATACCCAATTAACTTAAGTTAATGGGTAATGGGTTAACGGGTTTCAACCCAATATTTAGGCAACCCAATAGGGTTATTGGGTTCGGGTTCCACCCGAACCCAATAACAGAGCAGCAGCAGCAGCTCTTGCTGCTGCTGCGCGAGCAGGCCGGCCAGCAAGGCTGGCCGGCGGTGGCGGGGACCCGCCGGCGGCGACCCCGGTCGCCGGCGGCGCGGCAGCCCTTCAAACAGAGAGAGGGTGAGTGAGAGAGAGAGAGAGAGGGAGTGAACAGGGCAGTTGTTGCTGCCCTGTGCCTGGCCGCGCGGCTGCGCGCCCATGGCGGCCGGCTGCGGCCGGCAGCGGCCAGCAGGGGACGCTAGGCCGGCGGCGGCGTGCTGGGCCCGCGCACAGAGAGGGGGGAGAGAGAGAGAAAGAGAGAAGAGAAGGGGGGCCAAGGGCTGGCGGCGGCCAGCCTGGCCTTGCCGGTGGCGGCTCCGCCCGCCCAGGCCGGCGGTCGCAAAGGGAACGGGAGAGAGAAAGTGGGAGAGAGGGAGAGAGAGATGGGTTTTTAAAATAAGGGGGAGAGAAAAAGGCGGTTGGGAGAGGCGGTGGGGGGAGGAAGCTTGTAGAAAAAGAAAGAGAAGGAAGGAAGAAAGAAATTAATTAGGATTTAATTAATAAATATTATTTTAAGGGGTCAAAAATTGACTAGTTCCGATCGGTGCCCAAAAATTACATAAAATAGAGAATATTATGCTGAGGGGGAATATGAAATCGATTTATAGAAATTCAATCCGGTTTGCAAATTAAAAATCCCAGAGTGTCTCGCCGATACGGGGCGACACCGGTTTGGCCGGATTTTCGATAAATTCAGAAAAATCCCCAAAAATACCAAAGCGTAGAAAATATGATTCTAAGACACATGGTGAAAGCGGATTCTCAAAATACAATTCCGTTTGTGAGAGAAAAATCAGAGAGCCGATTATCGGTATCGGTCGACACCGACTACGGAGATTTTCCAAAATAATCCAGAATATCCGAAAAAATCGAAAATATTAGAGAATGATATTTGAAACTAAAATCGGCTCAATCGGACTACCAAGGAGGTCAAGGCAACATTATACGTCGTATCGCGTACTGATACTGTGCTACGTATATCAGGGATCAGGGGTTACATTTCTCCCCACCTTACAAAAAATTGCGTCCTCGCAATTTCCATTCAGGTGTGAGAATAATATTTTCAACCCCAAAGCCTAAAGATTACACTTCCGCTGCGCACTCTGAGATATCTATAAGGAACTCGGGATGGAGAAGTCGTGTAGTGAACTAACACGAACGGATTGGAAGCAATCAGATACAAAGAAAACGATAAAGAAATCGGATATTCTGGTAGACAACGGTAAGTAAGGAAGGGATACAAACGAGTCAAGGCAGGAATTGTCAAGGTCATGGTATTCTTGTACTCGTTGCTGGAATCCCCAAATTCAGAGACAGATAAACTCTAATCTGCCTCTGCTTGTACTGTAGGTCTGAGCTCGAGGCTTAACCCAGGTGGTTACCCACACTAGGTGTGAACCTAAGCTCTGATACCACTCTGTAACGCCCCGATCCCGCGGTACGGGAACGTTATGGCGACGTACATACGCGAGGTGAAAACACACTCACGAGTACGTTAAGCCTCAGTACAGGACATGGCCTCCATATACACAAGAGTTCCAGCATGAAATAAGTACAAGAATACCTGCAAAAAGGGGTTAGTGATCATAACAGATATAAAAACAGGGAGAAATAGGATAACAGAAATAAATTACCAAGATACCTATGAATAGTCTCGATGAGGAGTCTCCGATATGAACCCAATAGACTATCTGAGAATACGGTAACTCGGTTGTCCAACCTGGGCACGCAAACCCAGGGTCGTCAGAAAGCGACCTAGTGAGTGGTAAAATGAAGGAGGTGGTAATAGATACAATAGTAATACAAGCACGATAATAATATAATATACATGATGTTGTACTAGTGATACCATATAATAAGTATATAATAAGCAGTAGAAAAATATAAACATGTCAGCAGTAAAAATATACAAGTAGGTCATCTTTTAATACAATCACTACTTAGCCGGTTATCATCAGGTCAGGTCAATGGTCGTATCCAGTTTATATCATAAATAATGTTGTCTAGTGGTGACGTAATAGAAATGAACATGCTAGTGGTGACGTGATAGAAGTGAACATGCAGGTGGGCATAAGCAATATGAATATGCAGGTGGGCATATGCAATATAACCACAATACTGTGTTGTGCATATACAGTAATGATGTCTGCACGGAATACAGGAGACAGAATATATGCAATGCAGATTATACATGTACATGAGTAGGATGCCACCATAGAATGTATAGCATGAAACAGGTAAGGTAACAACATATACAGGTAACATGATAACGGCGAAATGATCAGGTACAGGAACATGTACAACTAAACAATAGAATACATGTATCAGGCAAGTCATGTTATTTATACAATAGTAGCAATCAGTACCACCTGGTATTATAATCAATCTCTTCCAGTGTCCCATACCACTGGCAGGTCATACTGGAGCCCGCACTCCAGTCGAACCCATTCGGACATGGCCTACGGGTACCATTATCCAAACGAGAGAGTGACCAAATAACAAGTGTTCCTGACGTCACTATTGTGTATATTGTTTTATTATGTTAATTGAAAACCCATGGTCGAGGAGCTCTTATCGGGTAGGTGTATCCCGTGTATACCCGGGATCACGGCCTTAAACAAACCTCTGGCTGCTGAGACCAGGGCCCTCCGCTAAGAGAGGAGCATGAATCAAGTAACGGGAGCTCATAGAGTTATACAATCGGTAGGTAGCACTACCATCCCCTGCAGTGGGAGAACAATATGGATCCAGTACATCACCCGATAAGATCTAATCAACCGTCAAGTCTCCCCCATACCCAAGTTAGCTTTATGCTCTGATATGTCAAGTATACAATGTAACAAGAATAATGACAGTACATGATACAAGTAATATGATAACAGGACCTGAGCTCTGTTGATAGCATAGAACAATATAACGGGAAACGGGAACAATATAACGGGAAACGAGAACAATAGATGTGGGATTTTAGAGGTGGCCCCCGTGGCTTGGATCCACGTGGCACTTAGTTTCACACATCGCATATCAACAGCACGCATGTCCAGTAACAGGAATAACAATATCAGTGACGGGCAACAATCATATAACGGGAATACGGGGATAACAAGGAACAATAATGCATGGAATATGTACGGTGATCTATATGACAAGAATATAAACACAAGCCATGCATGTATACTGGTGAATATATATCACAGTGCTGCATGAATATGCAATACTAGTGTCAAGTGGAGCCGTGATGTGTAAACATGGCATAACTGAGTACTGAGCATCCATGTAATGATGATATCAATGTATGAAATGTGGGTAGCCAGTGGATTGGTGTAACCGTGTCCCACTACTAGTGTACAAGGTATCCGTGTAGCAGTATCTCCATAACACGCAATAGTAGTGTCAGTGTATCTGTATATCAGTGATTTCAGAACAGGCAATAACAGTGTTGGTGTCTAGTGCGTTCAGTGCCTTAGACTGTCTATTGGACGGTGATCCTAGCACATGACATATCAATCGCGTATCCATGAAACAGAGGTCATGAACATGAAATGACAGTATCCTGTGGAGTGTATCAGAGGTTGACATGAGATCACTGGTCGAGTGTAGTGGTGGGTCTGTATGGTGACTGTGTCATAGAGATAGTATACACGTAGCATTAACGAAGTCACAATGACAAGTGATGTGAGAAATGTAACTACACCACGGGAAATAGATACACTCATCTCTTACGTATATGTTATAGCTGTCTCTATCATGAAGTATCGATTCAGTACCATGTATCGTGATTTATCCATATTTACAATCACTCAATCTACCATGAATAAATGTAATTTATAAAATGAAAATACTCACAAACTAGCCATGGGAAGGTAGTTCTCTTTCCCATGATCGCAACGGATCCAGAATTGTCCAAATCGGAGTCCGGATGCTCCAGATATCGCCCGAATACTAAAAGTAACAGAGATGGGTTAAATATGTAAATTACAATATTTCAAATGCAAATACTGAAATGTAACAGGGGGTTTTCTGAAAAAGTACCTTTATTGGGTTTGGATGCGGGTTTGGGCTCATAACGGGTCGGGTCCAGATCCACAACCGATACCCAATTAACTTAAGTTAATGGGTAATGGGTTAACGGGTTTCAACCCAATATTTAGGCAACCCAATAGGGTTATTGGGTTCGGGTTCCACCCGAACCCAATAACAGAGCAGCAGCAGCAGCTCTTGCTGCTGCTGCGCGAGCAGCCCGGCCAGCAAGGCTAGCCGGCGGCGGCGGCGGCGGGGACCCGCCGGCGGCGACCCCGGCCGCCGCCGGCGCGGCAGCCCTTCAAACAGAGAGAGGGTGAGTGAGAGAGAGAGAGAGAGAGGGAGTGAACAGGGCAGCTGTTGCTGCCCTGTGCCTGGCGGCCGGCTGCGCGACCATGGCGGCCGGCTGCGGCCGGCTGGGGACGGCTGGCGGCGCCACTAGGCAACCGGCAGCGTGCTGGGCCCGCACACAGAGAGGGGGGAGAGAGAGAGAAAGAGAGAAGAGAAGGGGGGCCAAGGGCTTGCGGCGGCCAGCCCGGCCTTACCGGCGGCAGCTCCGCCCGCCCAGGCCGGCGGTCGCTCAGGGAACGGGAGAGAGAGAGAGAGTGGGAGACAGAGGGAGAGAGAGATGGGTTTTTAAAATAAGGGGGAGAGAGAAAAGGCGGTTGGGAGAGGCGGTGGGGGAGGAAGCTTGTAGAAAAAGAAAGAGAAGGAAGGAAGAAAGAAATTAATTAGGATTTAATTAATAAATATTATTTTAAGGGGTCAAAAATTGACTAGCTCCGATCGGTGCCCAAAAATTACATAAAATAGAGAATATTACGCTGAGGGGGAATATAAAATCGGTTTGTAGAAATTCAATCCGGTTTGCAAATTAAAAATCTTGGAAGATTTCGCCGGTATTGGCCGACACCGGTTTCGCCCGATTTTCGATAAATTCAGAAAAATCTCCAAAAATACCAAAGCGTAGAAAATATGATTCAAAGACACATGGTGAAAGAGGATTCTCAAAATACAACTCCGTTTGTGAAAGAAAAATCAGAGAGCCGATTATCGGTATTGGTCGACACCGACTACGGAGATTTTTCAAAATAATCCAGAATATCCGGAAAAATCGAAAATATTAGAGAATGATATTTGAAACTGAAATTGGCTCAATCGGACTACCAAGGAGGTCAAGGCAACATTATACGTCGTATCGCGTACTGATACTGTGCTACGTATATCAGGGATCAGGGGGTTACAAAATATATAGATATTTTTACTTGGAACTACGGGGATATGCTTGGTTGATCCTCAAATGACTATGCATCGCCTCAACAACAATCTGGATGTAAAGCCTGACAAGAAACAACAACGATTCTGCCCGAAGATAATAGAAGCGATCCAGTCGGAAGTCAAGAAGCTTATAGACTCCAGTTTTATCAGGGAAGAATAACACCCTGATTGGGTAGCTAATATCATCCCCGTTACTAAGAAGAATGAGAAGATCTTAATTTGCATTGATTTCTGTGATCTAAATGAGGTGTGTCTTAAAGATGAGTTCCCCCATTCAATCACGGATGTCATGGTAGACAACACGTGTGGGTTTGAACGGATGTCGTTCATGAATGGATTCTCTGGGTACAATCAAATTAAAATGTGCCTTGATGATGAGAAGCATACAACTTTCAGGACACCATTGAGGGTGTATTGCTGTACTGTCCTTCGGATTGAAGAATGCACCAGAGAGCTATAAATGCAATTTTTCACGAGTATATATGCAAAACACTGGAATGCTACATAGATGATATTGTAGTGAAAAGCTGTAACAAAAATGATCACATAGCAGATCTGAATACAGTATTCGATATCATGTGGGCGTATCAATTGACGATGAATCCCGCCAAATCCTTCCTAAGTATAGCCAGCGGTAAATTCTTAGGGTTTTTCGTCACATCTAAAGGGATCCACCTCGACCCAGAGAAAGTCCGTGCTGTCCAGAAGATGCAACCTCTAAGGAATCTTAGAGCTTAAAGGATTGCATGGGAGACTAGCATATATCTAGAGATTTATCCCAAATCTCTCAGGATGATGCCAACCCTTCATCAAATTGATGAAGAAAGGTGTTTCCATTCATCTAGGATGATGCTTGACAATAAGCATTTGAGAAAATCAAGCGGTACCTCACGCATCCACCTGTCCTTACAATACCGATTTTAGAAAAACTTTTCCTGATATACGTTCAAGCTATGGATCATTCTTTAGGAGGTTTACTAGCCCAGAATAATGATCATGGACACGAGCAGGCAAACACTACCTGAATAGAACTATGATCGGAGCCGAATATCGATACAACCCGATCAAAAAAGAATGCTTGGATTGATATTCGCCGTCCAGAAGATGCAACACTACTTGGTGGGCCAAACCATACACGTCATATCAAAAGTCAATCCTTTAAGTTTTCTTATGACGAAGCCATCATCACTGAATGGTCGATTGGTAAAATAGGCCAAGTTGCTCTCCTAATATAAGATGCAATTCCTGCCATAAAAAGCTGTGAAGGGACAGGCTGTGGCAGATTTTTTGGCTGAGCACCCAGTGTTGGTCCGAAGGTTACAATCCCCGGGTTATGTGTTTTGATGATAACAAACCATATAAAAGCTATTTGGTACTAATAAAAGTTCAAAAATGAATTTCAGGTTGGTACAGGTATTGATGGCTCAATTCTCAAGCATGGGATATTAGGTTCTAGCTTAATCACTGCTCAACATCAAGTTTCAGAGACGCCTGTTTGTAGACTCATCTTGTAGATTTTTTTGGTTAAAAATTATTATATATGTTTGAAGCTCAAAATACACACACACACACACAAACACTAAAATGCACATTTTTGAAAAGTATGATGTTGGTTCTCAAATTTTTTTAAAATATTTTTTTTATCAAGTTTAGAACTTATATCTAGTAGCTAAGTATGTTTCCTATCTTCCAAAATCTAAACAAAAATATTTTAAATTTTTATATATCTTCAAAAAGAGTTTTCAAAATTGTGTTGGCTTAGGTCAGTTGACTGGGCGGTCGACCGTGCCTACTGCAGGTTAGAACGGTCGACCGCACGGTCGACCAGACTTCTGATAATTGGGGGTGTGCACGTTGTGTACGTTCCCGTCGACCGGTCCCTGTTGCGGTCGACTGGGCGGTCGACCGACTGTAATCAGGTTAGCCTCGGTTTGTCACGATCGACCGACCGGTCGACCGGAGGCTAAAAGTCAGATTTTTTTGAATCTAGCGGTCGACCGGCCGGTCGACCGCCAGACTGCTTGTTTGGCAGAAACGGCTATTTTTTTAAGCTATTTTTAAAACATGTTTAAATTAAAAACGTGAAAAGGTATATTAGAGGGTCAATTTCTTCTTCTTTGATGCTGGTAAAACTATTCTATGTTTACTCTTCTAAAATCCTATATAAAGAGGTCATTAGGGTTGAGTACACAATAACAAAAAAATTCAAAAATCAAAGTTTTTGGATTTCAAGTGAAAGAGCATTTTGTTTTTAGTTTTGTGCTATTATTTTCAAAAGTCTTCTTCAAGTTTTGGTTCTTAAAATCTCTCTTCTATTTTTAAATTTCACTTACAAAATCTTGAACTTCAATCTTATATATTATTCTCTAGGGTTTTGTAAAGAAGTATTTTCAAGAGAAAGTTTGTAGTCTTTTGATCACCCAGTGCTTATTGTATTATTGTGCTACCTCTAGACTAGAGGAGTGTGTTGCGGAGTTGTGTACTTCATAGTGGTTGTAATTCCTTTAGTGGAAAGTTCTAGTGGATTGGAAATCCTTCACGG
Organism: Agave tequilana; assembly: GCA_038442645.1. NCBI lineage: Eukaryota > Viridiplantae > Streptophyta > Magnoliopsida > Asparagales > Asparagaceae > Agave > Agave tequilana. The sequence continues at coordinate 53,398 of JAVJIF010031447.1, forward strand.
TGGTGAAGGCGGGGACGTAGAGCGGTGGCTCGAACCTCGAAACAAATCTCTTTGTTTGCGATTGATTTCTTATCTCTCTTTTCTACTTTATATTCAATCATTCATTGTCGATCTATACTCATTATAACAAGATTGCATTGAGCACCTCAAACTCTTATCTAGAGGAATCACAAGGAAGAAGTTTAGAACCCTTCACGGGGTATACGGCTTCTAATCTTACTTTGAGAGATCATTTGCATCATCTCATTTTTATTTTGCATTGAATATTGAATTGATTAGCCTTACACCTATTCACCCCCCCCTCTAGGTGTAATTTCAGTTGGTATCAGAGCAAGGTCTCTAGTTTTGACTTAACATCCTTAGAGAGATCCTAATTTGCTAATTATTCTGTTAATTTCTTCATTCATCCACTAGTAAAAATGGCCGACAGTGTTAGGACGCCTCCCAAGTTTGATGGCCTTAACTTTCCCATATGGAAAGTTAGGATGACCGTATTTTTGCAATCCCTAGGAAGCCGGGTGGCAAAGGCGGTGACCAAACTATTGGAACTTGATTTTGATGATACATTTGTGAAGCTATTTCATTGGAGCTCCATCTCACAATCTTATACAAGAGTCCTACATGCTCAAGATTTCCCAAGGATAATGGCTATGGATGTGTATTGTAATGTTTATTAGAATGTTAAAAGCCTTGAACGCACATACACATTATAAGCCATATAGTCGACTTATTACCAAGCATAGTCGACTTATACCACCTATAGTCGACTTACTCCTAACTATAGTCGACTTAGTTTTACTTCAGATACTTACCAACTCTCTGTTTCTGTTCTGCATACCATGATTAGTCGACTTATACTTTGTCCTAGTCGATTAATATTAGCTGTAATCGACTTATATATACTGCTAGTCGACTAAGTTCAGTTTTCAGAAACATGTCATTTGTATCAGACCTTCCCTAATCGACTTGCCCCTTTTATAAGTCGACTATTATAGGAAAAACTTGTTACCCTAGTCGACTAATCCTCTTCCTCAAGTCGACTAATGGTAGTTTCTGACTATTAGTCAGTTTCTGATTGTTGGTGTTTTATCCAATATTTTAATATTCAAATTCAAGTTGATAACTACCTTAACTGACTATGGATTTCACCTATAAATAGGGATGTTGTCATAGGCTAAAAATACCAATTCATATCAATAGTTTTCTGCCCAAAAACTCTGTTCAAAATTTTATTTTTTTGAACACTTACTTCTACTTTCTGTTCTTCACACAATTCCTACTTCATTGTGAAGAATTCTGAAAGTCCACCTATAAGAGTCCTTGTTCACGATTACATACAGATTCAAAACTTATAGGATTGATTGTAATCACGCAAAGAGAAAGTATTGTACGAGAGCATCTTCGGATTGAAGAGAAGTTGTACAAGGTATTATTGTCTTCTTGGTTGTAAGAAGAGTTGTATACATTTGGCAAAGGAGATTTGTCAAGTGGTATACAAGGTGTTAATTTTAGGTGTACAAAATCAAGGATAAGGAAAATCTCAAGCGGGTGGCTTGGGGATTGGATGTAGGTCAAGAGGACCGACCAGGATAAATCACTTGTGTTTGTGTTTGATTTACTTTCTGTGATTTAATTTCTTTTTGTGTAAGTTTATACTTAGCGCTAATCATCCATTGTTTTAGATTTGTGTTGACATAATTTTTAGATCCTACACAAACCATATAGTGCACCCACCGGTGAAATGACACTTGGTCTGATATTGCCGCCAAGGAATATGAGGCTAATTCAAAGGCTCAAAATGTCTTGTTTCTAACCTTAAATGAGGATGACACTACAAGGGTCATTCATTGCAAATCCGCCTATGAGATTTGACAACACTTATTGGTCATTCATGATAGAACATCACAAGTCAAGAGAGCTAAAATTAATCTCTTGCGTTCTCAATATGAAAACTTCAAAATGCATCAAAATGAATCTATTGATGATATGCTTACGAAGTTTACTAAAATAACTAATGGTCTTTCCTCTTTAGGTGATTAAAACAACAATAATCAAAAGGTCCGGAAGGTTATTCGTGCACTTCCACCATCTTGGGAAGTCAAAGCCACATGAGATTCAGAAAGTGAATCCGAAGAAGAGGTGGACACAACAAACATGTGTTTTATAGAAAATGCACCCAAGGTATTCTGAACCATCTATTGATGATTGTGAATTACCTAAAGATGTTATAGTAAATGCATTTGTAGATTTTTCAGATAATTATGATTCTTTAAAGAAAAATTTTCTAAATATGAAAAAGGAAAATGAAGTTCTTCAAAACAAAGTTATTACTCTTTTTAAAGAAAAAGATGATTTGTCATCCACTCTTTTATCAACACAAAAGGATTTTGATACATACAAGGTTTCATGTCAAGCTAACTTTCTCATGATTGATGAAAATGAAATTTCTATCTTAAGAACTAAAATCAATAATTTGGGAAGTGTTTTAAAGAAATGTGAGTTTAATAAAGCTAAATTAAAAGACCAAGAAAAATGCTTCAAAAAAACACATTCATACTACAAATGCTCACACTTCTAAATCACATACCAAACATGCTCTTGCACATCATGTTTTCATATATGGTAGAATTTATAAATGTATTTATTGTGGCTGAAATGGTCATCTAGCTAAATTTTGTTATGATCGTATAAATGGTACTAATAATCATATTTGGGTTCGAAGTGCTAACGTCATAGGACCCAAGAAAATATGGGTACCAAAGTCAACAACTCTATTATTTGATGCAGGTACACACCAAGGCTCCAAGACGTAGGGAGCGGTGGTATCTTGATGGCGGTTGCTTAAGGCACATGACGTGGGACATCAACAATTTTGCAACCCTATCAAGGTACGATGAAGGTGGCACCGTCACCTTCGGAGATGATTCCAAGGGCAAGATTATCGGTATAGGTAATATCAAGATTGGTACATTCTCTTATTTGAAAATGTTATTTTAGTTGATGGTCTTAAACATAATCTACTTAGTATTAGTCAACTATGTGATCGTGATTTCAAAGTTATTTTTGATGATTCTTCTTGTAACATTTTTGATTGTAAAACCAATGATTGCATTCTTTCTGGATTTCGTGAAAATAATGTATATATTATTGATGTGTTAAATCTAAATTGCAAAGCTAAATGTTTAAATACTTTTGATGAGGATTCATGGTTATGGCATAGAAGATTAGGCCATGTATCTTTTGACCATCTTTCTAGAATCAATTCTATCGATGAAGGGTATTTCTTATTTGAAGTTTAAAAAAGATCGCATTTGTGATGCGTGCAAACTTAGAAAACAAACTAAGTCCTCTTTCAAACCACTTAAGGATATCATGACATCTAAGCCATTAGAATTGATCCACATGAATTTGTTTGATCCTACTAAAATTAAAAGTTTAAATGAAGATCGCTATATTTTTGTTTTAGTTGATGGTTTTCCCGTTTTACATGGATTTTTTTTGGAACATAAAGATCAAGCTTTTTCGCATTTTAATGTTTTTCAAAAAAGGGTTGAAAAGGAAAAAGTTTTTCGGTTTTGCGCATAAGAAGTGATAGAGGTGGTGAATTTATCAACCAATCCTTCATCACTTATTACGAAGAAAATAAAATTAATCATGACTTGTCTTGTCCTAGAACTCCACAACAAAATGGAGTCGTTGAAAGGAAGAATCATACTCTTCAAGAAATGGTTAGGACTATGATTAGTGAATACGAGCTCCCTCAAAACCTATGGCCGAGGCCGTAAATACCGCATGCTATATATCAAACATAATTTATTTTTGTAAAAATTCTTCTAAAACTTCTTTTGAAATCTATTATTCAAGAAAACCCAATGTTTCGTATTTTAGAGTTTTGGATGCAAATGTTTTGTTTTGAATACCAAAGATAACTTGGGTAAATTTGATGCTAAGACTTTTGAAGCTATTTTTGTTGGTTATTCTAATACTAGCAAAACTTATAGAGTATTCAATAAATCCTTTCTTACAATTGAAGAATCTATACATGTTAAGTTTGAAGAATCTGATGCTTTTGTTAAGAATATTGTAGAGATTGACACTTTAGGTGAGGACATGGAGAAAGTATCCTTGAAGGACTCACCTACCTAAGAAGACAAGCAAAAACTTAAAGGTGAAGTTCAAGAAGGTGAAGTGGAACCATCTCAACCACTTCTAAAAGATTGGAGATATGCTACAGGTCATCCCAAAGATCTCATCATAGGTGATGTATCAAAGGGGTATCTACTTGCTCCAAACTCCATGATTTGTATGGTCATTATGCTTTCATTTCCCATATTGAACCCAAAAATATTCTCAAAACCAAGGGCGACTCATATTGGTTGCTTGCAATGCAAGAAGAACTCAATCAGTTTGAGCGCCACCAAGTTTGGCATCTCGTTCCTAAACGATAGACCAATGATTGGTACTAAATAGATTTTTAGGAACAAGTTGGATGAGTCAGGAAATGTTGTTAGGATTAAAGTTAGATTAGTGGCCCAAGGTTACACCCAAATCGAAGGAATCGATTTTGAGAAAATATTTACACCCGTAGCACGGCTCGAAGCTATACGGATCACACTTGCTTTTGCTTCTTATAAAAATTTCAAACTTTTACAAATGAATGTCAAAAGCACATTTTTAAATGGTTTTATTGAAGAGGAAGTATATGTTGAACAACTTCCTGGGTTTGTTGATCCTATACATCCAATTTTGTTTTCAAACTAGATAAAACTTTGTATTATTTAAAACAAGCTCTTAGAGCTTGGTATGAAAGACTTTCAACTTTTCTTCTTTCAAATAGTTTTGTTAAAGGTAAAGTAGATACTACTTTGTTTACTAAGCATGTTGATAGTGACATTCTCATTGTTCAAATTTATGTTAATAATATAATTTTTGGATCTACTAACAAAATACTTTGCAAAGAGTTTGAATCATGTGTGCATAATGTATTTGAAATGTCTATGATGGGAGAACTAAACTACTTCCTTGAACTCCAAATCAAGTAAAGGAGTTATGGGATCTTTATAAGTCAAGTCAAGTACATAAAGGAACTCATCAAGAAATTTGGACTTGAAGGGACAAAGACTAGCAAAACCCTCATGGCTACCACAACCAAACTTGACAAGGATGAACAAGGTAAAAGTGTGGACATAAAACTTTATAGAAGAATGATTGGTAGTTTGTTGTATTTAACGGCTAGTTGGCCGAATATCATGTTTAGTGCATGTCTTTGTGCTAGATTCCAATCTTGTCCTAAAGAGTCCCACTTGATTGCGGTAAACGCATTATTCGATACCTTAAGGGCACTATTGGAATGGGTCTATAGTATTCGAAAACCGGACAAATTTTAATTATGAGTTTTTCGTATGCTGACTATGCAGGTTGTGGAGTGGATAGGAAGAGTACAAGTAGAACATGTCAGTTTCTAGAAAATTGTCTTGTTTCATAGTCTTTTAAGAAACAAAATTCTATAGTCCTCTCAACCGCCGAGGCGGAGTATGTTGCTGCTGGGGCTTATTGTATACAAGTCCTTTGGATGAAACATACTCTCCTTAATTATGATTTGCATTATGATCATGTTAAAATATTTTGTGATAATACTAGTACTATTCATATGACTAAAAATGTAAATCAACATAATAAGACTAAGCACATAGAAATTCGATATTACTTTCTTAGCGATCATCATGAGAAAGGTGATATTGAAATTGATTATGTTTCTACTAAGTTTCAACTTGCAGATATTTTAACTAAATCACTTGATTTTAACAAATTTTCTTTTATATGTGATGAACTAAATGTTTGTATTATTGATTGATGAGTTTTCATGATTGTTTACTGATTGAGTTTTTCCTGCACACAAAATTAAAGATGTTAGATTTAGAAGTAGTTGTGCAAGGTTCTCAATTCTAATCCGCGGTAGCAGTGGCTATGCGGGTCGTGATCCTCTGGGAGGGACTAGCGATGGAAGCTTTGTCAATAAGTTATCTCTAAAGTTTTTATTATTTTAATGTTAAGTTAGAAAGAAAGAAGATGGAGAAGAAGAAGTGATATTTACAATGGAAGTGAAGAAAAGAAATTGAGAATATGGTAGTGTGAGATCTAAACTAAAGAAATAAAAAGAAAGAAACTATAACACGTACAAACCTCTTCTACCTTGCTTACCTTTGATCTGTTCGCGACGACTTACCCTGTCTTGGAAGGCGTGCAAGTATGGCGTATAGGATCGTCCACCTTCGCTACCTACACTATGAAAAGAAAAGACAGTCTAAAGAAGGATTGTTTTTCTCCATAGGCCATCAAGTGCTCTTCTTTGGCTAGGCAGTCTCGAAGCAATCAGATCTCACGGTTCACAAAACATTAGAGAGAAATAACAATAGAAGAAAACAAAAAACTGAGATACACAAGAATCAACAAGAATAAAAGAACATAACATAATAAAAAGAACGAACCTCGATTCGATTTATTTAACAATGGCGGAAAAGCAAAACTTACACCGATTGTCACCCTTAGTACAAGTAGATCTCCTTCCTCCATGAGAACATCATCTCCTCTCAGTTTACAAAAAGGAAAAAATAGAAATTACAAAGAGAAAAGAAAATCTAAACTAGAAGAAAAAAGCCTAAAACCCTAGATTTGGCCCTCTGGCTCTGCCTCTGGACACCCTTTCTGTTGCGTCTGCAGGGGTATTTATAGGTGCAGAAGGAAGTAGAGTCCCAATACAACTCTCATACGAAAACAACTGGCCAGATACGTCAAGATTGCCGCGAAAACGCGGCTTGGGCTGCGTTTCCGCGGCTCGGTAGTGGCGGCTGGCCACGCGCTTTGGCGCGTGGCCTCCCCTGGTCCGTCCATCTGGGCGTTTCCTTCTGAAAGTTGAATCTCGGCTCTTCATCTTTGGATTTGGATATAACTTGGGAAGCAAGTTACCTAGATCCCAAATCTTTTCCACGAATTTCCTTCTCTTCTTTTAACTTTTATCCTCATCCCGCAAGTGTTTAGGGTTGAATAGAAGTTTATCCTTCCCTCTTCTTTACTATTTGCAACTTTGGCCCTTGTGTATTTGCACTTTTGACAATTGATATTTGCACTTTTACACTTGGGCTTGAATATGGGCTTTTGGGCTTCTTTTAGGCTTTATTTATTATTAAAATAAGAACTCAAGGCCTGCACACAATAAATCACAAAATATTAATAAATGTGCAGAATTATATGAATAAATATGAAAATGTGATGGTAAATATGATGATAAAAATGCACTTTTCACTACCAATCACACACCCACACTTATCTTTTTGCTCGTCCTCGAGTAAAAATCAAAGAGAAAAAGAAAAGAAAAATTAATCTAACCTAACTCACTTTCGTAGGAATCACGGTTGCACTTAGTACGTGCAACAAGCCGTTAAACCTCTAGGTTACCCTAGAGGACGCGTGTTGTCTCATGAGGGTTTTCAGCGGATTACACCCACAAAATCCATAAAAAGGAAAATATTTGAAATACTTTTGAAAAGACTAAGTAATCTATAAGTTTTTAGGATCCTCATTTTTATTCATTCTTAAACTTAGTCTTTATAAAGTAAATTATTTTCATTTTTAAGTAAGGATCAAAATTGAATTTTGTGTATAGTCTTTTTCGTTACTAAAAATCATATGCATCCTTATGAATTTTTACTAGGAATTCCTTAACTTGGACTTTCATGCCTCTTTATTTGTTTAAAATTTTTTTTAATATGTATAACGCATCTAATTTTCTTTCGTATAAGCATCAAGGCTTCTTGAGGCCCTCATACCTAACTAATTGACTATTAGATGTGTTAGTACATATGTAATATTTCTTAGTTTTCTTAGGCTTTCTAATCCATCCATGTAGCGAACTTAGAGTCGGTGGCTCTCAAACCGGTCGGCTTTAGGGCACCAGGTGAGAAAACACCCCGCGGACTCAAATTCGAGTGAACTAGGCCCCAAAACTAAGGACTTTATTTTATTTACTCACCTTTAGGCATGAATACTTATGCTTCTTGAGGCACATGTATCCAGCTTAATTAGTGATTTTTTGTTTTTTATATATGAGGCACAAAGGTCTTCGTCTTAGAATCCTAGATATGCATTAGGTATGCAAATTTCATTAAGGTAAAAATCAAGACTAACTACTTATTCAATTTCTCCTCCTATACCTAAAAATTCAACAATTTATTTATTTTGACTGAGTTTTTAGAAATCCTAATCATGATTTTCCTAATTCTTAAGACTAACTTAGATTTCTTTCAAAAGATAAGTCAAAATATTGTCCTTCTTATATATATATATATATATATATATATATATATATATATATATAATAATTTTTTTTATTAGCAAATTTTTGTTAGTTTCTAACTATGTTAGTATGTTAGTAAAGCCTACCCCCACACTTATCTCATGCATTGTCCTCAATGTATGAATGAATGCATATATGCATGAAAAAGAACAAGGGAAGGCAGAAGTTACCTCAAGGTGGTGGTTCCGGTGGTGGTCTAATTGGTCCACGAAATGCGGCCCAATCTACTTTTTGTGGATTCGAGGGAACCCACCAGAAATTACTCTAATATAACCCACTAAAAAGATGTGTCCATTAAGAATTTTTATTAAATATTTGACCCCATCTAATTTCCAAATTCCATAACTGATTTCGGAGTCAAATTTGTCAACCGTCCTGTCCCAAAATGGAGTGTGAAAAGATGGAATGATTGACTTGGACGTCATAGGTACAGGAACGAATACCGACTCAGGAAAGAAACTTAAATCAAGTAAGGGTTCAGGAGTCGTGCTAAGTTCAGGAAGTGGGTCTAAATCAATAAGTTGAAGCTCAAGTCCACAATAATCTTCCCACAATGGAATGTGACTCAATGTTGGTGATTCAAGTTCAGGAATGATAGGTGTGGGAATTAAGACTGACTCTAAAAGATTACCTAAGTCGGGTAACAAAACAGGAGTCAATAATGATTCGGGAATTTGAACTTGATCACAGATTTGAGAATCTAGGTCACATATCTTATTGGGTTCAATTTCATAAAAATGAGAACTTGCCAATTTATCCATGGGACTTTCAAAATTGCAAAATTGGTCAAGTTCAATATGAACATCAAAAATGGGTGATTCAATTTCATGATGAATTGGAACAGGATCCAATGTTGACTCGAGAAAAGTGAAATCAGGTGGAGACACCGGAGTCATTATTGAATCAGGAAGCAAAATTGAATCATCAAGTTGGGGTTCATGATCATATTCATGCTCAAGATCTATTTCAGGAAAGGAAAAACTTGCCAAGTTATCAAAATTTGAAGTTTCGGCAAGTTCACATGATGGCACTGAATTAGAATCTTGTTGTCCAAAGCAACTTGGTTCGTCGGCTGTAAGAGAGTGGTCAGCGATATTAGAATTGGCCGGACGGTGAGAACACAAAGATTGAACCATCATATCTATATCATGATCACGGGCTAATCTAGCCTGAGTCATGACTGCAAGCATCCTTTCATAGTTGATAGGTGCATCATGTTGTGATTGGACTTGAAAGGATGAAGTGTAATCGTGATGAAGTTGTGAGTCGGTGGACTCATGCATAATCATGTCTGCGATTGATGGTAATTGTTGCTTGGACTCATGCATACTTATCATTTCCCTGATAGATGGTATTCTATTCTGAATGGGTGGATCAGAGTATGACTCTTGGGAATATTGTGGACAAGGTGGAGACGGAGGACAAGTCGGTTAAAAATTGGACTCGGGGGAATCGAAACCCCATGAACTCTGTGAAGAGTTGAAATTGTTATGAAAATTATGGTCATAAGATGGGGGGCATGGGTTATATACATTCGGATAAGACCATTCCGGCACACTAGGTTGGTCAAAATTATGATATGCCGGGTTGGTAATATCCGAAAAAGGTGTATAATATGGATTCTCATTAAAGTTGAAAAAATTGTTGTTATAGGCCATATCACACAAACACAAACAAAGAAAAAGAAAACAAACAAATAAGCAAACAAAACAAAAAAAAATTCTAACCTAAGTTAGGGTAGACCTATGACCTAGACGACTCCTAACTGGTTAGACTGTCCACGGGAGGTAGGGTGCAGACTTTGACCACAAGTTAATCAGCCAGGTCAGGGCAAGAGTGGTGGGAGGTTTTCCGTCAAAGACGTTCCTTAATTAAATAACCACCAATCTTCGGGCTTTCGGCCCTCAATCCCCTTCCTAGACACTGATTTGGCAAGAGTCAACTTCCAGCACCATTCCCCCTTAGGATAATCTCCTAATTGAGTCCGAGAAGTCCCTAGGGCCAACGTCTAGTCAATTTTTAATTAGGGTTAGGGTTGTGAGTGCTCGGAATATGATTTTTGGGCCAAGAAAGGGTGATGAAATCCCCACCTTATCTTGTTAATGGGTTATGCCCTTAAAATAAATTTGTGCAAGTGTACAAAATATGTAAATAAGATTCACTCAAAGCATGAAAATCAACCAAGAGATGAGTCCTATTCTACATGCAATGCGTACGTACCTTGCTCCAGCACTCTTCAACAGTAAAATAAAGTAATTGAAAAGACACGTGCCTAATATGCAAACGTCTAATCAATTTTTATCATTAATAACAAATATTTTACTGTTGAATTAATTAGCAGTAAGCAGGGTTATCACAGAACAAAAGTTAACAGAGAAGTACACAGATATTGCCAGTTTCAGAAACCTGCAAAAATTTCAGTCAGTAGTCCTCTGCTACTGCCGCGGATCCGCGGCTATTGCCGCGTTTGCGCGGCAAAGTAGCAGGCTCTGCTGCTCTGCCTTCGAGGGCAGAGGCACAGAGTTGCTATATGTCGACTTCTGCTGTTGTTTTTCTGTTCTCCAAACCTGCAAACAGAAAGAATAAAAGAATTAGTTAATTTTTTTTATTTAGAGAAAAACTTACCGTCCCTCCCCGGTAACGGCGCCAATGTGTTGATTGAGTTTTTCCTGCACACAAAATTAAAGATGTTAGATTTAGAAGTAGTTGTGCAAGGTTCTCAATTCTAATCCGCAGTAGCAGTGGCTATGCGTGTCGTGATCCTCTGGGAGGGACTAGCGATGGAAGCTTTGTCAATAAGTTATCTCTAAAGTTTTTATTATTTTAATGTTAAGTTAGAAAGAAAGAAGATGGAGAAGAAGAAGTGATATTTACAATGGAAGTGAAGAAAAGAAATTGAGAATATGGTAGTGTGAGATCTAAACTAAAGAAATAAAAAGAAAGAAACTATAACACGTACAAACCTCTTCTACCTTACTTACCTTTGATCTGTTCGCGACGACTTACCCTGTCTTGGAAGGCGTGCAAGTATGGCGTATAGGATCATCCACCTTCGCTACCTACACTATGAAAAGAAAAGACAGTCTAAAGAAGGATTGTTCATCTCCATAGGCCATCAAGTGCTCTTCTTTGGCTAGGCAGTCTCGAAGCAATCAGATCTCACGGTTCACAAAACATTAGAGAGAAATAACAATAGAAGAAAATAAAAAACTGAGATACACAAGAATCAACAAGAATAAAAGAACATAACATAATAAAAAGAACGAACCTCGATTCGATTTATTTAACAATGGCGGAAAAGCAAAACTTACACCGATTGTCACCCTCAGTACAAGTAGATCTCCTTCCTCCATGAGAACATCATCTCCTCTCAGTTTACAAAAAGGAAAAAATAAAAATTATAAAAGAGAAAAGAAAATCTAAACTAGAAGAAAAAAGCCTAAAACCTTAGATTTGGCCCTCTGGCTCTGCCTCTGGACACCCTTTCTGTTGCGTCTGCAGGGGTATTTATAGGTGTAGAAGGAAGTATAGTCCCAACACAACTCTCATACGAAAACAGCTGGCCAGATACGTCAAGATTGCCGCGGAAACGCGGCTTGGGCCGCGTTTCTGCGGCTCGGTAGTGGCGGCTGGCCACGCGCTTTGGCGCGTGGCCTCCCCTGGTCCATCCATCTGGGCGTTTCCTTCTGGAAGTTGAATCTCGGCTCTTCATCTTTGGATTTGGATATAACTTGGGAAGCAAGTTACCTAGATCCCAAATCTTTTCCATGAATTTCCTTCTCTTCTTTTAACTTTTATCCTCATCCCGCAAGTGTTTAGGGTTGAATAGAAGTCTATCCTTCCCTCTTTTTTAATATTTGCAACTTTGGCCCTTGTGTATTTGCACTTTTGACAATTGATATTTGCATTTTTACACTTGGGCTTGAATATGGGCTTTTGGGCTTCTTTTAGGCTTTATTTATTATTAAAATAAGAACTCAAGGCCTGCACACAATAAATCACAAAATATTAATAAATGTGCAGAATTATATGAATAAATATGAAAATGTGATGGTAAATATGATGATAAAAATGCACTTTTCACTACCAATCATTTACCCATTTTGATGTATGACAAAAGGGGGAGAAGTATGGAAAGTATGGAAGTATGGGTATGGAAGTATGGGATTGTTTTGATGTTTATCTCATATATGTTTTCATGTTTTGATGTTTATCTGCATATATGTTTCATATTTTATACTTAATAACAGAGCATCATTTGAGGGGGAGCTTTTACATCCTTCCTATATTTTGTTTTATAACTTATATGTTTTGTCATCATCAAAAAGAGGGAGATTGTTGGCCCAAAGATTACAATCCCTGGGTTATGTGTTTTGATGATTATAAATCATATAATAGCTATTTGGTACTAATAGAAGTTCAAGAATGAATTTCAGGTTGGTACAAGTATTGATGGCTCAATTCTCAAGTATGGGATATTAGACTTTAGCTCAATCACTGCTCAATATCAAGTTTCAGAGACGCCTACTTGTAAACTCATCTTGTAGATTTTTTTTGTTAAAGATTAGTATATATGTTTGAAGCTCAAAAATACACACACACTAAAATGCACGTTTAGAACTTATATCTAGTAGCTATGTATGTTTACTATCTTCCAAAATTCAAACAAAAATATTTCAAAATTTTATATATCTTCAAAAAGAGTTTTCAAAACTGTTTTGGCCTAGGTCGGTCGACCGGGCGGTCGACCGTGCCTATTATAGGTCAAAACGGTCGACCGCACGGTCGACCAGAGTTCTGGCAATTGGGGGTGTGCACGTTCTCGGTCGACCAGGCAGTCGACCGGTCCCTGTTGCGGTCGACCGGGCGGTCGATCGACTGTAATCAAGTTAGCCTCGGTTTGTCACGATCGATCAACCGTCAACCGGAGGGATAACGGTGAGATTTTTTGAATCTAACGGTCGACCGGCCGGTCAATTGCCAGTCTGCCTGTTTGGCAGAAACATATGTTTTTTTAAAAAGCTATTCTTAAAACATGTTCAAATTAAAAATGTGGAAAGCTGTATTAGAGCGTCAATTTCTTTTTCTTTTATGCTGGTAAAATTATTCTAAGTTTGCTCTTCTAAAATCCTATATAAAGGGGTCATTAGGGTTGAGTTCACAACAACAAAAAATTCGAAAAATCAAAGTTTTGTGATTTCATGTGAAAGAGCTTTCTGTTTTCATTTTTGTGCTGTTATTTTCAAAAGTCTTCTTCAAGTTTTGGTTCTTAAAATCTTTCTTCTATTTTTAAATTTCACTTACAAAACTTTGAGCTTCAATCTTATATATTATTCTCTAGGGTTTTGAAAAGAAGTATTTTCAAAGAGAGTTTGTGGTCTTTTAATCACCCAGTGCTTATTGTATTATTGCTACGCTACCTCTGAAGTAGAGGAGTGTGTTGGGGAGTTGTGTACTCCATAGTGGTTGTAATTCCTTTGGTGAAAAGTTCTAATGGATTGGAAATCCTTCACAGTGTTGAAGGCGGGGACATAGAGCGGTGGCTCGAACCTCGAAACAAATCTCTTTGTTTGTGATTGATTTCTTGTCTCTCTTATCTACTTTATATTCATTCATTCATTGTCGCTCTATACTCATTACAACAAGATTGCATTGAGCACCTCAAACTCTTATCTAGAGAAATCACGAGGAAGAAGTTTAGAACCCTTCACGGGGTATACAGCTTCAAAGAGGCTCACCAACCTAGTCCAAAATTTGGAGATCGATCCCAAGACTGGGATATTATTGGCCAAAGATGATTCCTGATGCCATCACTTATACTAAGTGATGCCACGCCTGTCAGATCCATGGTGATTTCATTCACCAGGCACCAGGACATCTTTGCCCTACAACTTCTTCCTGGCCATTCGAAATGCGGGGAATGGATGTGGTTGGTCCTATCAGCCCACCTTTATCTAAAGAACATCGGTTTATCTTAGCCATAACCGATTACTTCTCTAAATGGGCTGAAGCTATCCCCTTGAGGGAAGTAAAGACATCTGACGTGATCAAGTTCATTAAACATCACGTAGTTTACCGCTTTGGCGTGCCACGACAGATTGTCCCTGATAATGGGCCTCAATTCGCCAGCCAATCCTTTCAGAGATTCTGCAATAAAGTTCAAAATTTAGAGTGTGTCTTCAACAGCATACTATCCAGCCACAACAGCCTTACAGAAGCTTTCAATAAGACCATTGGGAAGCTTCTCAAGAAATTCATTTGGAAGAGCCAACGCGACTGGGATGATAAGTTAGGTGAATTCTTATAGGCTTATCACACGACAGTGAGAACCCCGACGAAAGCAATAACATTCTCTTTGGTATACGTGTGTGAAACCATACTTTCACTAGAAATCTAGATCTCATCTCCACGCATTGCCTTGACAATAGAGATGACAAATGAGAAGAAGCATCAACTGTGACTCTAGGAGCTGGAAACTTTAGACAGTAAATGCCTACAAGCTCAACAGCAAATCGAGCTCTATCAAACTCGAATTACTAGAGTCTTCAACAAGAAAGTCAAGGAGCAGACTTTCAAGAAAGCTGACCTTGTCTTATCTGTCAGAAGACCCATGGTGATGACAGAAATTTCAGCCCAAATAGGGAGGATCATTTGTAGTGGAGTCGCTCTACTTGAATGGAGCATACTACCTTATAACCCTAGACGGCGATACGCTCATGATGCCGATTAATGGCAGATTCTTGAAGAAGTATTATCCTTGATAGGATTCTTCTTATGGTCATGTAAACATTACACCTCTGATCAAAACTTTTAGATCCAAGATATCTGGAAGAGTGCCAAATAAAAGCTTCTTTCTTTCATCAATGGATCACATACGGTCGATCATTGTCGAGCCGACTGAACACTAGTTACATCATAATGCATGATGTAAACATCAAAGTAGAAACAAAGTGTGAAACTTCGATTCTAGCCTTGTTACTCTTCTTTAGTTTATCTATGGACATCTGACGCCTCTGACGGCTAAGGATAAAAGAAAATGTTAGCTTTTAAGTCCAACATAAGTTCTCGATAACTCAACATGCTGAGGGGAATAGCATGGCTAGCCCAACTCAAACGGTAGTTGATAAAGACATACAAAATCCGTTGATAGCTAAGGGTTTGCTAAAAATCTTAAGGGACATGGTCCCGTCCTGTAACGCCCCGATCCCACAGATACGGGGACGTCACTGCGACGTATATACGCAGGTCAGAAAGTGCCCCCACGTATATACGCTAAGCATATAGTACAACAAGGATCGGAGTACAACGAAGCGTGGTATTCATTCATATGCCAACTTAAAAGTACAACTACAAAGTTATCACAGGATATGATAAACTATTACACATTACATGTGTCTTTTATCACAACCAAGTCCAAAAGTACAATCTACAATATGAACACAAAATGCTCACGAGTTGGATGAAGATCCCGTGAGTCAAAAAGAGAAATCTGGCACAAAGGACTGGGACTAGTCTGCCTGCTCACTAAGAAAAGCTTGATCCTCTGTGGAAGGCTCCACTTCGATCCAAGCTTCGGAACCTGAACATACAAATTCAAGGGAGTCAGGACCTCCCAACAATGAACAGGCTACAGCCAAATGGCTAAGAGACAAGAATATGAGAGTTGGAACAGTATAATGAATACCAATCAACAGGTAATAGAAGCATGAAGAGTAAAAGTCCGAATACAATAGATCCACAGTTAACGTCCTTTATTATTATTACTTGTCTTACTGTGATATCTAGCTATGTGAACCAGCGTCCCAGCGCACATAGATCCATATCCTAGTAAAGCAAGGTTGTTATTGGAAACCAGCGGGGGTATCAACGAACTATGTTTACAGTGGGTCCCGTACATGCCCGGGACCACGGTCCAGGATTGTTCCGTTGCTTGGTGACGGAAACCAGCCGCTAGGCTAACAGGAGGGACTTATGTATGCCCTTATCATGATGGTACCAGTAATGAGGGAGCAAGCACTCCCCTCGGTCCCCTGGAGGCCCACAGGTTAGACCGGAAATTTAGTTGCACAACATACCTAATACCACTGTAAACATGAACATGTATTGATAGTCGCACGTTTCCCCCGACCCAATGTAAGTTGGTCCAATTTTATACAAAAGTCAAGTGTATCATGCTTGGTGTCAAGTGATAGCATGATAAGAGGTGATATTCATTTAAATAACAAGTTATGAAGTGAGAATATATAATAACAAGTCATGAAGTAACAAGAGGTAACATCCATCAAGTAACAGGTCATGAAGTACCAGTCATGAAGCATAAGCATGAATAATATATAGCACATGCACCAAAGATAAGATTCACATTCAAGAAAGAAATCAACTATAACAGACAGCCAAAATTAGTCGACTAGGTGGAAGGAGTAGTCGACTAATAGTGGTCTCAAGTCGACTAACAGTTTGGTCTAGTCGACTAAAACTGGGTTCCAGAGAGTTGATTTTCTGTTTCAGGAAAAGTTAGTCGACTAGGGTGGAAAGGGTAGTCGACTAACAGTGATCTCAAGTCGACTAACAGATACGTAAGTCGACTAAAACTGTGTAACAGAGAGTTGGGTTTCTGTTTCAGGAAAAGTTAGTCGACTAGGGTGGAAAGGGTAGTCGACTAATAGTGATTTCTAGTCGACTAATAATTAAGGTAAGTCGACTAAAACTGTGTTTCAGAAAAGGGTACGTTTCAAATAAATAAGTTAGTCGACTAATCCTTAGGTCAAGTCGACTAATCGTCTGAAAACAGAGTACAGAACAGATTTTTGATGGTTGTGTTTGATGGTTAAATAGCATGATTTGAAGATACAGGTACACAAGATATGTGAACACAAGTATGCTAGGAATTAGCCAAGTCTTGGTGAGTAAAAATACTCACATAGAACGGTTAAGTGAAGCTTTATGAGTTCGGAAGGATCGTGGTCGACAATTATCACCAACTTGATCTACGGCGATATAATCGACAAAGAGAGATACGATCCCAATCCAAAAGCAGTGGTTGTTTGAGATGGATATGATGACCTTGTGGTGTTTTGGAGTTGGTGGTTGAGATTGAGATGGAGGAGGAATATTGTGAAGGATAATTCTTTGGTGAAGTGAAGTAAAAAAAAGAAAAGAGAAAGGAAAAGGAAAAGTTTATATAGGATTTGGATTTGTAAATGAGGTGCAATTAAGGTAGAAGAGAGGGGATTTTGTGTAAATAAAATGGGTGAGGTGTTTCTCTTGGCCAATCATGGCCGGCCATGGAATAGAGAGAGAAAGAGAGGCATTAATGAGAAAGTTGGTGGAAGTGTGTGGAGTTTGTTGGAATTTTGGAGAGTTTTGTGGTTTGTGGAGGAAGGAAGGAAATAAGGAAAAAGGGAAAAAGAAAAAGAAATTAAAAGTAGAAGATATTTTCTTGGACTTAGAAAATAAAAATATTGAAAAGACAAATTCCCGGGTTTAAGTCGAGGATGCGGAAAACATTTCGGAAAATACCGAAATCGTCCCGAAATCAAGTATCTCGGAACGACTCGTAAAATTTACCAAAAATCAAGAATAATATATTACGACTCATGGTGAAATTCGTTTTAAGAAATACATTATAGTTTTAAAACTAAAAATCCCGGAATCAATTAGCTACCGACTCCGGTGGAATTTTCATAATTTCATAAAATCCTCAGAAAAAGTATTTAGATAAGAAATGTGATTTTAAGAGATAATGTCTAAAGGACCTTCTAGAAATTCCAATCGGTTTGCAAATTAAAATCCGAGAATCGATCAGCGGCACTGGTCGACACCGGTTTTGAAGAAATTCCTTTTAATCCAAGAAAATTTCAGAAAATCATAGAAAATCTAATATATTGAAAAATAATATTTGAAACTGAAATCGGTTAAATACAGGAAGTAAATCGAAAAATACGATCGAAAAACTGAATACGCAACTAAGTACGTATTCCGGAAATGGGGTATTACACGTCCTCTCCTCCAAAATCTCTTACCAATTCTCGCCGGCGGTATGGTAGTATCACAAAAATACTTGTGTCCATTTTCCCGACGGAATGAGCAAAAGCTTGTCACGTTAACAGTAAACTTCTGACAAGCCATTTTTCTCGATCTCCAGCGGTTTCAGTCAATTTAACATTAAACCTTTGACGACAAAATTTTACCAAAGACCCACTCAAAATCTCTCTGCTGTTATGTTAACATTACACCTCTAATGGAAAACCTCCCATGCCCCTAGAAAATCAATGTTTGTCACGTTAATATTACACCTCTGACAATTCATTCTATTTTCTACCAAAGTCCCCTACCAATTCCTTCCCATGGAGTGGTAAGTCCACAAACTCAATCACTGCTATGTTAATACTACACCTCTATTAGTGAAAAGTTTCAATACTCCTCAGTGAGTATGGACTTCCACTTGTTGCTCCCTTATATGGAGTCACAAGTCCTCAAAAATGCTCATGTCACAAATCCACTCTTGTGAAGTTAACACTACACCTCTGACATTCCAAACTTTACTTGTCAATTCTCCTTAATAGAATGACAAGACCTCAAAATTGCTCATATCACAAATCAACTCTTGCTGTCATGTTAACACTACACCTCTGACAAATTAATGTTAAGTTTAATATCACGCCTCTAATAGTGATTAAGTTGCTGCCAAGTTCAACATTAAACTTCTGATAGCCACTTTCCTCAGGCTTCCATATCGAAGCTGAGATGAGTAATGCTAAGTTTAACATCATACCTCTAGCATCTAGTCCATTGTTAAGTTCAACAATACACCTATGATAATGACTTTTGCTCAGACTTCCGTATTGAAGTCGAGATGACCAATGCTAAGTTTAAAATTATACCTCTAGCATTACCTCAACTGCCAAGTTTAACACTATACCTATGACAGTGGTATTTTTAGTTTTTTTCAAATGAAACTGAAATTTCTATGGAGCTAAGTTAACATCACACCTCTAGCTCACATCCTTGTCAAGTTAATATCACATCTCTGACAAGATTCAATCCAATCTATTAAGTTAATATCACACCTCTGATGGTCAAGAAATATTTAGATCCCTGACGGGTCTAGTCTTACTTGTTATCTCGTCAATAAAATAATAGCTCCACTTAAAATTACTGTTAGGTTATTATTACACCTTTAACGGTGTTCTCATCAATCTCCAGCTGAGTCTTAATTTACGTTAATACTAAACCTCTGATGAAGACTCAATCACTGTCCTCCGCAGAGTGAAAACTTCATTGGTCATTCTCATCCATAGAATGACAAGTCCACATAAGCTATTCCACTCATGTCAAGTTAACATCACACCTTTGATAGTAATTTTAAATTTCTTAAATGGAATTTTTCTACTTTGAGTTGCTAAGTTAAATATTACACCTCTAGCGAATCAAAGGTAATGATTTGTCTAATTTTCAATGCAAAAAAGAAGTCAAGACAAATAAGAAGATAAGAAAAAATATCATTTTTATTGATATTCAAAAAATATGAAAGTGATGCAAAATGCTCTCTTATACAATAAGATTGAGTGTTACAACAAAGTAGTACAAAGCAGTCCCTCTTGCTTAGTGAAAGGTTGCACTCACTCCTTAAAACAATGAAGTTACACAAAGTTCATCCTCTTGACTGTGGCCAGGAACAGCAGATCAACCTCCTCTCCTCTTAAAAACAATGGTGTTTCTCGAGGTTGAAATGTAAGGGAGCATTCTAATTCAACCTGACCAACTGGTGCGAAGGTCTTCACAAGACCATAATCCTTCGCTTAATGGGAAGCTTCACAACCAGAAAGTTATCTAATGAGTATGGGTTTTTCGTTACTGTTACTTCTTTGAACAAGATTGGTAAAGGGAGGATACGAGATCTTACTGATGACGTCCTCTTTCCCTTGACCTTCAAATACGTCATGCTCATTGTGATCAGGAAGGATCCGAGACCTTACCGGTGCATCATGTCCAGTAATATCTTGATGTGTATCGAGAACCGCGCGGATTGTTCTCGCCTTTGGATTGAAGTTTTGACTTCTCAAGTGGTTGCCAATGGAACAAGCTGGCCGTTTTATGTCTCCTTCAATGAACATGGCAAAGACACCGGATTCAGCACCATCGATGCGGCCAAAACCTGCAAGAAGAAAAATTCAAGGATTAACTTTCTGCAAAAGACGGTCAAGAACTCTAGATGCGAGTCTTATACGCGGATCTCGTGTTTTAAAAGCTTCAAAATGCAGAGTTCACCATGCTCTGCAAAGGCAGAAGATATGGATCCAAAGGTACATACGCAGGTCTTAAGTCATGAACTTTAGTCGCGAGTCTTATACGCGAATCTCGCGTTTAGAAGCTTCAAGACGCAGAGTTTACCATGCTATGCAAAGATAGAAAATATGGATCCAAGTGCACAACCCTACACTAGACTCACGTCTGGTGATCGAAACGCGAGGCAGATATTAAAGGCTCAGACGCGAGTCTTAAAATTTTTTAAGTCATAAACTCCAAACGCGAGTCGCATATACAAAATCCACTTTTCAAACCTCAAAATACGGAGTTCACCACGCTCGCGTCTGAAGAACTTGAGACTTACAAGTCAACAAGCTCACATTTCATCAATTAACAGAGCATGGACGCATGGATCTCAAGTCAATTGTCTAAACTTCAAGAAAGAAGTTTTTCATAAATTTTGAGAAAGAGATCAAGAATAATGTCTCTCCATAATCAGCGATGACAGAGCTTCAAGAAAACATAGCCTTATTATGGCAAAGGCCATTTCCTACCTGAAGAAAAGTTCTCTGAAGGTTGGACATCATCCGTTAAGACACGACCATGAAAGCACCTGAAGGAATGTTTTTTGATTTTAAAATCACTTAACGTTGATAATCTTTAAAGAAGATTGCAATAAAGTATCAAAACTTTGGGTTCTTTTAAAGAACTCTGAAAGTTCTTCAAAACACATGCCCGTGAAGGAGAACAATCAAGATGGAGTTCTTTAGAGCACATGTCCACGAAGAAAAACAGTCAAGATAAATGACTGTTAAGAGGCTAATGGCCTATTATAGGCTCGCTAATGGCCATTAATTAACGGCATAAAAATCAAAGCCGTTCTTAAAGGCCAATTAATAGCCTTAATTCGCTATGCGAATATCAAATCCAATCTGAGTGAGACATGTTAATTTGTGCTCAATGCTGACTTTGCATTAAAAGATCCAGCGAGATTTTCGTGTCTATGTAAACTGCATGCGATGCTTCAAGGGTCACGTTTTAAAGTCAGCATCCCTTCACAAACCAAAGGTTGTGTTCTCTCAATGAAAGGACAGAAAATATGGATCCAAAGGCACAAACGTGGGTCTTAAGTCATGAACTTCAGATGCGAGTCTTATACACGAATCTTACGTTTAGAAAAAGACGCAGAGCTTACCATACTCTGTAAAGACAGAAAATATGGATCCAAGTGCACAACCCAACACTAGACTCGCGTCTGGTGATTGGAACGCGAGGTAGATATTAAAGGCTGAGACGCGAGTCTTAAAATTTTTTAAGTCACGAGCTCCGAACGCGAGTCTCATATACAAAACTCACTTTTCAAGCCTCAAAACTAGGAGTTCACCACACTCGTGTCTAAAGAACTTGAGACTTGGAAGTCAACAAGCTCGCATTTCATCAATTAACGCGAGGATCGCGTTTTAGAGCATGGACGCATGGATCTCAAGTCAACAGTCTAAACTTCAAGAAAGGTTTTTCAACGATTTTGGAAAGAGATCAAGAGACAAAGTCTCTTCATAACACGCGATGATAGAGCTTCAAGAAAACAAAGCTTTATTATGACAAAGGCCATTTCCTATCTGAAGAAAAGTTCTCTGAAGGTTGGACATCATCCGTCAAGACACAGCCATGAAAGCACCTGAAGGGATACTTTTTGATTTTAAAATCACTTAACAGTGATAATTTTCGAAAAAGATTGCAATAAAGCATCAAAGTTTTGAGTTCTTTTAAAGAACTCTGAAAGCTCTTCAGAGCACATGCCCATGAAGGAGAACAATCAAGATGGAGTTCTTCAGAGCACATGCCCGTGAAGAAAAACAGTCAAGATGAATGACTATTAAGAGGCTTATGGCCTATTTATGGGCTCGCTAATGGCCACTAATTAACGACATAAAAATTAAAGCCGTTCTTAAAGGCTAATTAATAGCCTTAATTCGCTATGCGAATATCAAATCCAATCTGAGTGAGACACGTGAATTTTTGCTCCGGGAAATCCCAACGGCACACGTCCCTAACTGTCAACACTAACTTTGCATTAAAAGATCCAGTGAGATCTTCGCGTCTCTGGAAACTATATGCAATGCTTCAAGGGCTGCGTTTTGAAATCCCATCCCTTCACAAACAAAGGCTGCGTTCTCTCAACGAAAGGAGGACCATGTCCTTAATAATTCAAGGTCGCGTCTTAAGTCCGCGTCCTTCCACTACCCGAGGGCTGCATCCCCTCCAACAAATTGAAGAGCGTAGGCTTTTGTCTCTCAACAATCTAGGGTCGCGTCTCTCAACAATTAAGAGCTGCCTCTCTAGAAAATCAGAGCCGCGTCTCTAGATAATTCAGAGTCGCGTCCTCTAGACAATTTAAAGTCGTGTCTCTTAACAAATCAGAGTCACGTCTCCCCTACAATTCAGGGCTGCATCGCACCCACAACTCAGTACTGTCTGAGTTTCTTCTCTGTAACTCATGGTTACGTCTCAGTAAATGGCTAAGGACAGCGTCTCCACAATGGTCAAGGGTCGCGTTTATGAGAGTTACGTTCTCCCACAGAACAAAGAGTTTGTCTGAATCTTAAACACAAAAAAAGAATAAATACGAGACAAATTTTGATAATTTTTATTATTTATACCAAAATGATAAAAGTGATACAAACACTCTCTTATTTAACAAGTGGAGTGTTACAAAAAAAGGAGATACAAAAGGAGGAGGACTAATCCCGCTCAGCCAAAGAATAAATCCGGTCTCGGAGACACTGCATCTTGCGCTGGCATGCCTTCTCAACTTTTGCCCAAGCTTGAACCCTCAATTCTCTCTCCCATAAGAATTTCTTCATATCCAATTGTGCTTGAAGAGATTCTAACTTGGAAGAACGAGCAGTAAGATCATCTTGGATCTGTTTCATGGCAGCCTCTAGCTCCCCCAGCCTTTTTCTGGCAGCAACAAGCTTCTGCTCATTTACCTAAATCAAGACTTGCGCGTTGGCAATAGCTACACAATCAGTGATTATGACTTACTCTACATTCTTGGTGACGACCTCGGATTCCCTGGAGTCATCAACCAATCTTTAGTAGCTGGTTTGAAAGTCATGGAGGTAACCGGCCTCTTAAGTCATCTGCTCCTCCATCCTTTTCTTCTTGCATTCTTGAGCAGTGAGGAGCTTATTCAGCATCAGCCGAGTCACATCCACCAGACTAATCTTCTCCAAGATTCTTACTTCCTTCAAGCATATCCCCAGCTATTCGACTAGTGTTAAATATGCCCTAGCTTACTCTGAGCATCCAGTATGATGGATGTTCTCAATATGGTTTTCAAAAAGCATCCAGGCAAACTCGAAGGAACTTCTCCCAGAGAGAATCAGTTTGATGCAGGACCTCACGGAAGTGAAGAATTTTTGTACCATTTGATGCGCAAATTCTTCCATGATGTCCATGGCTGGAGCCAACTCTGTTGGTGCACTCCCGGATCCCCTTTCTATGGTGGTGCATATAATGTCCACAGAGGCAGGAGCCAACTCACTAGGTGTAGAGACACAATCAACGGTAGGTTCTATCAATGCTGAGGTTATGGTCGGCACCTCCGGGACCGTTATTGTGGTAGCCTCTGAAGCAACATATGCAACGACAAACTCCACAATACCCGATTCAACGGTTAAAGTTTGAAGTGCGCTGTCCTCTGTGCCAGTGCTTGCCACAGGCTCTTCCATTTAAGCCAGCCCAGTACTCTCTGCAAACATAACATCAATGTTAGCAATAACAATGAGAATGGGAATATATGGAATATCTTTGTTCTCTTATCAAGCTAAGGATCCGAAGACGGCAAATCTTTTGGCAGGCTGCTCTGGGATGAGGGTTCCCTGGTCACGGTGGTTATACCCTCAAGAATCATCCCAGTAGCAGGAACTTTAAGGCCCTCCAGCTGGGCTAGCTCCTTGATATCTCCTCAATATGGGAGAAAGTTGCAGCCTCAACACCGGTAGCCACTCCTGTAGAAGAGATTCAAATGAAGTGTTAAAATATCTGCCAACTCAATGGGGAAATAATTAAGGGGGATATAAGAAATACCCTCGGTTATGTTGACCTCTTTCGATGGCAAAACAATCGTAGGAACATACGCCTGCATCTCTTCCTCTGAAATATGTGAAAACTTGTTAGTATCAGGAAGAGCGGATTGATCGCCGAAATCAACTTCGTCTCCCGAAAAGTAGCCGTACTCTTCAGACGACGAAGATGACACCTGAACCCAGGAGGTCTTAGTGATTGGGGCTTTGCCACTGAGAACCTGGTGGTAGGGCTGGGCTCCACAACCCGGGAAAATAGGCATCAAAACACTAGGAGAACCCGGTTATTGTGCCTGTTGGCCCAGAGGCCCATCACTCTAGTTTTGATGATGATTAACTCATGTAGTTATAGTTTACTAATAATCTTGTGTTTAAATAGTTTCAGTGATTGACCAAGATATTAGTAGGTATTTAGCTTCAACAAAGGAGTTTTGGAGCTAATACATATAGATTCAAGAGCTCGCGCGTCAAGTTCGCATCTAGCACTCGATTGGAGTCAAGCTTGTTAGATCGCGTTTGGATCGAGTCGACTTGGATACAAGAAGACTTCAGTTTGTGTTTAATATATTTAGATCTTGTGTAAAGATTAGATAGTATTCATATGCTCTAGTTCACATACACACACAAGTTTAAAGTTTGTTTTTCGGTTTAAGCAGTTTTGATTTTCATGTCAAAAACATAGATATATATCTTACATGCATATTGGATTCCATCCATATACAATATGCTTCAAATTTATTTCAATATCATGTTTTTGTATTTACATGAGTGTTGGAGAAAACGATTTTTCGTTTCAAAAATCTAAGTTTTAAAAAATACAGAATTTGTGTTTAAGCCTAATTTCAACATCACAAACATAGTTCAAATTGTTTGCAATATATGTTGAATTTTATTCACACATATTTGTATTTCAAAGATCTTAAGAACTTATTTTTTGTGAAATTTATGTGATTTTATGAGATTTTATAGATGTTAAAAAGACAAGTTTTTAATACCGTAAATTTCTAGCCAGACTGACTGGCGGTCGACCAAATCGGTCGACCGGATCAGTGGACGGTCAACCGGCACGGTCGACCGATGTGCATAAGGACGTGCACATGGCCAGCCAACTCGGCCGGTCGACCGCGCGGTAGACCGACTGAAAGCACCCCACTCTCGGGTGGGGGCCGGTTGACCGTTGGCTGTGGCCGGTTGACCGGGCGGTCGACCGGAGGCACAACGGTCATAAATATGACCGTTGCGTCGGTCGATCGGGCGGTCGACCAGAAGGTCATTTTTGACCTTTGCCAATGGGCAGATTTTGAGGGGTTATAAATAGCCCCCCTCTTGAGTTGTTTTCAACAAGATTTTTAAGAGCAAAAATTCCTATCTTTCCTAGTGTTTTAGCAACAAGTTCTCAAAGAGTTTTTGGGTTAAAAAGATTCATCTTTATTTATTTTAAAGGGTTGAAAAAAATCAAGAAAAAGCGAAGTCTTTGGGAATTGTTTTTTATCTTCATTTCTATTTTATCCTAGAAGTTTTTTTAAGTATTTTCTTTGTAATTTTGATTTTCAAACTCTTTATTTTCTCACACTTGAGCTATCATATCTATCCTATCTATTAGGATCTTTATTTTGTGAAAAAATTGGTTTATGGTTTAGTGAGACCACCAAGAGTTGTAAACCTTCTTTTATTTGGGTTTGTTGTTATCCCTCTTATGTAGAGGTGATTGTGGAGGTTGTGTTGGTATCCCTCTAAATGTAGAGGTGATTGAGGTTGTTATTTAGCTAAGTGCCTATCCCTCTAAGTGTAGAGGTGATTGCTGTTGTGCCTTACCTCTTGTGTAGAGGTTGTTGTTTGAGGGAGGAGTTATGTACTCCAAGTTTGTATTACCCAAATCCTCAGTGGAGGTTCCCTGTGTAGGAGTCCTGTGTGAACGCATTAGTAGAAATCCTTCTGTGTGAAGGCGGGGACGTAGAGCTGGGTGCTCGAACCTCAAAACATATCTCAGTGTTTGTGTTTGATCCACTATCTCTAAACTCTCTCTCTTATACCTTATATTGTTTCATATTGTTCATATCATACATATATGCTTGGTATTGTTTGTGTGTGCCCATACTTGTGTTGAACCAAGAGAGCTTCAAATAGCACCTCAACTCTTATTTAGAGGAATCTGGAGGACTTAGTGCAGAGCCCTTCACCGAGAATTCGGCTACACTATTTGGTTACACTAAGTATGTTACAATTTAGTTTTAATTTCGCATCATTTGTCATTAGATTAGCTATACACCTATGCACCCCCTCTAGGTGCATTTTCAATTGGTATCAGAGCCTACGCTCCTGATATTAGGTTTAATCACCTGAGAGTGAGATCTTAATTTGCTAATCTAATATTGCATTTGCACACTTATTTGTTTACACATACTCATGAACTTCATGACCCCTCCCATGTATGATACTTTCAACATTGATGTTTGGAAAGTTAAGATGTCCATGTACCTTAAAATCTTAGGTATGCATGTTCACCTTACCGCTACCAAGAAATCTTATCTTGGTAATAGCAAGCATATAGAGGCCAATTCACAAGCCCTAGAGGCACTTAGATGCACTCTAAGCAAAAAATATTTATATATGGTTTCTCATTGTGATTCCGCCTTTACAGTGTGGAACACTTTGATCTCTCTAAAACTTTAAACGCCAAACTATATGGAGGAGGAATCTAATGGAGGAGAATCCGAACAAGCTGGCTACATGATCCAAAGGAAGGACTCCCTTGAGGTAAAATTAGATACTCAAGTAGATGATAGTACTAGTTCTTCCGATAATGACTATATGGATGTCGATGCTTTAAATGAAGAACTATCTATTGTGTGTGAAAACTTGCTTGAAAAATACCGAGTTGTGAAAAAGAAAAGTATTAAATTAAATAAAAAATAAGAATTTGTGTTCAAAACTTGACTTGATTTTGCAAAAGAGGGATGGGATTTCTAATGAAAGAGACTCATTGAATCCCAACTTGAACTTGCTCTAAATGAAAATAAAATTTTAAAAAATAAAAATGATTGTGATATTGTTTTGAAGAAAAATGAGACTGACTTTAAAACTTGAAATTGTTTTAAAAGAGGACCAATCTTTGAAAAATAAAATTGCTTCAATTTCAAAAGAACTAGATTTGGTTTCTACGCAAAATATTTCTTTGAAAAATGATATTGATTCACATATTTGTCATGCTTCACCATCTAGTGTACCTATTATTGAGAATGACATATGAGCTTTAAAGAAGAGAGTTGATTGTTTAGGCTCCACTTGAGCCAATGTGCCATGAACCACAAACGGTTGAAATTCATATTTCACAAGAAACATGCTCCTCATATGCATGCACACAAACCACGGCATACACATGCCTCTCATGCTCACACACATGACACCATGTATGCTTATGTATACACATGTACACATTGTGGACGTAAGGGCCACCTTGCAAAATTTTGTTATGATAAATTATATACTTCAAATTTTGCAAATAAATTTGTTTAGGTTAAGAAAGGTGCTAATCCCCATGGACCCAAAAGGTATGGGTACCAAAATCCACCCCTATTTTATTTGATGTAGATGTGGGCTCTCACTTGACGTGAGAGTAATGGTGTCTTGATGGTGGATGTGTTCCGAGCTAAAATGGTAACACTTTTGGATGCATCACTTTCAAGGAAAGTTTAGTGGGAGGACCACCATGGTTTGGAGACCTAGAGATTAGCCCAAATGGTTTTGGTAACTATCTCTAACTTTCATTTAGTTTACATGCTTTCATATTATTGATTTTTAGCATGTTTTGATTCTTCATGATTAGTATGTTAAATGCCATGTTAATTAGACTATTGATATGCATATGTAGTCTTTGAGATACACCCATGTTTATATGAATTATTATTTTTGTGTTCTCACTTTAATTTAGCTATTGTGTATATATAGCTCTAAACACGTGCATTTACCTTAATGATCATGTTTGTTTATGATTTTGCGCTTCATGGTTTTGATTACATGTTTAGATGTAGTTTTCATTAAAACTTGTGCATATACTTGTACAACTAGTGAGCTACAAATTGATTATTATATGATTGTACTTAATTGCTCACTTGTACCTATTAGATGTACTTATATAGCCTAATTTTGATGGTTCGTGCATTTTGACTTGTATTCCCTATTTTGTACATGTTTTCATGATAATGTGTTTAGCTTCATGTATATGTTAATTTTGTTTAAAACTTTAGATATACATGTATACTCCTGAGTCACTTGCCTTTCATGCAAATTCTATTATGGACTCATTTATGTTTGAGATACATATGTATACTTTTAGTTTTAACTAAACATACATAAACCTTGAAGTATATTTAGTTTTGATGATTTTCATATTTTTGAGAAGGAATTTCATATTGAGCTTAAATGTCTTATTTTCGTGATTATGCTTTTCACATGATCCTTGTACACTCACATTATTTGTGTTTACTCATTACTTTATTTTATGAGTACTTTATTGAGCCTTATATATCTAGAGTGTCAATTTGGTGTAAAATGCATGCTTCATGAAATATATAATTCGGTCATCCCTCGCATCTTATAACCCTTGGACTCTACCTTGGCTTCATACGTGGATTTGATGCCCTTGATGAATGAGGTATTTTTTCAAATCCAGGCACCTTATTCGTCATGAAATACCACGTGTAAAAATCAAGACTAGTATAAGAGTTGGGAGTCTTGTGAGGGAGGGTAAAGACAACTATGTTGTAGTACCATGCCCGGGCACCTTCAAAAAAATTCCCACAGAAGCGAAGGTTTGGGTCGGGATTACCAATGTATAGTTGGCCGTAACCAAATTACCTTGCGAACCGATAGGCCATGTAAGGCTCTACTGTACATAAGTGTCCTTGTCGAAAAATCAAGTATCCAGGCTGGACGTTTATCAGCTACCAAAAGATGCCGGAAGATAATCGGGTGAATCCATCTGGGCCAACGAGGTCTTCAAACTTGTCCCCTTAAGACGCATCATAAATCTCGGGGAAGCACCTGTCCAATTGATGGTTGTCCCCCATTCTAAATAGTCTTCCAGATGTAGAACATGTAGTACTGCAGCCAGCTCAAACTCTCCAACCACTGCATGAAAGTATGAAACTTTCAGAGGCAGACACCGCTATCATCAGTGACAGACAATGCATGATGTACCAGGTCATCAGGTACGTGTATGGAAGCTCAACCCTGAGACCGGGAGTCTTAACCAGGGGATGACCATTGGAATTTCTGATTGGGTTACCCTTTGCGTGCACGATTGCTTCCACCTGACAGAATCTCTTCGTTAGCGCCCGTAACCTACTCTGGATCCCGGCCACCATTGCTGGAAGGAGAGCAATGGATTCCCATAAGCAAGCAAGACAGCCGGGTATGCCACGTCGGCGATGATCACCTCATACGGTAGCGTTGGCACCACACATCGCTTCAGCCACAGCATGAGGAAGCCCGCCAATAGAGCCCGATCAGACATATGAACTTTGGCTTGATGGTGAAAACTCTCAAAAACCTTATCTGCTTTGAAAGTATTCTCATTGGACTATGTGGTGTATGAGCTGGTGGATGCACTGATCGTTTCATAAATTTTCTCATCAGTGCTGGGAGCTAGCCGGGTCATCGGGTTAGTCTTGTTCACCCTAGGGAATAGATAATTTGCCTATGACATCTGTTTAATTCCCCCACTCCTCCATCCTGTCACCTGGTCATAGATGTGGAAGTGGCACATCAACTCTCAATAAGTCTCGAACACCAGAGGATCGCTTTTCTTCAGCAAATGTAGCTCCTCTGTCAACGGGACGTATTTCTCATAAGAGGCATCTCCAATCATCAGCCCTAAGACTTTGTACATCTCATGAAGGGCAAGCCCCATTTTCCTGATGGGAGTGAAGAACGTGTGAGTCTCTGAATTATATCACTCTAGGATAGCGTAGAAATATTGAGTGCTTTGCGGATGCCGTATTGGATAGCCCTCACGACCCTGTACAGTCCACCCTGTAGCAAAAGATCTTCAAATTCTGCCAGAGAAAACCCTGTGATTATGCCCCACCATGTTTTTCCGGTAGAGTGGACCCATCCGGTAGCACGAAATTCTTGAGGAAAGTCACCCTTTACATTTAGCAATTGTCTGATGAAGGTGGCCGTAAGTTGGGGGTCTCTCCTGTTGGGCATTCAGCTCTGACCAAGTTAAGCTGCAACCCCAGCACATTCCTCCAAGACCAACGGTGAAGGTTTTACGGGCACCTATCTTACTCAGAGTAACTATAGAGAATGGCCTGACCAACTCCCAATTCATTTTCCAACATATGGACATATGCCGCAGATAGACCAGGAGATACATCCGTTCCATGTTCAGGAGGAAAACCTCCTATTGCCAATCTGGCGAAACCATTTGTAATCCCCATCATAAAGAGAAACCTCATCCTCCTCGATCAAATTACCAAAGAAGAAGTCGGGCTTCCTCAATAGAGCATGGGAATCTGATTCGAACCGACCATCAGAAATGATTTCCCGGAGAGTCAGCATGCTGGCATTACTGATCCGGCTCCGTCACTCCTTTGATTTACCAGTGGTCACGGAGCAGTCCTCTAGAGAACGAAGATCATGTTCGGGTCAGCACCACCTATATGTCCAAAGTGATACTTTTTGGACAGAGGATTCTGTTGGAACTTGCTTTTGATGATACATTTGTGAAGACATATCATTGGAGCTCTATCTTACAAGCTTATTCAAGAGTTCTGCATGATCAAGACTTCTCAAAGAGAGTGACTATGGTGAAAGTACACCTAGAGGGGGGTGAATAGGTGTAAGGCTAATCTATGACAAATAATGCGGAATTAAAAACTTAATGCAACACACTTAGTGTAACCAAAGAGTGTAGCCGAATTCCCGGTGAAGGGCTCTGGACTAACTCTTCTTGATTCCTCTGAATAAGAGTTGAGGTGCTATATGAAGCTCTCTTGGTTAACACAAGTATGGGAACACAATCAACACAAGCATATATATGATATGATAATATGATGCAATGCACAATGTAAGAGAGAGAGAGAGAGAGAGTTAGTGAAAGTGGATCAAATGCAAACACCGAGATATGTTTTGAGGTTCGAGCACACAGCTCTACGTCCCCGCCTTCACACAGAAGGATTTCCACTAATTCGTCTACACAGGACTTCCCACACAGGGAACCTCCACTGAGGATTTGGGCAAATACAGTTTGGGAGTACACAATTCCTCTCTCAATCAATACAACCTCTCACTAGAGGCAAGGCATAAACCAACACAATATCCACCTCTCACTAGAGGGGTACCAACCAACTCAATCACCTCTACACTTAGAGGGATGACACTTAGCCAAACAAATAACAACCTCACACTTGAGGGATAAGGCACAAATCCACAACTCCAACAAGCACCTCTTCACTAAGAGGGATACCAAAATAACCTCCACTATCACCTCTCACTAGAGGGATACTAATACAATCACCTCTCACTAGAGGGATATCATAAATCAAGAAGGGTTATAACTCGGTGGTTTCCACAACCACAAACCAATTTTCCCACAAAACAATGATCCTATAGATAGGATAGTTAGATAAGCTCAAGTGTGAGAAATAAAGAGTTTGAAAATAAAAAAAACAAAGAAAAACTCTTGAGAAAACTTCTAGAATAGATATAACATGAAGATCAAAAATAATCCCAAAGACTTCTCCTTTTCTTGATTTTACCAACCCTTTAAAACAAATAAAGATGAATCTTTTGGCTTAAAAACTCTTTTGAAAACTTGTATTAAACACTAGAAAGAATGAGATTTTTTGCTCTTGAAAAACTTGTTAAAAACAAACTCAAATGGGGGGTATTTAGAGCCCCATAGGAAATCTGCCCGTTGGCAGCTGGAAAGGGCAGATTTGCCCTTCCGGTCGACCGGTCTAACGCCATTGTGCCTCCGGTCGACCGGCCCGGTCGACCGAGACTGGATACAGAGAGCAGAGCTCTTTACCGGTTAACCGGCCTGGTCGATCGGGGCCATTTCCAGAGAGCAGAGCTCTCTTGACGGTCGACCGCCCGGTCGAACAGCCCACCAGCCCTGGCTGCGTGCACGTCCTGTGCACGTCGGTTCACCGCACCGGTTGACCGGCAGACAGCCATTCCAGCTAATTTAGGATATGAAAACTCGACTTTTAACTTCAAATAAATCCCATAAAATCACATAAATATCACAAAATCAGTTCATATTAGATCTTTGAAATACAAATATGTGTGATAAAAATTCAACACATATTTCAAACTATTTGAACCATTTTTGTGAAATTGAAATTTTGCTTTAAACCAAAATCCGTATTTTTCAAAACTTAGATTTTTGAAATGGAAATCCGATTTTTCTAAAACACATGTAAATACAAAAACATGATATTTAAATAACTTTGAAGCATATTGTATATGGATAAAATCTAATATACATGAAAGGTATTATATCTATATTTTTGACATGAAATCTAATATTGATTAAACCGAAAACTAAAAACCAATAAACTTAAAACAAGTATGTGTGTATAGTGAACTTGAGCATATCACACTATCTAATCTTTATAATGAGATCTAAACAAATTATATTAAAACAAATTGATGTCTTCTTGTAGAACTCCGTCTCCAAGTTGACTTGATCCAAACGCGATTTCCTGAGCTTGACTCCATCCGAGTACTAGTTGTGAACATGACGCTCGAGCTCTTGAATCACCATGTGAAAGTTTCAAAACACCTTTGTTGAACCTAATCACCTACTAATATCTTGATCAAATATCTGAAACTAAATATCACAAGAATATTAGTAAAACTATGACTATATGAGTTAATCATCATCAAAACTAGAACGAAGGGCCTCTGAGCCAACAATCTCCCCCTTTCTGATGATGACAAAACTCATGGAGTTATATGTGCATGAATTAAAGTTAAGTTTTAAAGAAGCTCCCCCTTAACTCATGCATAGTAATAAACAATAAACATATATCATGAATGCTTAACATAGATATGCATAAACATGCATAAAATAAGGAAATGAAACAAACATGATCTTTTATACTAATGAAATAATCATGCTTTTGATATCAATTTTAAAATAAACATGTTCTTAAAAAAAACAATATTGCTCTTGATACCAATAAAGACTCTATTTTAAAAGAAATGTTCTTAAAAATAATGTTGCTCTTGATACCAATAAAAACTCTTGATACCAACAAAACAACAAAAGATGCTCTCAATACCAATACCAACAAAAGATGCTTTTGATATCAATGGTAAAAGATAACAAACTTAAAGACCTTAAACACATATGCATATAAATAACATATAAACAAACATGTATATATCAAACTCTAAAATATCTCTCCCCTTTTTGTCAATTCATCAACAAAGGGGTGCAAACAATAAAGGGCATAAACAATATTTTTCTCCCTTTTTGCATAAATCAAAACAATAAAGCTATATATGCTATATAAATTCATGAAGAGGAGACGTTAAGTTAACTCCCCCTGCATATATGCATTTATATGAAAAGAGATGACTAAACTCTAACCACATAAAGCATAATATGCAATGTATAAAAGGAGATGTGAAGCTCCTACTACACATGTGTACTACATACCAAAGAAAGGTCAATGACTTTAATATGACATATACTCAACATGAATATATATATAGAGAAGATGTTAAGCTTCTCTTGCATATAAGCAATAAATATCAAAATGATACCAATTGAAAGATATATAAATTTAGTACAAAGGTATACATCGAAACATCATGATACCAATTTATGATACCAATTGAAAATAAACAAAACATTTTGAAGAATCCAACAAATATTTTGGTATCAATTGAAAGATATAAACATATAGGTAATCTTGATTCCAATTGTAAAAAGTAGTACCAATTGAAAATATTTTACACTTTTGATACCAATTGAAAAATATAAACCAATCTTTTTGTTAAATACTAAAAATATTTTGCAATAGAGATACCAAATAGAGAATAATATCAATTTAAGATTCTTGATACCAATATTGAAAATGAAACATATACCAATTGAAAATAATTTTCATTAGGAGCATAGGAAACTAAATGACAACTAAGATATGATTTTTCAACATAAAGAGTGGGAGTGAGAAATCATGGTAAACAAAACCGATTGAAAGGTAAAACTTGAATTTTCTCCCCCTTTATGAAATACTAATGAAAACGATACATAAGCTTGTATAAGATACCAATTTAAAAATAATTGTCATTAAGGACTAAATCAAACTTAGCATAACCAAATTTGTGCTTAAAGATATAAAGTTATAGTAAGCACAATCAAAACGCATATATATGTATGAAAATGTAAGTACCAATCTAAGTTGATATCGTTTGAAGTTAAAGCATACATATATAGAAACAAATATGAGTATACAAAATAGATATTAATTGTGATACCAATTGAAAACACAATGAGAATCAAGTGTATAACTCATACTCCCTACCACCCATTTCATGCACATGTTTAAATAGATTTTCAATAATGCATACAAGGCATAGTCGCCCAACCAACCGCCTTTAAATGGGTAGGGATTTTCAAAAATAAGTTTGAAAATAGTTTTAGTATAATTGAAAACTCTATCAAAATGAAGAATACGCAACTAGTTATATGATAAAATTGCAAACTAGTACGAAATCCTTCAAGTAAGGAATAATACAAGAGAATATCCATGAAACATGAAAATCACATGTTCATCAAACACTCAAAGGTTTATAAGCACATATAGTCTTATGAAAACAAATCATGAGTAAACAAGAAGTAAAGTGAGTGTATAAGAGTTATGTAAAAAACATAATCATAAAAATAGGCAATAAGCTCAATGTGAAATTCCTTTATAAACGAAAACACGAAAATCATCAAAATTCAATTTTCATCAAAATAATTCAAACTTCACGGCATATGTATGTTTTGTACAAACTAGAGTATACATACATATCCAAACATGAACGAGTCCACAAAAATATATGCATGAAGGCAAGTGGCTCAAGGATGTATATGTATAACTATTAGTTTAGACAAAATAGAAATATACATGAAGCTAACCACAAATATGAAAACATGCATAAAGATAGAGGATACAAGTCAAAATGCATGAATCATCAAAACTAGGCTATACTAGTACATCTAATTAGTACAAATAAGCAATGATGTACAAACATTTAATAATCTATTTGTGGCTCACTAGTTGTACAAGTATATACTCAAGTTTTAATGAAAACTAACATCTAAACATATAATCAAATCATGAAGCATAGAAACAAAACATAAATATGTTCATTATAAGAATGCACATGTTTAGAGTCATGACATACATGATAGCTAAACTAAGGTGAGAACACAAAAGTAATAATCCATACGGACATGGGTGTATCTCAAATACTAATTATGTATATCACTTATCTAATTATTATGGCATTTAACATAATAATCAAGACATGCTAAAAATCAATGACATGAAAAGCATGTAAACAAAAATGGGAGTTAGAGATCATTACTAAAATCAAGAGGGCACATCTCTATGTCTCCAAATCATGGTGATCCTCCCACCAAACTCTCCTTGAAAGTGTTGCATCCAAAATAGTCACCATTAAGCTCGGAACGCATCCACCTCAAGGCACCATCACTCTCACGTTAAGTGAGAGCCCACACCTATATCAAATAAAATAGGAGTGGTCTTTGGTACCCATACTCTTTTGGGTATATGGGGGTTAGTACCTTTCCTAACCTAAACAAACTTATTTGCTAAATTTACATCATGTACTCTATCATAACAAAATTTAGTAAGATGACCCTTACGTCCACAATGTGTACAAGTGTACACATGAGCATACAAAGTGTGATGAGTGTGAACATGAAGAGCATGTGTATGCCATGGTTTGTGTGCATGCATAGGAGGAACTTGTTTCTTTCAAAATAAAGATTCAAAACGTGTGTGATTCAAAGCACATTGGCTCAAAGTGGAGCCCAAACAATCAACACTCTTCTTTAAAGTATTTAAATCAATTTCAATCATGGAAGAAGAGGTGCATGCAATAGGTATGCTAGATGATGAAGCTACACTAGCATGACAAACATGTAAATCAATATCATTTTGCAAAGTAGTATTTTTTTTTTGAAAACAAATCTAGCTCTTTTGAAATAGAAAAAATTTTCTTTTTCAAAGATTCATTTTTTTTCAACAAAATCAAGTTTTGAAGTTAAATCCTCATTTTTCTTTCAAACGACATTGCAATCATTTTTATTTTTCAAAATCTTGTCTTCATTTAGGGCAAGATCAAGTTGGGATTTAAGTGAGTCACGTTCACTTGAAATCTCATCCCTCTCTTGCAAAACAATCTCAAGTCTAGAAGACAAATCTTTATTTTCTTTATTAATCCAAAGCTTTTTTTTTTAAATTTTATATTTTTCAAGCATTTTTTCACATACAATAGAAAGTTCTTCATTTAATGCATCGGCATCAATAATATCATCTCCTGAAGAACTAGTACAATCATCTAGTTGAGATTCCGAATATACCTCAAGGGAGTCATTCCCTTGGACCATGTTGCATCGTTGTTCGGATTCATCCTTACTAGATTCCATCTCCACATGATTCGTCTTTTGGAGTGCGAGAGAAGTCAACGTGTTCCACACTGCAAAGGCGGAATCACAATGAGAAACTAAACATAAATATTCTTTGTTAAGCGTGCTTCTAAGTGCCATTAGGGCTTGTGCATTGGCCTCTATATGCTTGCTATTACCAAGATAGGATTTCTTGGTAGCGGTAAGGAAAACATGCAAGCCTAGGGTTTTTAGATACATACTCATCCTAAATTTTCACATGTCAATGTTGAAAATATCAAACATAGGAGGGTCCAAGCAATCCATGAGTGTAAACAATGTGTACAAATGCAACTATAGATTAGCAACCAAGATGTCACTCCTAGGTGGTTAAACCAAATATCAGGAGCGTAGGCTCTGATACCAATTTGAAAGTACACATAGAGGGGGGTGAATAGGTGTAAGACTAATCTATGATAAATAATGCAGAATTAAAAACTTAATGCAACACACTTAGTGTAATCAAAGAGTGTAGCCGAATTCCCGGTGAAGGGCTCTAGACTAACTCCTCTTGATTCCTCTGAATAAGAGTTGAGGTGCTATATGAAGCTCTCTTGGTTAACACAAGTATGGGCACACAATCAACACAAGCATATATATGATATGACAATATGATGCAATGTACAATGTAAGAGAGAGAGTTAGAGAAAGTGGATCAAATGCAAACACCAAGATATGTTTCGAGGTTCGAGCATATAGCTCTATGTCCCCGCCTTCACATAGAAGGATTTTCACTAACTTGTTCACACAGGACATCCCACACAGGGAACCTTCACTGAGGATTTGGGCAAATACAGTTTGGGAGTACACAACTCCTCTCTCAACTAATAAACCTCTCACTAGAGGCAAGGCACAAACCAACACAATATTCACCTCTCACTAGAGGGGTACCAACCAACTCAATCACCTCTACACTTAGAGGGATGGTACTTAGCCAAATAAATAACAACCTCACACTTGAGGGATAAGGTACAAAGTCACAACTCCAACAAACACCTCTTCACTAAGAGGGATACCAAAACAACCTCCACTATCACCTCTCACTAGAGGGATACCAATACAATCACCTCTCACTAGAGGGATACCAATACAATCACCTCTCACTAGAGGGATATCACAAATCAAGGAGGGTTACAACTTGGTGGTTTTCACAACCACAAACCAATTTTCCACAAAACAATGATCCTATAGATAGGATAGTTAGATAAGCTCAAGTGTGAGAAATAAAGAGTTTGAAAATCAAAAACACAAAGAAAAACTCTTGGGAAAACTTCTAAAATAGATATAAAATGAAGATAAAAAACAATCGTAAAGACTTCTCCTTTTCTTGATTTTACCAACCCTTTAAAACAAATAAAGATGAATCTTTTTGGCTTAAAAACTCTTTTGAAAACTTGTATTAAACGCTAGAAAGAATGAGAATTTTTGCTCTTGAAAAACTTGTTAAAAATAAACTCAAATGGGAGGTATTTATAGCCCCATAGGAAATCTGCCTGTTGGCAGCTGAAAAGGGTAGATTTGCCCTTCAGGTCGACCGCCCGGTCGACCGGCCCAATGGTCAGATTTCTAACCATTGTGCCTCCGGTCGACCAGCCCACCAGCCCTGGCTGCGTGCACTTTCTGTGCACGTCGGTCGACCGGCAGACAGCCAGTCCAGCTAATTTGGGATATAAAAACTCGACTTTTTAACTTCAAATAAATCCCATAAAATCACATAAATACCACAAAAATCAGTTCATATTAGATCTTTGAAATACAAATATGTGTGATAAAAATTCAACCCATATTTCAAACTATTTGAACCATTTTGTTAGATTGAAAATTTGCCTTAAACCAAAATTTGTATTTTCCAAAACTTGAATTTTTGAAATGGAAATCCGATTTTTTCAAAACACATGTAAATACAAAAACATGATATTTAAACAACTTTGAAGTATATTGTATATGGATAAAATCTAATATACATGAAAGGTATTATATCTATGTTTTTGACATGAAATCCAATATTGGTTAAACCGAAAACCAAAAACTAATAAACTTAAAACAAGTGTGTGTGTGTGTGTGTGTATAGTGAACTTGAGCATATCACACTGTCTAATCTTTACAATGAGATCTAAACAAACTATACTAAAACAAACCGATGTCTTCTTGTAGAACTCCATCTCCAAGTTGACTTGATCCAAATGCGATTCCCTGAGCTTGACTCCATCCGAGTACTAGATGTGAACATGACGCTCGAGCTCTTGAATCACCATGCGAAAGCTTCAAAACACCTTTGTTGAAGCTAATCACCTACTAATATCTTGATCAAATATCTGAAACTAAATATCACAAGATTATTAGTAAACCTATAACTACATGAGTTAATCATCATCAAAACTAGAGTGAAGGGCCTCTTGGCTAACATATGGATGTGTATTGTAATGTTTAGTAGTATGTTAAAATCTTGAGACACACACACACACACACACACACATATTATAGCCCTATTAGTCGACTTATACCCTTTTGTAGTCGATTTATACATAGTATAGTCGACTTGACAATTTCTATAGTCGACTAACATTTGTCCTGAAATGATACCAACTCTCTGTTTCGCACCTGCACTCACTATTAGTCGACTTACTAGTTTTTCTAGTTGATTAATACCTGGCCTAGTCGACTAACCACTTAGTCTGGTCGATTAGTTTCAGTTTTCAGAAACTTGTCCTGTGTTTCAATCTTGACCTAGTCGACTTGGCCCATTTTATAGTCGACTAACCCAGTGTAAATTGCCTACCTTAGTCGACTAACCCCCAACCCCTAGTCGACTAATGGCAGTTTCTGACAGTTGGACAGTTTCTGTTTTCTGGTATTTTATTCAACGTTTCTATATTCAAATTTATCCTGATAACTACCCTAACTGACCATAGATTTCAGCTATAAATAGGGTTGTTGTCCTAGGCTAAAAACACTAATTAAAATCAATAGTTTTCAGCCTAAAAACTCTGTTCAAAATTCTATTTTTCTGAAAACTTGTTTCCAATTTCTGTTTCTTCACAAATTCCTACTCTATTGTGAAGATTTCTGAAAGTCTACCAATAATAGCCCTCGTCCACGATCACATACAAATTCAAGGCTTATAAGATCAATTGTAATCACTTAAAGAGGTGCATTGTACAAGAGCGTCTTCGGGTTCAAGAGAGTTTGTACAAGGTGTTGTGGTCTTCTTAGTTGTAAGAAGAGTTGTACACATTTGGCAAAGGAGATTTGTCAAGTGGTGTGCAAGGTGTTGATTTTGGGAGTACAAAGTCAAAGGATAAAGGAAAATCTCAAGCGGGTAGCTTGGGGACTGGATGTAGGTTACGAGGACCGAATCAGGATAAATCTCTTTTGTTTGCGTTTGCTTTACTTTTTGAGATTTAATTTTCTTTTATTGCAAGTGAAAAACACCTAGAGGGGGGTGAATAGGTGTTAATGCTAATCTAATGATCTTTTTAAACAAGTATGTATGTATGATGCAATCGGTCACTCAAAACAAGAAATTGAAGCCGAATTCCCCGTGAAGGGCTCTAGAACTTCTCCTCTTTGATTCCTCTAGATTATGAGTTGAGGCGCTGTACGCGCCGGGAAAAAAGAAAAG
The DNA here is from genome assembly GCA_038442645.1 of Agave tequilana. NCBI lineage: Eukaryota > Viridiplantae > Streptophyta > Magnoliopsida > Asparagales > Asparagaceae > Agave > Agave tequilana. The sequence goes on from JAVJIF010031447.1 coordinate 94,413, forward strand.
AGGTGCTGTAAAATTTTCTTGAATCAGATGAAAAATTACAACAAAACTGTTTCCCTTCCAGTTACAAGGGAGGGAGGATGTTGAGTCTTGAATCCTCCCTTTGTTTAATGCTGGATTCTTCGTGTGGCGGTGGAGAGTGAATCTTGTTCTCCGTTGACCGGATGACCGTCGGGATCGTCAGGGATCTTCTCTTTGGTTGGTAGAAGGAGTAACACAGCTCTTGTCTACCAAAACTCTCAAAGAGAAGGTAGGCAAAGGACAACTCGTACGCAGCGAGCTTGTTGAAAAGTTGAGCTCTCTCCTTTTTCTGCCGTGTCTTTGTCTTGTCGACTCTCTCCGTATGTTCTGATCTCCTCCCTTGTCGTCCTTTCTTTTTCTCTTTTTTTTTACCCTCTATAGCGGCTGGGCTATTTATAGAGGTTTCAGGGGTGGACGTGCCCCCTAAAAGTGCTCCACAATGAGGGGCTGACCTCCCCGCTATGTGGGCGGTGACTGGCCCAATAACCAGGGCGGTTATAACCGAGGCGCGGGTTTCAACCCACGCGCCTTGATGTTGAGACGCGGGTGTCGAGCCCACGCGCCTTGATGTTGAGACGCGGGTGTCGAGCCCACGCGTCTAGAACTTGAGGCTCTGCTTTTTAATGGCTTGTCTTTTAGTGATTTTTAGACAGCCTACAGAACCCCCTCAAAAGTTTTCGATATTCCGTAGTTAACTGGGACGGATTTCGAAATACTTTGGACTCTAGCTGAATTCACCTCTATGACTGGACTGTTAATGCTCCGGGTTTGATCTTATCTAGAGTTGGTCTTCGTGAGTGTACTGTTGAACTCTTTGAGGCCACCAGAGTTGATCGTGTTGAGTGTCTAGATACACAGTCTAAACCTCCCCGATTGCTTTTAGTCTGTCATGGATGCGTTTTAAGCCAAGAGTGGACGATCGTCTGCTTGTACCAGTGTACTGTTGAAACTGATTTGCAGAAGCAAGGACTGAACGCCAGTTCTTTTTGAAGAGCAGAGATGGTACTGCTTTACAGACGCGACTTTCATGGGGTGCGCCTTTTGAAAATGGAAAACGCGACTGGTATTCCATTGGGCAGACGCGATGCTAGGCCGGATTGGAAGGACGCGAACTTCGGAGAGACGCGCCTGTTGGGTGCGAATCCGTGCCAGTCATGAGTGCACCGCCACTTGTTCTGGGGAACCGTCGGGACATCACCTTTTTGACGCGCGGACTTCCTGGTTCAACTTCGGAGAGACGCGCCTGTTGGGTGCGAATCCGTGCCATCTCATGAGTGCACCGCCACTTGTTCTGGGGAACCGTCGGGACATCACCTTTTGACGCGCGGACTTCCCGGTTCATTAAATGATCTGTTCCACGCGTCAAGCGATGACTCGCTGTAGAGCTAATCGAGCCACGCGCCGCGTATCTTCGCGAATCCTTGTGCCTATAAATGGCAACAGTCAGAGAGATACCTCTTCTTCTCCGAGCGCATTTGTTTAGAGTTTTTAAGAAAAAGAGTTCTTCTTTCTCTGTTCATCTCCATTACTGGATTCTTAATCACCAATGGCACCTAAGACCAAGCCAACCGCATCCTCTTCAAGAGCGACCGTCACCGAGGCCCAGAGGGGCGGTTCCTCCGCGCAGGAAGTCCTTTTCCCAGGTATAACGCCGTTTAGGCTTGAACTTCACCATTATTGGAAGCTCATGGAACCCCAAAAAGATATCTTTTGGAGGAGAACCATTAACACAGAACTGTCAACACAGAAAACAAACCGTGTTTGATTCTCAGATGCGGTCTCAGACGCGGTCTTTGAGTTGATAACCAAAGCACGGGTTTGATGACCTGGTGCCAGCGAGTCCTGCATTTCGGATTCTTCACTTAGAATATTTCTAATTGTGAAGGGTTCGGACGTGGACTTGAAGATTTTTCATCAGGTGCAGGTTTTTGATGAATCTTGCACCTGAGCCCAGGTACTTAGAGATTTTTCATAAGTCTTGGTTTGCAAAACGTGGATTTGATCCCCGGGTCTTACGCCTGGATGCGGATTTGCAGGTCTGGATGCGGATTTGATAATTCCTGCGTCCAGTATTTTTCTGCGTCTGGACGCAGATTCGCAGGTCTGGACGCGGATTGATAATTCCTGCGTCCAGTATCTCTTCTGCGTCTGGACTATAGACACTTAGCTTTTTTTTTTGCTTCTGATAAGGTGTATGATTAAGTGTCCTTTTCTTTTGCAGTACCACACCCTTCTGCCCCACTCGCCAAGAAGCGCCACTTTGGACATGTAGGTGGTGCTGACCGTGATCTGGCCTTTGTGCTACGAAGGACAGTACCTGTGACTGCTGACAGGTCGCAGGAGTGCCAGGAAAGGCTCTCCAATGTTGATATGACAACCCTTCGGGTGTTTTTGACCGATGCAGCATTCACAACGGATGATCGCGTCAAGCTGGAGAAGCCTGCCTTCTTCTTCGGAGATCGTATCGGTGATGGCGGCTATTCCATGTATGATGGAAATTATAGATGGCTCCGTCAAATAGGGGATAGAAGATTCTTTCTTCCAGACATGGAGAGGATGTTCCCGCTGTCTTATCTCCAGCACATGTCCGTCCCTCGGAAGAAAAAATGGGACGTTTCCCGATATGTCCCTGAGATTACCCTCGGTGACTTGGGCTCCCAGAAGGTATACCGTAATGATGGTCATGATAGGGCGGTTCTCGGCCTGTTCCCCGGGTCGCGCAAGTCTGAACTCCCAGTTGGAGAGATACCAAAACTCGGCACTATCTTCCTCAACGCGTTTATGAAAGCAGAGGGTGATTTTCCTGTTGAGTTCCGTGCGCCCGGGTGGGTTCATTCCACCGAGAAGTATTGGTGGCGCAGGATGGTGAGCTTCGTCCTTGCCGATCTTGGAGATCTGCTAGAGCATATGGGACTGTACCCAGCAGTCAGGGCCGTGCAGTATGGCATCCCGCCGAGCTCTCAGAACTTCTTCGGGGTCCTGGAGCGTTACAATTCTTTGACGGGGACATTCTTCACCCCGGTCGGAGAGATGGGCCTTGCACTGCACGAGTTGCATGAGCTCTCGGGGCTGGCAACAGGGGATTCTCCCTATGAGGAATATATCCCAACCACTAAGGAGCTCAACCTTATGAAGAAAGGGTCTCCTCAAATGTACGAGACTTATTGAGAAGTGCTATGTTACTTCCATATTTGCGGCCAGATAACCACTTGGAGGTCGGGAGGAATCAAGCAGCTGTCTTGGGCCAGTTACTTGTTCAACAATGTCAATAAGAAAGACCATCCAATAACCCGACTGGCTCCCAGCTCCGACAAGGAAATTGACGACAGGATCGCCTAGGCTCCTGAAGGCTTCTACACCACGGTTTCGAACGAGGACGGTTTCGAACCTGACATGGTCTTCGAAAGCTTTCACCATCAAGCCCGGACCCCTATCTCCGATCGAGCATTGTTGGCGGGCTTCTTAATGCTGTGGCTGAAGCGTTGTGTGGTGCCCACGCTGCCACATGAAGTCAGTGTTGCCGATGTAGTATACCCGGCGGTGCTCCTGGCCCATGGCAGTCCCATAGCCCTTCTTCCGGCCGTGGCGGCTGGCATTCAGAGCGGGTTGCGGGCGTTAACTCACAACTTCTGCGAGCCAGGGAAGGCTGTCAACTCCCATGGCCAACCAATCCTTGACTCAGAGGGGAAGCCGACGGTGAAGCGCCCCAACCCTCGGATCGAGCTGCCTTACACGTACCTCATGGCTTGGTACGTGATGCACTGCCCTTCCCTGATGACGCCGGTGCCTTAGAGTGAGGGTTTCGCCCCTTTTGTACAGCGGTTGGAGGGTTCGGACTGGCGTAATACTTATATGTATTTCGTCCGGAAGTGCATTTCAGATGCTTCGAACTACCAGCTCAATCGCTGCTTCCCCGAGATCCCTGGTGCATCTTTTGGGGATCTATTTACTGATTCCGCGGGCCCAGATGACTTCACGAGGTTGTCCACGGGGGTCTTCTGGTGGTTGATCAACATTCGGCCCGAATATGTGCTTTTCCGGCAAGGGACTTCATGCACAATCGAGCCGTACATGCCGAATCGTTTCGCCCGACAGTTCGGCTACGATCAACTCTACGTCGGCAATCCCAATGCTCGACTCGCCTTCGAAGGGAACTTGTTTGAAGGTGCTCGGGCTTGGTACTACAGTGTGGCCGGAGGGACGGAAGCAACTTTCCGTCTACCTATCGAGGGGTCAAAGTGCCATATGAGCTTCAGCTTCTGCTCCTGGTACTTCCAAGTCAACCAGACACCATACATTGTTCCGGAGTATTCATGCATTGAGAGTATCAATGCAAATCTCGAAGCAAGGTCGGAGTCCAGTAAATGCTCGCGAGGCGTCGAGCAGTACCTGAAGGCTCTGAAGGAGGTCGGAAGAAGGTCAAGGGAGGAGCCGCGAGCAACAAGGGCGGAGCCGCGACCAACAAGGGCGGAGCCGCGACCAACCAGGGCTCGACAGGCGGTGAGCAAGCGTCGTCAAGGCTCTACTTCCACTACTGAGCCTGCCCCAAAGAAGGTCCGGAGAGACTTGACGGCTGCAGTTTCTCGATCCGCGGACATCCCTTTTGGTGTTGGGGAGCCGAGGGAGGAAGAGGTGGACAAGGATGACACTCCCTTAGTCCATGCCCGCAGGTTACACCGCAGGAGCCTCAGGATTGCAGAGGAAGGGGAGCCTGCTGACAGACCCACCGCCACTGACGAGACCGAGCAGCTCGAGGTCGATATAATGAGCGGAGGCGATGTTAAGATTCCGGGGATCTCAGCTCAGCCCGAGTCTTCCTCAGCTCAGAGGAGGGATGAGGCACAACAGCCTGGGTCTCCTTCTGTCTTCATCTCCAGTCCTCGGATGGTTGACCCCAGCCCTACCACTGGGGTGTTTAGAGGCAAGGCTCCGGCTACCGAGGCCTCTCACGTTGAACTGTCGTCTTCCTCATCCGCAGAGGAAAGCGATTTTGAGGATGAGGTCGACTATGGTGACGAACCCGCTCCTCCTGATCCGAGCAAATTCTCACACATATCGGAGGAGGAAATACATGGGTGTGAGCCGGCGACGATGTCACCACCAGTGGTTGCTCTTGCTGAAGGTACTCTTTTCACCTTCTGACCTGATTTCCCTTTTCATTTTGAAGAGGAGGCTTTAACATTCTCCTTTTATGCTGCAGGATTGGCTGAGGATACCGAGGCTGCAACCTCCTCGCCTATCGAGGAGATGGTGCAAGAGTTGACCCAGCCGAAAGGAGTTGAGACTCCAGCTGCCGAGGCAACTACCGAAATCGAGGAGACTTCTACTCTGCAGGAAGAGGAGGCCACCACTAAAGTCAGGGATACTTCTCCTCTGCAGGGTTCGCCCAAGGATTCGACATCTCTGGACCTCCAGCTTGGTAAGGAAGTTTTGATGTCTCAGATGTTTCTCTTTTTACCATTCTGGCTAATGTTGAGATAACTTGCAGAGAGAACTAAGGGGGCCTAGGTAGAGAGTTTGACGGTCAGTGTCCCTCCGGAAGGCCACACGGCCCAAGCCTTGGCTGAGGTTTCTGAGGAGGTCGAGCTCACTACCCTGTCATCGGCTGTGGAGGTTCCTGCAGAGGTGGTACCCCCAGAAGCACCAGTGGCTGCTCCTGCTCCTGCCGTACCCGTGGTCAGCTCGACTCTTGCACCAACAGAGCCGATCTACATCCCCCACCCCGTGATAGAAAGGGGATCGGGGAGCACTTCGGATGATGATATCATGGAGCTTTTGACACGCCAGGCGGTGCAACAGTTCCTTACCTCGATGCGAACATGCATCGATTTCGTCCTGACTTGGGGTAGCTCCCTTGACTTCGCCCAGATGTTTCTCGGAAACCAGGTCGAGAACATCAAGTTGGCCGGAGGCCCTTTGCTAGCCCAGGCGAGTCAGCTGCTGGTGGATCAGCTGGGACAGCACCTGAGAGAGCTTCGATCCCTGGAGGATGATGCCAGTTCATCCCACGAAGCCTAAGAAACGCTGAATAGGCTCCTTGTTGCTCAAGAGTAGGAGCGAAGAGAGGTGGAGGAGAAGATCACCGATAGCACTCGTCTTCTTGAACGTGTCCAGGCTGATCACCAAAGGCTGGCGATTGAGTCCGAGGAGTCAGAGACGATCATACAGGCCGCAAAGCAGGCTATCCTTGACTCTCGGGCTGTTATAGCCAAGGCTGAGGCCATGATTGTCTTCAACGAACAGAGGCTTGCTACCTCTGAAAAGAGGCTAGCGGAGTTAGAGGTTGCCAAGGCGCAAGCTGAAGCGGACCTCTCTGTTCGTTCGTCCGAGCTGGAATCCCTCCGAGTGCAAGCGCAGGGATTTTTGTCTGAAGCGGATCTGCGGGCCCGAGCTCTCATGGAGGTTGAGAAGGCGCGTCAATATAAGATACATCGCCTTAGAGAGCAAATCCGTTCTTTGGCGGACCAGGACTTGTAGCCTTCTCTCTTTTTTTTTTAAGAAAAGGACACTCTGTTCACTAAGAGTATTTTGTATTAGCTTTTATCATTTTGATATAATAAAAGTCTTTGAAGTTTTTGGTTCCAAATCCCCAGCGGAGTCGCCATCTCTTGTACGCGCCGGCAAAAAAGAAAAGAGGTGCTGTAAAATTTCCTTGAATCAGATGAAAAAATTACAACAAAACTATTTCCCTTCTAGTTACAAGGGAGGGAGGATGTTGAGTCTTGAATCCTCCCTTTGTTTAATGCTGGGTTCTTCGTGTGACGGTGGAGAGTGAATCTTGTTCTCCGTTGACCGGATGACCGTCGGGATCGTCAGGGATCTTCTCTTTGGTTGGTAGAAGGAGTAACACAGCTCTTGTCTACCAAAACTCTCAAAGAGAAGGTAGGCAAAGGATAACTCGTACGCAGCGAGCTTGTTAAAGAGTTGAGCTCTCTCCTTTTTCTGCCGTGTCTCTGTCTTGTCGACTCTCTCCGTATGTTCTGATCTCCTCCCTTGTCGTCCTTTTTTTTACCCTCTATAGCGGCTGGGCTATTTATAGAGGTTTCAGGGGTGGACACGTGCCCCCTAAAAACGCTCCATAATGGGGGGTAACTTCCCCACTTCCTGACTGGCCCAATAACCAGGGCGGTTATAACCGAAGCGCGAGTTTCAACCCACGCACCTTGATACTGAGACGCGGGTGTCGAGCCCACGCGCCTTGATGTTGAGACGCGGGTGTCGAGCCCACGCGCCTTGATGTTGAGATGCGGGTGTCGAGCCCACGCGTCTAGAACTTGAGGCTCTGCTTTTTAATGGCTTGTCTTTTAGTGATTTTTAGACAGCCTACAGAACCCCCTCCAAAGTTTTCGATATTCCGCAGTTAACTGGACGGATTTCGAAATACTTTGGACTCTAGATGAATTCACCTCTATGACTGGACTGTTAATGCTCCTGGTTTGATCTTATCTGGAGTTGGTCTTCATGAGTGTACTGTTGAACTCTTTGAGGCCACCAGAGTTGATCGTGTTGAGTGTCTAGATACACAGTCTAAACCTCCCCGATTGCTTTTAGTCTGTCATTGGACGCGTTTTAAGCCAAGAGTGGACGATCGTCTGCTTGTACCAGTGTACTGTTGAAACTGATTTGCAGAAGCAAGGACTGAACGCCAGTTCTTTTTGAAGAGCGGAGATGGTACTGCTTTACAGACGCGACTTTCATGGGGTGCGCCTTTTGGAAATGGAAAACGCGACTGGTATTCCATTGGGCAGACGCGATGCTAGGCCGGATTGGAAGGACGCGAACTTCGGAGAGACGCGCCTGTTGGGTGCGAATCCGTGCCATATCATGAGTGCACCGCCACTTGTTCTGGGGAACCGTCGGGACATCACCTTTTGACGCGCGGATTTTCCGGTTCATTAAATGATCTGTTCCACGCGTCAAGCGATGACTCGCTGTAGAGCTAATCGAGCCACGCGCCGCGTATCTTTGCAAATCTTTGTGCCTATAAATGGCAACAGTCAGAGAGATATCCTCTTCTTCTCCGAGCGCATCTGTTAGTGTTTTTAGAAAGAGGATCTTTGTTCATCACTTTTCATTTCTCCTTCATCGGACTCTTGATCACCATCTTTGATTAACTGACTGTGAATGCTGAACTTAGGTCAGACTAAGTTTTTTAAATGAAACGCGGCGTTTGACCCATAGGACCTTAGGCAGAACTAAGCCCTTTTGATGAGACGCGACATTGGTTCATAGGGACTTAGGTAGAACTAAGTCCTTTTGATGAGACGCGGCGTCAATTCATGGAGAGACGCGGTCATCAGTTCATAAGAACTCAGATAGAACTAAGTCCTTTTGATGAGACGCAGCGTCAATCCATAGGGAGACGCGGCGGCGTCAACTCGCAGAGAGAAACGCGGCTTTGAGTAACGCAAGTCTGTCCTGCCAATGAAGACGCGACTCGAGCGGACGCGAGGGACGCAGCCTTGTGTATTTTCCCCTTAATCTCAGAATGGACTAAGTCCTTTGCTGAGTCAAGTGCTTTCCCTTAAAATGGGCCCTGTTTGCTGAAGGGACGCGATTCTGAGTCACGCGGACTTTCCTTTGGAACGCAGGTGGACGTCATTCATTCTGAAAAAGGAGACGCGGGTTCCAGGACGCGGTTTTCCCATCTGCGTATCGATGTAACTTCTAGACGTTACATGCGGCTGACATAAAGATTTTATGAGATCTTTGAACGTCAAGTCTTCACTGACGATTGAACGTCAAGTCTTCACTGACGATTGGGAAACCGGGTCATCCGTTGTTTCCCGAAGCAGTTGTCCACGCGTCGGTTCTTCATTGGACTTGGGCGTTAATACCCTTTAATGTAAAACCGGCGCTGGCGGTTGTAGACCAGCGTCTTCAACGTTTCCCGAAGCGACCCTCCACGCGTCAGCTTCCCATTGGACTTTGACAATCGTGCGGTCATTAAGGCCGACGGTTCCAATTGATGAACCATTAATGACGGTTACCAGGAGCGGCCTATAAATAGGGGCTCGCCTTCTTTAGCAGTCCCAATCTTAGACTATTTTCCCTTTTAAGAGAACGATTGCTCTGAGAACTTCCGCCTTCTTCAGAGTTTCTAACAGGGGTACTGTCTTCATGGATGAAGACGACTCCGGGGAAAAAGATGACCCAGAGCTTTCATGTTTCTGTTTGGTCTCTTCAGGACAAAGTGTCTCTCTGATCACCTTCCATGTCCATATTCTGATGCAGAGAGTTAAACTCTTGATAGAGGCCTCTGCTGTTATGCCGTCCCGACTTGCCGTGATGTTTCTAGTCCACCCAAGTTTGCACTTTGGCATCATCATCATCTGGATTTCCTCATGATGTCTGAGTTGGTGCATTCCTTCTGAAATTTGCGGCGCCGACTTAAACTTCCTGGACGCGAGTACAGAAGTCTTTGGCACTTGGCGCTGACTTTGCTCCTGAAGCTCGCGTTTTAAGGCCACTGATTTGGATGAATTCCAACTCGGGCTGAAGGTTTCAGACCCGAATTTTGCAACCCCTGTTCCCTCGACAGGGGAGATGGCAATTTTCGGCGTCTGAGTCCTTTCGCGCCTTGTGTTTTAGGCGCGGGCGCAAAATGAGACCGCGTTTGAATCCTGTGTGTGGCACAGTTTTGATTCGCGTCTGCTTTGTTGACGCGGTATTTTGACTCACTGCGCGGGCACATTCCCGCGTCTGAAGTCTTCGACAATAGCCGCGTCTGTCACTTAGTTTTCTTTGTTGAAGTATACTAAGTTCCAGATTTTCTAACCCCCTTGTTTATTCCTTGTAGGTAGGCTTGATTGTCCTTTTTCAGGTTCGCTGGGCTCCTGGAAGAATATTCTGGTCGGCGAACTCGTTCGATGTTCATCTACAAGGGAATATATTATGGTCCTTGTCGTCTACAAGGGAATATATTATGTCCCTGACGAGGACTTAACCCTCGCCAAGGTCTCTTCAGATCCACTGCACCAGTCATGCCTGCTGGTAAGGGATGGTCAGGGTAAGTATGGCGGCGAGGAGGTTACGGTGGATACAGTGGCAGATAGGATCCTCTTCCTCTCCCACTCCAGAAGTGACATCAAGGACACTCCATGTTCGTTGGATGGCCTTCTGGCGAAAGAGATGCTCATGAATGAAGGGTTGCATGGCTTTCTGCTGCCACCGGACCTCAAGAACACTATTGCTCTTAGCTTAGTCAGCTAGGGCTCTTCCGATGTTTACGTCATGCACCATAGTGCAACCGGCTCCAATTGTCGCCACAGTTTGGCACTTCTTCAGACATCGTGCACTTGGAATTAGATGCGGCTTCAAGGAGTGAGTACGGCCTCTGAGAGAGAGAGAGGGACTTCTTTGTACTCCTTAATTGTAACACTCAATCTTATTGTATAAGAGAGCGTTTTTATCACTTTCGTATGCCTGGATATAAATAAAAGTGACACTTTTCTTTTTGCCTCTTTCATTGTCTTGAACTTTTGTCTTCAGTTAGACTCATAGAAGCAAAGAATCTTTGACTTTGTCAAAATTATGATGATAATCTTAATAAGTCAAACTTTGTAGGGAAAGATTCTATTTCAGGAACTCTCACAATACTGTCAGAGGTGTAATATTAACTTGACAGAGATGAAATAATTTTTGGTGGACCTGTCACTTTATAAGAGAAAGTGACAAGTAGAATTGGTACCCCCAGGGAGGGTGAACTTTTATCAAGTGTTTGGGATTAACTTGATTGAGCTCAGCTGGGGATTTGATGGAAACACTGTTGATGGTGTAGTATTAACCTAACAATGTTTTTAGGTAGACTTGTTATTCTGTTGAAGAGAATAACAAGTGAGACTAGACTCGTGGGGAATCTAGGAAAGTTTGTTACCGTTAGAGGTGTGATATTAACTTAACGGGTTGAAAGTGGTCTTGTCAGAAGTGTAATGTTAACTTGACAAGGATGTGAGTCAGAGGTGTGATATTAACTGTTGGCCCAAAGGCCTTCCACTCTAGTTTTGATGATGATTAACTCATGTAGTTATGTTTACTAATAATCTTGTGTTGTTTAAGTTTCAGATCATTAACCAAGATATTAGTTGGTGATTAGCTTCAACAAGGTGTTTAGGAGCTTTTCATGATGTTTCCAGGGCCAAAGCGTCAAGATCACACATTGCCTAGCCCATGGATGGAGTTTTGGAGCAAGTCTACTTGAAGATGAAGTTCATCAAGAAGACTTAGGTATCCATAGTTTAGTTTAGTGTGTTTTTAGATCCAATTTGTAAAGCTTAGTATAGTTGATATGCTCAAGTGCACAACACACACGTTTCATGATTTGGATTTTGGTTTTCATGGATAGTAGATCAAAACAAGTTTACTTTATTTCTATGTATATTAGATATGTTCTAGATATACATACATGCTTTAAAGTTGCTAGACAAACTTATTTTGACTATCCTATTCATGTTTTGGAAAAATCAAGTTTGATAAAAATACAAGTTTTGTTTTTGATAAAATTTGCAAGACTCAAAAATGAATTGATATGATTGATATATGTCTTGAAATTTTTATCACAAGTTTGTGTTTCCATATAAAATGATAAAATTATTTTGGTGATTTTTAGAAGTGTTAAAAGATTTTTATAAAATATTTTTCCCAAGTTTTCTGACCCAGTTTTCAGTTCCAGACTCAACCAGTCGACTAAGCCAGGTTATTAGTCGACTTGGCTGATGTCCGGTCGACCGGGCCGGTCGACCGGACGTGCACATATCTGTGCACGTTTGAAGTCACTGGGACGGTCGACCGAGACGGTAGTCTCGGTCGACCGGGTCTGAGAGCTCTGCTCTCTGTTTATTTGGGTCGACCGGGCGGTCGACCGCTGCAGAGAGTTCTGCTCTCGGTTTGTTTCGGTCGACCGGGCCAGTCGATCGCTGTTGCCCAACGGTCATATTTCTGACCGTTGGCGGTCGACCGAGCCAGTCGACCGTTGCCTGTCAGAGCTGCCAGCTCAGCTCTAACGGTTAGTTTTGTATTGGGCCTATATAAATCCCATCTCTTTGGGGATTTTGGCCAAGTTTTTGAAGAGAAAAAATTCTGATTTTCTGAAGTGTTTAAAACAAGTTTTTTAAAAGTGTTTGGGGCTTTAATCTTTCAATCTTTATTGTTTTAGGTTTTTGGAAAAATCAAAGAAAAGAATATTTGGGAGATTTGTCTTGGTTTTCATTCTACTTCTTTTGAAATCACCTAGAGGGGGGGTGAATAGGTGATATAGCTAATCTGTGAACTAAATGCGGAATATGAAAACTTAATGCAATTCACACTCAAGTGCTATCAACAAGTGATGCACACAACCAAGCCAAGCAAATATGAATGAGCAATATAAATAGATGCAAGGCACAAAGTAAAGAGAGAGAGTTAGAGAGAGTCAATGGATCAAGCGCAAACAACAAGATATGTTCCGAGGTTCGAGCACCCAGCTCTACATCCCCGCCTTCGACACACGAAGGATTTCCAATCCACTAGCTTGTCCACAAAGGACTCCCACAAAGGGAATCTCCACCGAGGATTTGGGGCAATCACAATTACAAGGAGTACCCAACTCCTCCCTTACAAACCACAACCTCCTCTTGAGGCAAACTTCAAACCAACAACAACCTCCTCCTTGAGGCAAGCTCAACCCAATACAAAGATCACCTCAAAACCTTGAGGGATATAACCCAATAGCAAATCTTCCTCAACACAATGAGGGAAAGGCACAAAGCCAAGCTAAATAGGGTTTACAACTTAGTGGTTTCAAACAACAACCACAAAACAATCTCTTTTCTCACACAAAATCCTATAGAGAAGATAGTAGATTTTAGCTCAAGTGTGGAGAAAACCAAGGGATTTGAAACCAGCAACTCAAAGAAAATCTTTGGGAAATAAATGAAACCAAGATAGAGAAGTTCAATTCAAAAGATTTTCCCAAAACCCTTTCTTTGATTTTTCAAACCCTAAAGAAAACACTAAAAAGATTGTTCAATTTGAATCCAAAAACCTATTTTGATTGCAGCAAAAACACCTGAGAGAATGAAAATTTTAGCCCAAAAATTCTTAGAGAAAAACTCTCTCAAATGGGGTATTTATAGGCAAATCTGAAAAATAGCCGTTGGCAGCAGAACTGCCAGAAATACCCTGCCGGTCGACCGCACGGTCGACCGTCCAACGGTCAAAAGACAGCCGTTTCACAGCTGCCGGTCGACCTGGCGGTCGACCCAAACAAACAGAGACCAATCTGCTTACAGTCGGTCGACCGCACGGTCGACCGTCTACAGAAACAGCCGACGTGCACGGTTTCGTGCACGTCCGGTCGACCGGCCGGTCGACCGGCCCAGCCTGGCTGTTCAACAAAATAGGTCAGATTGGAGCACATTTTTCAGGCTGACAACGTTCGAATTCATAAAAAGGTATATAGAAATAATTTGTAGATCTTTATGTTATCTTTTTAATGCAACTGAAATCAACTCAATATCAGTTTGGATGCGAAAGTTATCAATAAAACACTAACAGGTGTCAAAACAGAAACTGTAAGCTATTTTCAGAACAAGAACAGATTTCAACCAAATATTTGACAACTTTAAAATTAGAATCTGAAAATGGTTATTAAATAAGAAATTTAGATCTGAAAGTTATCCTTGAAATGCAAGTTAAATCATGTTATTTGAATATAAAAATAAAAAGTTATGATAATAACTATAGAAGGGTGTCAAGCAGATCAGTAGAACTAAAACTGGTTCAAATCCAAAACCATCGTATGTATTTGAAATCCAAAACCGATTCAATCAAAAACCAAACATATTGAATTTATGTGTGTGTACTTGAGCATATCATACTATTCTAATCTTTACAATTTGGGTTCTAAACACAAAACTAAAAACTATGGATACCTAAGTGTTCTTGTAGAGCGCCGTCTCCAAGTTGACTCGGTCCAAACGTGATTCACCAAGCTTGACTCCAATGAGTGCTAGATGTCATCTTTGATGCTTAGGCTCTTGAATCACTTTGTAAAAGCTTCCAAACCATCTTGTTGAAGCTATCACCAACTAATATCTGGCTAATGATCTGAAACTAAAACATCACAAGATTATTAGTACACATAACTACATGAGTTAATCATCATCAAAACTAGAGTCGAAGGCCTTTGGGCCAACAATCTCCCCCTTTTTGATGATGACAAAACTCATGGAGTTATATATGCATGGATTAAAGTAAAGCTTCAAAGAAGCTCCCCCTTAACTCATGCATAAAGATAAACAAACAATAGAGATGCATATAAACAAGGTTCTTGACATAAAATGAATATGCATATGAAAGATGCTCTTGATACTAATAAAACAAATGCTCTTGATACCAATTAAATAAACAAATGCTCTTTGATACCAATAAAATAAAACAAATAAATTATCAAACCATGCTCTTGTTACCAAAAACTCTTGATACTAAAAACATGCTCTTGATACCAATGAAAATAAAACAACCAATAAAACAGAAAACTTATGCATAAATCATGCATATGAAACTCCAAAATTCTTCTCCAAACTAAATCATGCATATTAATTTCCAAATTCTTCTCCCCCTTTTGTCAATCATCAACAAAGGGTAAAAACAAGCATGATAGAAACAAAGTTTTCTCCCCAAAATGTTTGAAACAAGGAACCAATAAACTATTCTAAGGGGTGAAATCAAAACCAATATGATACCAATTAAAACATATAACTATGAAGGTCATTATGATATCAAATGAAAATAACAAAATTTAGGTAATGCCAGATTCAATTTGAAATTAAACAATTGAAATCTAAACAAGGCATTGAAATAAAAAAAATAACATTTTATATCAAAAAGAAACATATCTAGAGTAAACTAGATACCAATTGAAAATAAAACATATTGAAAATAAACCATATTGAAAATAAAGCACATGATACCAATAGACAATAAAAAAAAAACAACTTGATACCAATTTTTAGTAAACAACAAGCTTCTTGATACCAAATGAAAATATTTGTCACCAACTGAAAAATGAAATACTAGATTTCTCCTTTTATGAAATACCAAACAAAAAATATGCGAATGCTTGAGATAAGATACCAATTGAAAATTAAATCAATTGAAACACATTTAAAATTCAAGCTTATTATAAACAAGGTTTTGTGCTTAAAAATATAGGGATATAGTAAGCACAAATAAATCTTTTATATATATGTATGTAAAAGATAGATATCAATTGAAATTTGATACTATGTGAGGTGCAAGCATACATATATAAAACACAAACATATATGAGTATACAAAAAGATGTCATATTGATACCAATTGAAAGGATTCAATGATACCAATTGAAACAACAAAAGATCAAGTGTATGACTCATATCAACTACCACCCATTTCATGATCAAGTTTAAAATGATTTACACTATTAAGCATACATGAGCATGATCTCCCATCCAACCGCCCATAAATGGTAGGGGTTTTCAAAAATAGATTTGAAATTATAGTTTGTTTGAAAAACTCTACCAAATTGAAGAATACGAACTAGTTATATGAAAATTTAAAAACTAGCACGTAATCCTTCAAGTGAGGAATAACAAAAATGTTTTTCATGAAAACACATGTAAATCACATGACATTAAAACACTCAAAATCCATATAGCACAAATTGTACTCATGAAAACTAAATCACGAGAAAACATTAAATAGGGTGAGTGTACAAGTGTTGTGTGAAACATATCATCATGAAAATGAACAATCAAGCTCGATTGAAATTCCTTTAGAATATGAACACATGAAAAACTAAATCTTCATTACTAAAGGAAATTTCCTCAATGACACGAAAATCTATTGTTTGCATTTGCTTGTTTGCACACATTTAGTTTACTATGGCCTTCATGATCCCACCTATGTATGACCCTTCCAACATTCATGTTTGGAAGATTAGGATGACAGTTTATTTGCAAACCTTAGGTCATAAAGTTTATCTTGCTATTACCAAGGAATCCTTCCTTAGTGATCGCAATCATATAGGGGCCAGTGCACAAGCCCTAGAGGCCATTAGAAGCACTTTATCTAAATATTATCTTTTACGTGTTTCTAACATTGATTCCGCCTTTGCAGTGTGGAACAAATTGACGACAACAACCACCACCTCCAAGCTTCAAGTCCTAATCCAACAAGAAGAGGAATCTAGTGGAGAATCCGAACCACAACAATGCTATATGGTCCAAGGGAACGACTCCCTTGAGGTACACTCGGAAACTCAACTAGATAGTAATGATTGTGCTAGTTCTTCAAATGATTATGTTGACTCCCATGCTTTGAATGAAGAACTATCCATAGTTTGTGAAAAATTAATAGAAAACTATAAAGTTTTGAAAAAGAAGAGTCTAGGCATTAATAATGAAAAATAAAATTATTTCCATTTCAAATGATTTAGATGTGTGTTTAAAGAAAAATGTTGTTTTACAAAATAAAATTGATGCACATGTTTGCCATGCTAGTGTAGCTTCATCTAGTCTACCTAATGTATGTACCTTTTCTTCTAGGATTAATGATGATATTTGTATGTTAAAGAAGAGAGTAGATTGTTTGGGCTCCACTATGAGCCAATGTGCCATGAACCACACTCGCTTGGAAACCTTGGTTCGTAAGAAACAAGTTCCAACTTTTATGCATGCACACCCTCCACGGCATACACATGCTCCACATGGACACCATCAACACATGTATGCTCATGTGTACACATGTACACATTGTGGCCGAAAAGACCATCTTGCTAAATTTTGCTATGATCGTTTACATGTTGAGAATTTAGCAAAGAAGTTTATTTGGGTTAGAGAAGATACTAACCCCCTTGGACCCAAGAAGATATGGGTACCAAAGACCATCCCTCCTATTATTTTTGATGTAGGTGTGGGCTCTCACATGACGTGAGAGTGATGACACCTTGGAGTGGATGCGTTCCGGACTTAAAGGAAATCAATTGGATGCATCACTTTCAAGGGAAGATTTGGTGGAGATAACCACCATGTTTTGGAGACAAGGAGAGTTACCTTCTAGGTTTTGGTAACAATTCTTAACTCCTTATTATTCTTTACATGCTTTCATATTAATGTTTTATAGCATGTTTTCATTGTCTATGGATTAGTATGTAAATGCCATGATTATTAGATCCTTGACATACATATATAGTATTTGAGACACACATGCTTGTATGAACCCATTCTTAGTGTTCTCACTTTTGTTTAAACTATAATGTACATCATGAATCTAATACATGTGAATTTACATAATAATCATGTTTATCATGGTGATTTCTTTATTGTGTTTTGATGCTTCATGTTAAGATTACTTGTTTAGATGTTAGTTTTCATTAAGACTAGGATTTATACTTGTACATATAGTGGGACACAAATAAATTTATATATGTTTGGGCTTGATTGCTTATTTGAACCCATTAGATGTGCTAGTATAGTCTAGTTTTGATGATTCATACATTTCAAGCGTGTATTCCATGTTTGGATTTGTTTTATGAGTTTTCACTTCATGTATATGTTTGTATAGCCAAACTTTAAGATATACATGTATACCCCTTGAGTCATTTGCCTTTCATGCAAATCTATATATGGACTCAATTGTGTTTAGGGATATGTATGTATACTTGTTGTGTTGACAATTCATACATATACCTTGAAATGAAATGTGTTTTGGTAAAGATTTAGTTTGATTTTGTGTTTAATTGTTTAACTTCATGTATATGTCTATCTTGTCCAAACTATTAGATATACATGATTATCTTTTTGAGCCACGTGCCTTAATGCATATATTTTGTGGACTCGTTGTGTTTTGGATATGTATGTATACTTTAGTTTGTATTAGACATACATATGCCATGAAAGTTAAATAAGTTTAGATGATTTTCGTGTTTTCAATGTTTAAGGAATAATTGAGCTTTATTGAAAATTTTCATGATTATGATGTTCACATTGTATTTGTACACTCACTTTTATTGATTACTCATGTTTTGTTTTCATGAGTCAAAATTATGCTTAATTGGATTAGAGTGTTGATTATCATGTGGATTTCATGTTTTATGAAAATTATTTTTAGTTTATTCCTTGTTTGAAGGATTTCGCACTAGTTAACTAGTTTTTCATTTTGACTAGTTCGTATTCTTCAATTTGGTAGTGATTTTCAAACAAAACTACATTTTCAAATCTATTTTTGAAAACCCCTACCATCCATGGGCGGATGGATGGGAGATCATGGTCTTGTATGCTCTAAAATGAAAATCATTTAAAACTTGAACCTTGATTGGGAGGTATTGTAATATGATGTATACACTTGAACTTTTTACTATGTCAATTGGTATCATTGAACTCTTTCAATTGGTATCATTTTGATCCTTTTGTATACTCATATGTTTATTGTGTATGTATATTTTCAATTGGTATCATCTATTGGTGATTGGTACTCATTCTATTTCATACACTTTTATTTATGCTTAAGATATAAATTTTTCACAAAATCTTGTTTATGCTAGTGCTTGAGCTTCAATTTTGTTTCAATTGATTACTTTTAAATTGGTATCAAGCCCTTGCATCATTTTAGTTGGTATTTCATAAAGGGGGAGAAAATTTAATTTTGTCTTTCAATTGGTGATTCTTCAATTGGTATTTGTTTCCCACTCCCTTACTTTATGATTGAAAATTTCATATTGGTATCATATGTTTAATATGAAAATTATTTACAATTGGTATCAAAATTTTGTTTAGACATTCAAAATTTATTATGTTTAATTTCAATTGATATCAAGATGTTTCATGTGTTTTTGCTTAAAATTGGTATCTAAAAATTTTGTTTTAAGAAAAATACAAAAGTTTTGAGTTGTATTGACTATATGCATATAGATTCATGTTGAGTGTATTGTGTATTGAAGAGCTTAACATCTCTTCTTTATGTGGTACACGTGTGTAGGGGAGCTTCACATCTCCTCTTATTCATTACATAATGTGTGTTATGTGAATTAGGGCTTAACATCCCTCTTTCATGTAATGCATATGTGTAGGGAAGCTAACTTAGCGTCTTCCTCTTCATGAATGTATATAGCATATAACATCTATTGATCTCTGTTTATTTTCAATTGATATCAAGTTGCTTCATTGACATATTTATCTATTGATATCATGTTGTTTATAGTCACCCCTTCTTGATCTTTTTGATTGACAAAAGGGGGAGAAAAATTTGTTTGATTTGAGTTTACTTTGTTTACCCCTTTGTTGATGAGTGACAAAAAGGGGGAGAATTATTTGAGAGTTTAACATGATTTTATATATGCATATATACTTATGTTTTTGCATATATTAAGTTTTATTGATAAGTATTAAGTTTTTATTGGTATTTAGAGCATCTAGTGTTTTTGTTGTTAATGCTTTATTAATTTAATTGGTAACTAGAGCTTCTAGAACAAGTTGTTTGTGTTTTATGCATATTGATGCATACATGTTTATGTACATTCATTGCATATATTTTATTTATTTGTTTATGCATGAGTTAAGGGGGAGCTTCTTTGAAGCTTAACTTTAATCCATGCATATATAACTCCATGAGTTTTGTCATCATCAAAAAGGGGGAGATTGTTGGCCCAAAGGCCTTCCACTCTAGTTTTGATGATGATTAACTCATGTAGTTATGTTTACTAATAATCTTGTGTTGTTTAAGTTTCAGATCATTAACCAAGATATTAGTTGGTGATTAGCTTCAACAAGGTGTTTAGGAGCTTTTCATGATGTTTCCAGGGCCAAAGCGTCAAGATCACACATTGCCTAGCCCATGGATGGAGTTTTGGAGCAAGTCTACTTGAAGATGAAGATCATCAAGAAAACTTAGGTATCCATAGTTTAGTTTAGTGTGTTTTAGATCCAATTTGTAAAGCTTAGTATAGTTGATATGCTCAAGTGCACAACACACACGTTTCATAATTTGGATTTTAGTTTTCATGGATAGTAGATCAAAACAAGTTTACTTTATTTCTATGTATATTAGATATGTTCTAGATATACATACATGCTTTAAAGTTGCTAGACAAACTTATTTTGACTATCCTATTCATGTTTTGGAAAAATCAAGTTTGATAAAAATACAAGTTTTGTTTTTGATAAAATTTGCAAGACTCAAAAATGAATTGATATGATTGATATATGTCTTAAAATTTTTATCACAAGTTTGTGTTTCCATATAAAATGATAAAATTATTTTTGGTGATTTTTAGAAGTGTTAAAAGATTTTTATAAAATATTTTTCCCAAGTTTTCTGACCCAGTTTTCAGTTCCAGACTCAACCAGTCGACTAAGCCAGGTTATTAGTCGACTTGGCTGATGTCCGGTCGACCGGGCCGGTCGACCGGACGTGCACAGATCTGTGCACGTTTGGAGTCACTGGGACGGTCGACCGAGACGGTCGACCGGGTCTGAGAGCTCTGCTCTCTGTTTATTTGGGTCGACCGGGCGGTCGACCGCTGCAGAGAGTTCTGCTCTCGGTTTGTTTCGGTCGACCGGGCCGGTCGACCGCTGTTGCCCAACGGTCATATTTCTGACCGTTGGCGGTCGACCGGGCCGGTCGACCGTTGCCTGTCAGAGCTGCCAGCTCAGCTCTAACGGCTAGTTTTGTATTGGGCCTATATAAACCCCATCTCTTTGGGGATTTTGGCCAAGTTTTTGAAGAGAAAAAATTCTGGTTTTCTGAAGTGTTTAAAACAAGTTTTTTAAAAGTGTTTGGGGCTTTAATCTTTCAATCTTTATTGTTTTAGGTTTTTGAAAAAATCAAAGAAAAGAATATTTTGGGAGATTTGTCTTGGTTTTCATTCTATATCTTTTGCAAGAATTTTCCCAAGTGTTTTTCTTTGTTGCTTGTTTTCCAAACACCTAGTTTTCCACACTTGAGCTATCATACTATCCTAATCTATTAGGATCTTGTTTTTGTGGAAAAGAAAAGAGAAAAGAAAAGAGAGAGTTTTGAGGTTGTTGTTGTAACCTCTAAGTTGTACACCCTTATTCTTGTTGTATCCCTCTTCGGTAGAGGTGATCGGGTGTTTGGTTTGTATCCCTCAAGTGTGAGGTGATTGAGATTGGTTGTGAGCCTCTTCGGTAGAGGTGTTGTTGTTGTTGTTGTGTTTGGCGGCCTACCCCTCGGTTGTGAGGTGGTTGTTTGAGAGAGGAGTTAGGTACTCCATTGTTGTAAAAACCTTCTCGATGAAGGTTCCCTCGGTGGGAGTCCTCGGTGGACGGTATAGTGGATTGGAAATCCTACACGGTGGTGTAGGCGGGGATGTAGAGCAAGGGTGCTCGAACCTCGAAACATATCCTTGTGTTTGCGTTTGATCCACTTGTCTCTAAACTCTCTCTCTTTACATTTGTGCAAAGCATCATACTTCATTCATATCATATTTGCTTGTGTTGAGCATAATTCATCTTGTCTTATCATATTTATTTGCTTGTGTTGTGCCTTGCATAATCCATATTGCTATATCCTTGATTGCTTGGCTTGATTGTGTGTGCACATTGCTTGGATTGCTTGTGTGTGTGTGCCCAACTTATACTCATCCAACAAGAGCTTCACATAGCGCCTCAACCCATTTCAAGGGGAATCAAGGGGAGTTAGTCCAGAGCCTCGAAAGGGGAATTCGGCTACACTTGTTGTATTGTATTAGTTTGTGCATAATTTGCATTAGCTTCCGCATTTAGCACACTTAGTTTTGCATTAAGTTTTAGATTAGCACTAACACCTATTCACCCCCCCTCTAGGTGTTTTTCATTAACTTAACTCAGAAGTGTCACTGTCATAGGTGTAATGTTTAACTTGACAGTGAGGGTAATGCTAGAGGTGTAATGTTGAACTTGGCATTGGTCATTTTGGCTTGTATAAGGAAGTCCGAGGGAAAGTCATGGCCATAGGTGTATGTTTAACTTAGCAATGACTTGATGCTAGAGGTGTAATGTTAACTTAGCATCATCCATTTCAGCTTCGATATGAAAGTCTGAAGAAAAGTGACTGTCAGAGGTGTAACATTAAACCTGACAGAAACCTGATTACTGTTTAGAGGTGTGGTGTTAAACTTTAACAGCAATTTGTCAGAGGTGTAGTATTAACTTGACAAAGATTGACTCATGATAAGAGCAATTTGAGGACCTGTCATTCTATTGGTGAGAATTGACAAGTGAAAATTTGAAGTGCCAGAGGTATAGTGTTAACTTGGCAAATTTGAAAGTTTGATACTCCGTGTAGAGTTGACAAACAAAATTTGTACTCGACAAGGAATATTGAAAAGTTTCCATTACCAGAGGTATAGTGTTAACTTAGTAATGGTTGTATTTTGTAGACCTACCATTCTGTGGATGAGAATTGGTAAGGGATTTTGGAGGAAAGAGTGGAGCCAAGTCCACTTAGGATTTTAGCAAACCCTCAGCTATCAACAGATTTGAGGTGCCTTTACCAACTACCATTTGAGTTGGGCTAGCCATGCTATTCCCCTCAGCATGATGAGTTGTCGAAGACTTATGTTGGGCTTAGAAGCCAACATTTTCCTCTATCCTTAGCCGTCGGGGGCGTCGGATGTTATAATAAAGAAATTCTTCTTACTTTGATCAGAGGTGTACTTTTAACTTGATCAGCGGAAGAATACCATCTAAGGATAGTATTTCTTCAGGAACCTGCCATTGATCGGCATCATGAGTGTATCGCCATTTGAGGTTATGAGGCGATATGACCCATTTGAGTAGACTGACTCTACTACAAATGGTCCTTCCCATTTGGGTTGGAATTTTCCTTTTGTCTTGTGCGTCATTACCATGGGTCTTCTGACGGCTAAGACAAGATCGCCTTTCTTGAAAGTTCGCATTTTAACTTTCTTGTTGAAGGCTCTGGTAATACGAGCTTGGTAGAGCTCGATTTGTTGTTGGGCCTGCAGACGTTTATCATCTAAGGCCTCCAGTTCCTGGAGTCGCTGTCGATGCTTCTCCTCTATTGTCATCTCCGCTGTCAAGGCGACGCGTAGAGATGGAATTTGGATTTCCAGTGGGAGCACGGCTTCACACCCGTATACCAAAGAAAATGGCGTAGCTTTAGTTGGGGTTCGCACAGTTGTGCGGTAGGCCCATAAGTATTCACCTAGTTTGTCGTCCCAGTCCCGTTGACTTTTCGAGACGAACTTTTTGAGAAGCTTACCAATGGTCTTGTTGAAAGCTTCTGCGAGGCCGTTAGCGGCAGGATAGTATGCCGTTGAGGACACACTCTGGATTCTGAACTTAGCGCAGAATCTCTGGAAAGCCTGGCTGATGAACTGAGGTCCATTGTCATGGACAATTCGTCGAGGTATACCGAAACGGTAAATAACGTGATGTTTCACGAACTTGATCACGTTCGACGATTTAACCTCCTTCAAAGGAATGGCCTCAGCCCACTTAGAGAAATAATCGGTTATTGTCAAAATGAACCGATGTCCTTTTGATGATGGTGGGCTGATAGGGCCAACCACATCCATCCCCCACATTTCAAATGGCCAGGTAGAGGTTATAGAGTGGAGATACCCTGGCGCTTGATGGATGAAATCCCCATGCACTTGACAAGCGTGGCATCTTTTAGCATAGGTGACGGCGTCGGCAACCATCTTGGGCCAATAGTAACCCAATCTTTGGAGTCGATGTGCCAGTTTTGGGCCAGGTTGATGGGCTCCACACATACCGTCGTGGGCTTCTCTCAATACCTCTTGGGCTTCTTTTGGTGAGAGGCACCGGAGCAAGATCCCGTCATGCGATCGACGATACAATGTTCGCGTAATCGCATTATAATAGAATTTGGGGCTTTCTTTCGAATGGCAGCCGCCTCTTTAGTGTCTTCAGGCAGAATGTCGTATAAGACGAAATCAATGTAGGGGAATCGCCAGTCTTTAAGCTCTGGACCGGTTGACAATTCCAGTGCTTCTTTGCCTTGACAATCTCCCTTTGACTCCTGATAGCCCTCGAGAGCATTTCTCGGGCAATACAGGTCGTGGCTGTAGACGAATATCTTCTCCATTGCTCAAGCTGGAAGAGCTAAGGAGGCCGCGAGGGATGCGAGTGCATCCGCGTGCGCATTTTGCCTGCGCGGTACATGGTCGATGTAGAAGCTTGTAAACCCCTCGGCCATGCGGATAGTTGCGTTGTGGTAGGGTACTAGGTCCTCATGTCTGACTTCGTACTCCCCGCGAACTTGGCTGACGATGAGTTTAGAGTCGCCGTATGCCTCGAGATTTTTAACGCCAATCTCATCGGCGAATTGCATCCCAATCAAAAGAGCGTTGTACTCCGCCACATTGTTGGAACAAGGCTCAGTTAATGAGACAGCTCGGGGAATCACATAATTTTGTGGGGATACGAGTACTACTCCTACCCCCGCTACTACGTGTCCCTTTGGGCTTGTTCTTGATGCACCGTCGAAGAAAAGTTGCCATACTTGACTTTCGAATGATGTCTGAGTCAGGCAGACTTCAGCAACTTCATCTGGGAGATCCTTGTAGACTTTGGCTGCCCTCGGATCTGGGTGCTCAGCTAGGAAATCCGCCACTGCTTGTCCCTTAATGGCCTTTTGTGGTAAAAAGTGCATCTCATATTGGGAGAGCAATATGGCCCATTTTGCCAGCCGGCCGTTTAATGATGAAGGCTTAGTCATAAGTAACCTCAGGGGGTTGACTTTTGATATGACGTTTATAGTTTGGCCTAACAGATAGTGTCGCATTTTCTGAATAGCGAACACTAATGCCAAGCATTCCTTCTCGATCGGGTTATACCGATGTTCGGCTCCAATCATTATTCTACTCAGATAGTAGATTGCTTGCTCACGTCCGTGATCATCATTATGAGCTAATAGAGCTCCCAAAGAATGATCCATTGCCCGGACGTACACCAGGAAAGGCTTTCCGGATACCGGAGCTGCAAGGACTGGTGGTTGGGTGAGGTATTGCTTGATTTCCTCGAACGCTTGTTGGCAAGCGTCATCCCAAATGAATGAGACACCCTTCTTCATTAACTTAGCGAAGGGTTGGCATCTTTCAGAGAGGTTTGAGATAAACCTGCGGATGTACGCCAATCGTCCCTACAATCCCCTGAGTTCTTTGAGATTTCTCGGGGGTTGCATCTCCTGGATAGTGCGAACCTTTTCCGGGTCCAAGTGAATTCCGGTGGATGTTACAACAAATCCTAAGAATTTGCCACTGGCCACCCCCAGGAAGGACTTTGTGGGATTCATCTTCAATTGATGAGCCCGCATGATGTCGAAGACCACCTTCAGGTCCGCTATGTGATCACCTTTAGTGCGGCTTTTTACCGCGGTGTCATCAACATAACATTCCACCGTTTTGCGTATTTGCTGATGGAAAATGGCGTTCATGGCCCTTTGGTATGTTGCCCCTGCATTTTTCAGTCCGAAGGGCATGACGGTGTAGCAATATACCCCTAGAGGTGTCCTGAAGGAGGTATGCTTTTCGTCATCAGGATACATTTTGATTTGATTGTATCCTGAGAATCCGTCCATGAAGGACATTCGTTCGAATCCACAAGTATTGTCAATCATGACATCTGTGATCGGCAATGGGAATTCGTCCTTGGGGCAGGCCTCGTTTAGATCGCGGAAGTCGATGCAGATCCGGATCTTCCCGTTCTTCTTGGCGACGGGGATGATGTTGGCTACCCAGTCGGGATGTTGTTCTTCCCTGATGAAGCCAGAATCAATAAGTTTTCTGACTTCTGATTGAATTGCCTCCATTTTTTCTGGACGAAACCGTCGCTGCTGTTGTTTGACAGGCTTTACGTCCGGATTGATGTTGAGGCGGTGCATAGCCACCTGAGGATCGAGTCCTGGCATGTCCTCATAATTCCAGGCGAAGACGTCTATATACTCTTGTACAAGAGATATTAGATCCTTTTTCTCCGAAGGTGACAGGCCGTCACTTATGAAGATGGGCTTAGGGTTAGCCTCATCTCCTAGGTTGATCTGAACAACCTTGTCTTCTATGGGTGGCTCGCGCTGTTCAAAGCGAGTGTCCCAAAGAGCATTTAAATGTTTGATCCAAGGATTTGTATCAGATTGGATCATTTCTTCATTTCCATCTTCCAAGTGGCTTGTCGAAACCATGTTCACTGAAAGTTCCTTGAAGATGTTGCCGACACTAACATCTGACTCCCAAGATGATGTGTCTGAAGAGTAATCGTTGCTCGACGATTCTTGAGAATCGGAGACTGATGGGACCGGAGTTGATACATAGCCCAACCCCCGGCGCGTCTGATGATAATAATCGGGGGCCTTCCCTTTCGGCACAAAGGATCGAAGCAGCGTCCTCCTTCCTTTGCCGAAGTTCAACCCGGGTCTGTTCTAAACGTTTAGCCGTCTCCTCAGGAGTGCCTGTCATGTAGGCGGAGGTCTCCTTCTCGATGGAAGAGTTCGAAGCCCTCGATTCCGCTACGGCGGAGTGAGAATCATTCACTTTAATACCATGGGCTAAGGCATTATAGTCAATTGGGGGAATGGCCCCAGTCTGGGTGCGAGTGTGTTGATACACCCCTTCCAGTTCAGAGTCAGACTCATTTGAGCTGACTGCAGGTTATTTTCCCTTGCTCCTTCTTGTCATATTCGCAGTGAGCTTCGGGTACTCAACGTCAGAGAAGGTTCTCCTTCTGTGGGAGCGTCTTCTTTTAGCTGACGGGGGAATCAGGGTCAGCTGTCTGACTAAAGACTGCTGATGTACGCCTGATCCGCAACGGCACTCAGAGAGCATATGGATGAGCCGTTGGCAGCAACACGACGAAGTGGCCTGATTGGCACTTCTTTTCTTCGTCAAATAATCCCTCAAATCCATGGGAGGGGGATTGAAAAGATTAGCCTCGCAACGTCAAAGATGGGAGGCATCCATATGCCGTACAGCCTGGATGCAGGCTTCAGGGACGCGGTTCTCGCGCCGCAGCTGTTCAGCGCGCGTCTGGCGTCTCTGTTGAGACAAGACGCGCCTGTCGCATTGCTGCTTGGTGTGTCGGGGCAGAGACACTTGAGAGAGAGTGGGCTGCTGGGCCCCACGTCTATAGGTGCGTGCCTCTTGTGCTTGACAAGGCGCAGAGGCTTCACCTTGGCGTTTGGTGAGTTGGTCCTCAGAGGACCTAACTGAAGGAATCTCGCGTTTGGGCCGCCAAACGCGGACTTCGCGGGGCGCGAGCAAGGCGCCAGTTTGTATGCTGCGTCCAGCCTTAATCAGACAACCAGAGGTTCCAACTTGCAGCTGACGCGCACGTCTCCTCTGTCGACGCTCAGCGTTCCGGTTGCGTCGCGGAGGTGGAGAGAGGCCAACAACATACTGATGCTGAACATCAAAGATTTTAACCACGCGGGTCTCCTGAGAGACACTGACGCGGGTATTCTGTGCGACGCGGTTGGTCGCAAAGGCAGTTGTGCCTGGGACCACGCGGGGTTTCTGAGAGGCGTTGGCGCGTGTACCTTACTTGGCACAGTTGGCAGCAGCAGCGCCCGAGAGAGCCACAGATCGGGCCTCGGGGCCATTCCCCGTCGAGACCCAGCGGCAGACGCGGGTCTTTGGGCTCTTGGAGCCGGAAGAGAGAAACTCTTCGTACTTCGCCTGATCGAACTCGACAATGAGCGATTCGACCATCTTCCCCTTACGGAGGACATCATCCTGCGCCACGATTTGCTCATCAGTGACAAATGTAGTCCCCAGCGGAGTCGCCATCTCTTGTACGCGCCGGGAAAAAAGAAAAGAGGTGCTGTAAAATTTCCTTGAATCAAATGAAAAATTACAACAAAACTGTTTCCCTTCCAGTTACAAGGGAGGGAGGATGTTGAGTCTTGAATCCTCCCTTTGTTTAATGCTGGGTTCTTCGTGTGGCGGTGGAGAGTGAATCTTGTTCTCCATTGACCGGATGACCGTCGGGATCGTCAGGGATCTTCTCTTTGATTGGTAGAAGGAGTAACACAGCTCTTGTCTACCAAAACTCTCAAAGAGAAGGTAGGTAAAGGACAACTCGTACGCAGCGAGCTTGTTGAAGAGTTGAGCTCTCTCCTTTTTCTGCCGTGTCTCTGTCTTGTCGACTCTCTCCGTATGTTCTGATCTCCTCCCTTGTCGTCCTTTCTTTTTCTCTTTTTTTTTGTCCATAGCGACGGGGCTATTTATAGAGGCTCCAGGGGTGAACGTGCCCCCTAAAAGTGCTCCACAATGAGGGGTTGACCTCACCGCTATGTGGGCGGCGACTGGCCCCATAACTAGGGCGGTTATAACCGAGGCGCGGGTTTCAACCCACGCGCCTTGATACTGAGACGCGGGTGTCGAGCCCACACGCCTTGATGTTGAGACGCGGGTGTCGAGCCCACGCGCCTTGATGTTGAGACGTGGGTGTCGAGCCCACGCGTCTAGAACTTGAGGCTCTGCTTTTTAATGGCTTGTCTTTTAGTGATTTTTAGACAGCCTACAGGCGCGTAATTGCTTTCTTGTTGAGATGAGTAAAGATCGAAAAATGCAAGTAAATGAAATGGATGCAATGATGAAGTGCAAACAAGAGGTATCACAATATAGAAATGTAAAGCAATGAAAAAGCAATAAGGAAACCAATCGCAAACACAAGGAATTTGTTTCGAGGTTTGAGCCACTGCTCTACGTCCCCGCCTCCACCACCGTGAAGGATTTCCACTAAATCTGCAAAGGAAATTTTCACACCGGAACCTTACACCCAAGGGGATTCCAATTGGTCTACACAAGATCGGAGTACCCAACTCCCACCAATCCAACCTCTACACAAGAGGGATCTCAACACAAGAAAATACAAGTAACTAAGTGATCAAAAGACCACACACTTCTCTCTTACAACTTCTTATAGATTGGGGATGATTTTTGGCTCAAGAAATGAAGTGAGAAAATTCAGTTGTAAAGAAGTAAAAGAAGCTTGAAAACAACTGAAAAACTTTAACCAAGAAAGCACTTTTCAAAAGTGAGAGCTTTGAAAACTTTTCTTTTCTTTAGAAACTTGAAAACAATAGGGATTTTCTTGAATTCAACAAGGGACCAATGACCGCTATTTATAGGGATTAGATGAGAGCAAATCATCATTTGAACAAGGTCAATAGGTCCGAAAATAGGCACAAGAAATTCAGAAATAGCTGAAAGAACCATCACAATCAAACCAGAAAATAGTTTTCAAGAAACTAGCCGTTTGGGGCTGCTGGCGGCTGTCGGTCGACCGGCCTGGTCGACCGGCAGTCTATCTGGCAAAAGAGCCGTTGGACTCGGTTGACCGGTCGGTCGACCGAAGGCTAAACACAAAACAGTTGTTTGTTCTGTCGGTCGACTGGCCCGGTCGACCGACAAAACCTGAGAGCAAGGGTCAGTCAGTCGGTCGACCAGTCCGGTCGACCGGCAGACGTGCACAAACGTGCACGCCAATGCCACAAGGCCCGGTCGACCGGTCTGGTTGACCGATCTGGCCTGAAACAGATACGGTCGACCGCTCGGTCGACCGTTAGGCCTGAAACAGTATTATTTTGGGAAATCTTTTGAACTTTGAAGAATTTTTAAAATATTTTTAAAATGTTTAATGATTAAGTAGCATGCTAGAAGGGATGAGATACATGATATAAACTAGATGTAAAAATATGAAATATTTTGAGACATGTATATCAATCAAGACATGCACCTAATTCAACTAACCAAACAAAAACCGTATTTTGGAAAATGAAAGTGTGTGTGTTTTCTTGAGCCTACTCATCATAACCTTACTCTTTAACAAACTAATTCTTACAAAGGTTCTAGGTGACTACAAGATCTTCAAATTAGGGCTTCTCTATATGTAATGTTGAAAGCTTGAATCCTTGACCCTGAATTGAGTCAACTTAAGTCAAAAATACCTTCCTTTAGGGAAGAAGACATTTTGAATCCTTAGAATCCTGAAACACACTTAAACACTAAAATATGATTAGTACAAATAACTATATATGTTTTCTAATCATCAAAACTCAAAAACCGGGTGATTGTAACCTTGGGCCAACAGCAAGTACTTTATTTTATTAATGCTAATATCTTTGTTTGAGTGTTGACGTAATATTTTAGATCCAACAATTGACATTATCTCGGGACCAACAGATTCGAGGACTATCGCACTGCAAAAAGAACAACACAAGTGCTAGCAACTTAAAAATTGTCTAGTATCGAAGCTCAGACGCAAGGTTCACCTCAGAATTGCATCTAATGATTAAGACGGGAGACTCAGTGAAACCGGCATCTAAACTCAAAAGACGCGAGGCTCATATGAAGTCCGCTTTTGAAGTTCCACGACTTAGAAATTTCTCTAAGTGTAGGAGTCAGACACAAAACTCAGTGAAACTTGCGTCAAACCTCAGAGACACGAGGTTCACATGAAGTCTGCGTCTGAACTCTCCCACTTAAAGAATTCTCTAAGTGTTGGGATTAAACTCAAGGCTCAATAAAGCCTGCGTTCAGCAAACAGACGACTCAGGCTGATAAAGCGAAGCGCGGAGGTCGTCAATCCCGCGTCTTGCCTACTGGTGCCAGAGTCACATCTGAAACTTAAACATAGGCATGAGCCTCGTGTTGGCGGTTCAACTCAGAAGAAACTTAAAGAGTTAAGATAACTCTTCAAGTTCCTTGATGATAGAAACCAATTCGAATGGTTTTATTACCTGAAATGGAGGCCTCCTGCGTAACGGAACCTCCCATTTGAATCTCTGAAGCGAAAGCGCTCGAGGATGAAACCACAGGCTTGGTCTTTGGGGCCATTTTGATTGAGAAATCTGTGTAGACAAACGAGAGAAGGAGAAAAAAGCTCGAAGCTTTTCTTAAGTTTTGAAAACACTTGATGCAGGGTTCAATGGAGAAGAAAAGAGTCTAATGATGACTCTCGAAGATTGCTGTCTTTTTATAGACACAGTAATCAACCGAGATACGCGGCCTGTATCTCAGGACCAATCATCAACGGACCCGTGACAACGCGCCTAGAACACGGACCTTGCGTGCTAAAGAAAATGACGTCTCTTTAAGCGTCTCCAGACGCATGGCAACACACTTAGAACGCGAGTCTCATGTTTAACAGAGCCACGCTCTTCAGCAAAAAGAGGTCCGCATCTCCAACTTGAAGTCTGCATTACTTCAACAAAGTGAGAGGTGCGTCTCCACTTCGAAGACCGTGTCTCTTCAGTATTCTATGCCTCGCGTCTTGGCAAAACAAAAGAACTGCGCCTCTATTCCCAGCGAGAGTTGTGTCTCTATTTAGAAGCAAGTTCGCATTTTGTAATGCTCAGAATCACGTTTCGACATCAAGTGAAAGGTGCGTCTTCACTTTGAAGGAAACTCGCACCTTGGTAAATAGCAGAGCCGCATTTCTTTAACGAAGATATGTTCGCATCTCCACCTCGAAATTTGTGTCACTTCAACAAAGTGAGAGCTGCGTCTCCACTTCGATGTTCGCGTCTCTCCAATGAATGAGAGTCGTGTTTCTTTGTCAGACGAGGTCTGCATCTCCAAAGCAATATGACCTTTGCGTCTACAAGACTTGTGTTCAATCTTTACTTCTACAATCAGTTCAATAGTACACTGGCGAAAGCAGATGACTATTCTCCTGGTTCAACAGTGCACCAACAAGCAACTCAAAGCACCGAGGAGGTTTGGACTGCGTATCTAGATACTAACGATGATCATCTCTGGTGGCTTCAAAGAGTTTAACAGTACACTCACGAAGATGAAGATCCAGATGAGGTCGAGCTCAAGGTATCTCAAAAGATTGCCAGTCCAGTCTGGAGAGCTTGCTGCCAAAATAAAAGTCCAAAGTGTTTCGAAACCCGTCCCAGTCAACCGTGAGTTTCGAAAACTTTAGAGAGGGTTCTGTAGACTGTTTAAAAATTACTGAGAACAAGTCATCAGATAGCAGAGTCTATACTTCAGACGCGAGGATAATTAAAGCCATTTATGCAACGCCAAGACGCAGAGCTCGAAACCCGCATCACAGCGTCACTGCAATATCAAAATGCGAGGCTCGAAACCCACATCTCAGCATCACTACAATGTCAAAACATGAGGCTCGAAACCCGCGTCTCAATATTACCGCAGTTCAAAACGCGAGGCTCGAAATCTACGTTAAATAATTCATGTGTGTTTTCCTATACACACGCCAATGTGGCAAAGCGGTCTGGGCGTTAGGATTTGGGGGCGGTGGTCATGGGTTCAAAACTGATAACATCAAACAAAAGGTTTTGGTTTTATTTAATTTTAGAAGAATAAAGGGCAAAGGGAAAGAAGGTTAAATATATATGGTTACTATTCCATACTAAAAGCCATGAAGGCATCATGGTTGGTGCATTCTTTTTATTATGGGGGGTTACGGGTTCGAATACAATAAAAGGGTTTTTCCTATTTTATTTTATTTTATTTTTATTTAAATTTCATTCTTTTTTTTGAATAAATGTTTAAGCATTATTTTATTGGATTAAACTTTATTAATTTTGAAAATCCTCAAAAATTCTCAAAAATAGAAAATATCATCCTGAATATTGTTGTGAAGTCGGATCCCCAAAATTCATCCTCGAATGTTAATTAAAAATCTCTAAGTCAGTCTGTGATAAGGATCAGCCCCGAAATGAGATTCTTCTCTAATAATTCTCAAAAAAAAAAATCAAAAAATTCAAAAAAAATTTAAAATATTGAAAAATAATGTCTTGAGCTGAAATCAAAATTGCTTAAGTTGGGTATCAGATACCTATATTTACTGACGTACATATGAAATTGGGGGTTACACAATTACTACAAACATATGCACATTCATAGAATTGTACAAAATTCACAATCAGCGTTGTCATAAGTTTACTTAATTATCAGATAACTTTTCGAGAGTTCTTATGGTATTATTCATATACATATATGTCAATTATTTATACACCATCATATTTATGTATTTCTAAGTTCATATATGATATGAAGTTCAATTATCAGGTTTAGTATCAATTCTTAATCACATGCTTGTTGATCTAGTATAATTAATATAACTGGTATTCAATTATCACATCCATATGTACATTTATAAATATATCAATATGTCACACACAATCAAGTTCATATAATTTTCAGTGCATACATATCATGAGGATCTATTCATCGTAAGATATAATACTTAGTTACTTACTCAATCACTTGCTAAAAGGGAATTTATAGTTATCGATATAGATGTCCAATTTTTTATTTAATATCCACATACACATGTATAATTATAAAAGATTGTAATCTAAGTTACAATATTACTAATTTATAGTCATCATCTCTTGATCAGGTTAAAGGTAGTTAAGCTAACTATCAAATTCAAATTTTTAACAATATCTTAACTTGGGTTCGCAGTTATTAGTCACCACTTAGTAAAGTTCTCAATTCATTCTACATTAATTCTAATATCATAATTATTTATCGAGTTAACTAAATATTACATGAAATTATATATTAATCAGTTCATTCCAATACTTGTCACCATCTATATTATTCTCAATTCATCGGGTATAATTTCGGAAAACTCTTACATTCTTATATTTATATACCAGTAATTGAGATTGGATTAGTATTCTTACCAACTAGTTCAAACATTAATTTCAATCCCATTCAATTTCTTCAGTTTAGTGTTAGTCATAAGTTTCAACAGTACTGGTGTCACCACTACTAGTTATCATAACACCAGTTCCATAATTACCGATTTTCAACTATTAATTCCTTGAGTGATACTTTATTCTCGCTAAACACCATTTATTTATATTTATTGCTAATTAGTCTAATTACTGGTTTTAACCGGTGTTAACCAATCGATGCCAATTTCTTTTAATAACACCACTGACTTGCACAATACTTTCTCAATAATAAATAGTTTTATCCTTTGGTTACGATCATTATTACCATCAAATTTTGAAACATAAAGTTCACAGCTTTCAAAAGACTGAGGGGAAAACTCTACTCACTTCATATGGAGATTGTGTTTCTATCCCAATACGGATATTAGTCTTCTTAGTCATATACATTCATCTACTCCACCGGTTACTCAGACTTTAGTATGTAAAAGCAATTATCTTGCTTTGATCGTATATTAATAATTTCATAGGTTTCCGATTACAGATTACTCTAGTAACAATTTCAATTTAGGGGTCATGGTAAATTTCAATTAAATTCCAATTAACATTAGAAGTTCATATCTTTAGTCATAATAAGCCAACTGTTAGTTGCCACCGATTCTTATCAATTCAAATTAAATATATATTTATCAATTTTCGGTATTCAACTAATCGGTCTTACCATCCGTATTAAATTTTTATTTTTATATGTGTATCTGGTATTCAATTCATTTATTCACACAAACATACACACACACACGCCATTCTTGGTTATCTGGTTCTTTATTCGGGTAAATACCTGTAAACATATGCCTCAATTTTCAAGTCAACACTCATTACTCATGATTCAAATCATTACCATTCACTTAACATGCCCACACACATTTCAATATCATACAAAATTCATTACCACATATGTATCATTACCGTATACAACAGTTCTGATATCACATGAACTTACTATTAACATTTTCTTGATTATATTCATCATTATAATATGCACTAATGTGTGAATCATAACTTTTAATTAAAATCAGAGACAGACTTTACCTACCTTTTGATCTTATCAATTCTCTGAACACTTGATACTATATAACCATCACTATAGATGCGTAGATCTTATCCCCACGAATCCAACGACTTCAGAATCATGTGAGTCAGAGTCCGGATGGCCAAGATATCGCCCCAGTACCCACAAGATAGGCAATAGGGGTTTGTTTAATAATCTCTGAAAATCATTAAGGCTTATTTGTAAATTTACAGGGTTCTTAAAATAATATTTTATTACTGAGGGTTAAAATGAAAATTTACCTTTTATTTAATAAGTGTGGATCGGGTTGGGTTCTTATCGGATCGGGTTTGTTTTAAAACCCAAACCCCAATGGGTTTTTCACCCATCAACAGCAGAAGCGCACACTGCTGCTTGCCAATGCGCCGCCGAGCCTCGCGACCACCATCGCCCACCTGGCCGGCCATGCCTTGCACAACCGCCTGCTCCGCTGCCCTCGCCACTAGTTGGATCCCAAGAAGGCGAGAGAAAGAGAGAGCGCAAGGGAAGGGGAAAGAGAGATGAAGAGGGGGACTGCCGCCACTCCTCTAAGCCGTCTCCCATGCCCCCATCTATTGCTGGGCCTCCGTGCTGGCCGGAGCTGCCGTCGGCCACGCTGATTTGGTCATCGACAAGCAAAAGAGGGAGAGAAAAGGGGGAGCATAAAAGGAGAAAGAGGTGAGAAGGATGAGAGAGATGAGTGAGGGTTCACCACTCTCACGCCCCGCTTCCCAAAAAACATGGAAACGAAGTCGCGACGAGAGTCAGCAACGTATATACGCGAGGAAAATAGCCCACGTATACACGCTAAGCCTAAAGTAACCTGAAAAGTTATAAAAATCTACTACGATAATCAATATCATGGCAATATGACATATAAATATCCACACTAGATATAACATAAATAAGGAACTGAAACAAGGACTAAATCTGATATATGTGAATCAAGAAAGGTTCAAAAACAGGAATAAAAGAAGTAAGAATATCAGAATTAAAAGAGAGAAACTCCAGCTCCTTGCGAAGTGTACGAGCTCCACGAACACCTGAACAAGAGCATAGAACATCCAGTATCTGGATGTGCAATTCAGGATCATCAGAAGCGACCTAATGAGTGTGTGTAAAGGGAAACGTGCTCGTGCATAAAAACAATATAAGCAATAATAACATGATGACTGAAATAAAAGATAACAAATCATCAATATCAAGAACAAAATTATGAACGATATATTACTAATATCATGATAAAAAAGAAAACCACTAAAGTTAAGATGTGTAATCTAGCATATGTCACTAGTGTGGTATACAATCCAGTCATGTGTACAATCAATTAAAGTTATATATATATATATATATATATATATATATATATATATATATATATATATATATATATATATATATATATATATATGTACAATCAGGTATACAATCTCATATATATAACTGATCCAAAATCTCATACATATACTAAATACAACACTAATGAATCTGCCAACTCATAATTTCAAGAGCCATCATGAACATCAAGTATTAATCCATATCGAATAATCTGGTACAAGAAATCACTGTCTCAATATATCAATAATCAGCGATCAGTTCTCTCACCTTATCAATCTACTCTGATCCTCAAGTCACCAATATATCCAAAAGTCAATAACTGAAATACTATATGTTCTGATACATCTAATCAAATCTTCACACTCTAATCTGATAAAAATCATCACACACTCTCACTCCTATCAAGGTCAATCATAAGATCCCAAAACTCAGTAACATGTCAGATATATATCTAAGATCTATCAGGTCAGGTCAACCCAATCAACGTCTATTCCTCTAGCAATATGAAATCTAAGATGTCTCTGAAAGTACACCTAGAGGGGGGTGAATAGGCGTACGGCTAATCTAATGAAATAAGGCAGAATTACAAAACTAATTGTAACACACTTAGTGTAACTAAATAGTGTAGCCGAATTCCCAGTGATGGGCTCTGGACTAACTCCTTTTGATTCCTCTGAATAAGAGTTGAGGTGCTATATGAAGCTCTCTTGGTTAACACAAGTATGGCACACACAATCAAACACAAGCATATATATGATATGGCAATATGATGCAATGCACAATGTAAGAGAGAGAGTTAGAGAAAGTGGATCAAACACAAACACCGAGATATGTTTCGAGGTTCGAGCACACAGCTCTACGTCCCCGCTTTCACACAGAAAGATTTTCACTAACTCGTCCACACAGGACTTCGCACATAGGGAACCTCCACTGAGGATTTGGGAAAAATATAATTGGGACTACATAACTCCTCTCTCTAACAAATATAACCTCTACACTTAGAGGTAAGGCACAAAGCCAAACGATATCAACCTCGCAAATGAGAGATAGGCACAAAGCCACTCAAACAACAATCACCTCACACTTGAGGGATTCCAACACAATCTCCACCTCTCACTAGAGGGAGCCAAAAACCACTTCCACAATCACCTCTCACTAGAGGGATATCAACTCAATCACCTCTCATTGGAGGGATATCACAAAGATGGAAGGTTTACAACTTGGTGGTGTGACAACCACAAACCAATTTTCTCACTAAAACAAAGATCCTATAGATAGGATAGAATTATAAGCTCAAGTGTGAGAAATAAAGAGTTTGAAAATTAAAAACTCAAAGAAAAACTTTTGGGAAAACTTCTAGAATAGATATAAAAATATAGATCAAAAATCAATCTCAAAGACTTCTCCCTTTCTTGATTTTTTCAACCCTTTTAAAACAAATAAAGATCAAATCTTTTAGCACTAAAACTCTTTTAAAAACTTGCTGAAAGATGAAAAATTTTGCTCTGAAAAATTCTTGTTCAAAACAATACTTCAAATGGGGTATTTGTAGCCCATTTGGAAATCTGCCCGTTGAGAGTCAGGCAAGGGCAAATTTGCCCTCCGGTCGACCGGCCGGTCGATCGGCCAACGGTCAAAAACTTGACCGCTAAGCCCAGCGGTCGACCGCCCGGTCGACCGTCCCCAGATCCAGAGAGCAACGGCTCTCTGGCCGGTGGACCGCATGATCGACCGGAGCTGGATACAGAGAGCAGACTTTCTGTCCGGTCGACCGACTCGGTCAGCCGGGGCCATTTCCAGAGAGCAGAGCTCTCTGGATGGTCGACTGGGACGGTCGACCGGCCACCAGCCCAAAGCTGGCGTGCACGCTTGTGCACGTCGGTCGACCTCACCGGTCGACCGACTACTGCTGCGGTCGACCGGTCCGGTCGACCGGCAGTAAGCCAGTCAGCAAATTTTGGGACTTAAAAACTTAGGTTTTTATCTTTTATAAAATCCCATAAAACCACATATATTCCATAAAAATCAGTTCATGTTATATCTTTGAAATACAAACATGTTTGAGTAAAAATCAAATCATGTTACAAATATTTTGAATCATTTTTGTGACTTAGAAAATTTGCCTTAAACCAAATTCTGTATTTTTCAAAACTTGAATTTTTGAAATGGAAATCCGATTTTTTCAAAACTCATGTGAATACAAAAACATGATATTTAAACAACTTTGAAGCATATTGTATATGGATAGAGTCCAATAAACATGAAAGGTATTATATCTATGTTTTTGACATTAAATCCAAAAATAGGTTTTGTCTAAATACAAAACTCCAAACACATGAATAGGCTTTCTCAAAATAAGTTTTTCTAAGTATTAAAGCATAGATGTATATAGATCAAATCTAATATACATTTAAACCATGTAAACTTATTTTGATTCTATCTATTCATGAAAATCAAGATCGGTTAAACCGAAAATCAAAACATGAAACTTTTGTGTGTATTGTGAACTTGAGCATATCACACTATCTAATCTTTACAATGGATCTAAACAAAATCTTAACTAAACAAACTGAAGTCTTCTTGTAGAACGCCATCTCCAAGTTGACTCGATCCAAATGCGATCCAACGAGCTTGACTACAACCGAGTGCTAGATGTGAACTTGACGCTCGAGCTCTTGAATCACCATGTGAAAGCTCCAAAACATCTTTGTTAAAGCTAATCACCTAGTAATATCTTGATTAAATATCTGAAACTAAATATCACAAGATTATTAGTAAACTATAACTACATGAGTTAATCATCATCAAAACTAGAGTGGAAGGCCTCTGGGCCAACAGTCTCTACGTTTGATAATTAATCATCGATGAGATCATCAATAATTAAACAGTATAATCAAGGGTAAAATCGGGAATACTCACAAATATCAACCCAACTACACCAATCTCATCAGAACACTAATCAAAATCCTCAGAAATGAATACCAATCCTCATGTCAATCAATTCTAACTCTAATTAAGTCATGCCAATCTAAATATCGGTAAATCAGTCTATCAGTTAAAGCAATGTCATATCTAACACTTTCTCAATATCTACAGCAGTTCTAATCGAAATAATCACCAACAACTGCTGACAAACACTATGCATAAGATAGGTCCTCTATCCTCAAATATGAATTAGGTCAACTGATTAGTAAATCGAATAAAGTCACAGTATAAGGTTTGCCTCAACTAGTCCTGGATCAATAGTGGTAAATAACTACACATGAAATGACGCTAATAAATTCTCAGATCAACAAAATAAATACGGTGAATGTTCACTGATGTCTCATGAAGTGATACATATACTCACACTGGTAAAACACATCAAATAGTCATATGAAATGATAAAAGTAAAACACAAATACATATAGACAACGGTAAATAAGAAAATAAGATAAAAGCAAACACTCACATGAAATGACGCGGTTTTGGAATCAAATCGCCTTCTGATCTTCACAACATGAACTGGTACTAATCTATGGATAGTCTCATGGATCAGTCTTCGAATCGCCTGTGTATTGGGTCCGTAACAGGTACAAATTCAAATCTCCTGAAATAGGTCTGGTTCTTCACCAACGGGTCCGTATTGCTACAATACGCAACCGAACACACTAATATATACATACTCAAATAAATATCAACACACATTAACATAAATGCATACACTTATATTTATTTACAATCTTGCAAATTAATACACACCCACACCCATCTACACCTAAGTCCAAACACACACAATCATGTAAAAACACACACATTAATATATGTAATATATGTCAAGGGAAAGAAATAGAAAGAGAGGGGGAAATACTCACGGCTGAGGAAAAAGGAGGCACAATCACGGTTGATTCTGGCAACGAATACGACGATGGCAGAAGCTTCGGAGGACGATGGTGGATCGCCAGGGTGCTTGAGAAGGAGATCGAGTAGCCGGAGGAGTCCGCGAAGCACGCCAGAGTAGATGAATGGAGGGGAAAGGACAGGGCTAGAGGTTGGGCGCTGAGGGTTGCTTGCGTGGGCACAAGGCCATGGTGGAAAGTGTGTTGTCGTTCTGGGTTGCCATGGCACTGGTCTTGGCGCTGGGTTCTCACGACTTGGGGGGCTGTTGGATTGGCTCGGCCTAGGAGAAAGGGGCAGCCAGGGAGGACAGCAAGGCACAACCAACTTGGGGGCTCTGTCTTGGCCTGCAGGTGGGGGAGAGGAGGAAGTGCGGGGATCCGAGCTGCGCAAGGTTGTGGAGGATCCGATCTTGGTGCGCAAGGAGGGGAGAGCCCAGGTGTACGCTGGTGTTACTGTGAGCCTCGGATGGTGCGGTAGGTAGATGGTGAGGGTTACCATGGTGTGGTGCTGCTCACGCTGGGGCTGTGCTCGGCCAGCAGAGGAGGGGGTGATGCAGGCGAGGCCAAGAGGGAAGAGATGAGACAGCCAAGCTTGGGGGAATATGTCAGGGGTGGTGACGACTATGAAGATAGGGAGAGGAAGAAGTGGATTAGCGTTAGGTTAAAGAGATAAGATTTATATAGGATTATAGATTGGGCTATTGGGTGTTGGGTCTAATGGGTAATGGGTATAGGAATTGGCTAACCAAAGAAACACAATAATAATGAACAGTACTAATAATAATATTGATATCAAAATAAATAATGAATACTAACACAAATATTAATTAGTAATACTAATTACAATAATAATAACAACTACTAATAATATTAACACTAATAATTAACGATAATTATAATATTAATAGCAACAACATTATTGATAATAATCACACTAATAATATTAAAATAATTATTATCCATAATGAAATAATAATAATACTAAATATAGCAATTAATAATAATAATAACAATGATAATAACTAATATTAATAATAGTAGTAGTAGTAATAATAATAATAAATAAAGCTAACTTAACATTTAATATTTCAAAACCATTTGTATATTTAATATAATAATAATTACAAACCAAGCAAATTAATAATAATAAATAGAAAAATAAAATTTATAGCAAAATTAAATATTTAGAAAATTAAAATACAATATTACTAATTAGGGATATTACAACCACTAGCGTCCCCCAATGCTGCCGGCCATGATAGCCCGTCGCTATCCACTTGGGCGGCGACATTGGGGGGGGGGGGGGGGGGAGTAAATGAGAGATAGGGAGAGAATTGAATTCAAAATCCTTGACATTTCTCTCATGAATTCGATAAATAACTCCCCCCCTCCTCATGCATCAACAAGTGCCACATGGCACTAGATCCCCATTTTCCTCCTCAGGCCATACCTCCCATGAATCCTACAAACTTCTCCCATATCTTATAATTTATTTATTTTATTTTATTTTATTTTATTTTACTTTTTTTATTTCTTTCTTCATTTCTCTAATATATTGAAATAAAAATACAATTTAAATTAAATATCGATACTTGATATTTACACAAGTATTTAATGAGGTATATACTTGCATATATTTTCATGCTCTGCTACTCAAAATAATTTGATAAATAATTTCAAAAGGATACCCGGTAATATATTGATTTTCGAATCTCATTATCTGTATAATCCAAAATTTAAAAATATAAAGAATAACAAAGATATAAAACATTTAAGTGTACATTTCAGTGTAACACATACACACTCATATCAGTGTGCAATAATATATAGGTATCAATATTTCTCATACGATTAGATCATATATAATTTATCAAAATTCCATTCCGCTCCAGATTTCTTCAAATGAATTACGAAAATTTATTTCACACAGAAACAATTAATTTAATAATCATAAGAATTTCTAAAATTCTCATCAACCCAATAATAATACATTAATTCAAGGTTTAATAACATGGGTGTTACACAGAATGACTTCGATAATTTCTAGAGGATATATCATTATGGTCTAGGTCAGTGCCCGTCATATGCATTCACTGCGATAATCAAACAACGATATTTAGGGCACAAAATGTTGTGTATAATGATATGTCTAGACACATTTGTCATAGACATAATACCATTAGACAGTTTCTTTCAAATAAAATTATCTATATTAACTTTGTGACGTCAAAAGATAACCTAACGGATTCGTTCAGTAAAGGTTTGAGTGGATAACATATAAACTGCGCATCGAAGAAAATATAGTTAAAAGCCTAACCATAGCGAATCAGCTTAATGGAAACCTCACTTAGCGATTGGAGATTCCACGGACTAAGTTCAAGTGATAAAACTAGATATGATTGATGCTGCAAATAAGCACTTAGGAGCTTGACTCCAACCCATTCTTATGGTGCATCTAAATGCTTTCTATAATTGAATTTAGGATAAGCTTAATACTTTTAATGATGCGTATAGCTTGTAAACAAAATAAGTTGGGTAGAGTAGACTACTCTTAATGGGACGATCACTTGTGTGAGTGTAAAGTTGGGCCCGGCTCTTTGGGAGTCTCTATTGAGCTTGTGATTCTTTAAACATATTATCTGAAACTAAGAATAGCCAGGGCCGAAAGAAACATAACCGAGAACCAAAGTTGATATTAGAGAGTTACTGCATGAGGCCTATTGACTTGACTTACACAAACAACTGACAATTCAAGACTTAATTCATTGATTGGCCAGTAAATATGATAAGATTTTCGCTACGGAGGTTCAAGACCTAGTTCTCTTTACCTGATGCAGTTTCTTTTTTAAAATGTCTTCACTATAGAGTCAGTCTCATAGTGTATGTAATTTTTTGAATCTCCATTCATTGTGGAGGATAGTTGAAAATTTAGAATTAACCAAGTGAGTTATTGGGAAAATTTGAACTATATTTAGGCTGGGCCAGCTGCTCGGAATGCACAAGAGATGATTGGAATATGTTCTCCTTCCACTGGCGATTAATGTGATATATTCACATGTTCAATTCTTTTTCCGAATGAATAAGATATTTAAATCAGAAGTTGGCCTAAAATAAGAGCTAAATGAGACCAAAGAAGGTGAAAACTCTTTAGTCCCACATTGAAAGTAGTATATTAATGTGTCTGTTCAGTAAACGGATATATTTGTTCGGAATTATTGCGCCTGTTCTGACTGAATTGATGTGTCTGTTTTGAGACAACCTATATCGATCGAATGAATATATCTGTTCGGTGAACAGATGTGCCTGTTTAGAAAGATTGCACCTGTTCCAATTGAATGGGTGTGTCTATTTGAGAACAACCCGTTTCTGTTGAATTGACGTGTTTGTTCGAACAGATATGTCTGATGAGAATAATTGCGCCCATTCTAACTGAACAAATGTGTTTGTTCAGAATGGTTACGCCCATTCCTATCGAACGGATGTGTCTACTCCGAAAGGCTTCCTCTAAATTCCTACATAAAGGACAGTATTTCACTCCAAAAGATATAACTCTGACAACTGAGAATACCAAAACTCAATCAATTACAAAGAACAAATTAAATTCTTTAAAGAGGACTCTTTAAAGCCCTGTTCAGATTAAGAATTGTATCTGAAATATGATTTTTGGTCCGTGTCCTTTTTCCTACTTTCAGTAAAGTGAAAAGTACAGATCAACTTTGGTTCGATTGTACGTGGTTTTGTAAAATGCTGCGCAGAACATATGAAAAAGTTTTGTATCTTGGGAGACCAACATTTATTATCCTGTATGCATTGAAATGAGGGGCCTAATTATCTTAAGGAGATTCACTTTACGCGAACCTCAGTCTAAAATTTGATTTATTCTTTTACTCTATCCGTTTATACTAATGCTTAGTGTTGCAGGAATTATTGAATTCCTATATATTTTCTGTCTATTTGAACTAACGTTCTTATTGCAGGGATTATACTGAATAAAATATTCATACTATAATATTTATTTTAATAAATATTTTTGCTAAATAAATTATTGTTGAATTATTTTTCTTGCTGTTTTATTATTAATACGAGACTAACTAAATACTATTTCGATTGGTGTCTAAGGGGGAAAAAAATTTATAGGGTGATTCTGTATTTAAAGAACGTTCAATTGAAAAAAAAATCTCACACTTGATTTTTACTGACTTGATCAATTAGACCGGCTGATCTTGCTCTTGATTTAAATTGTCAAGACTAACAAACTATAACTGTGTAAATGTAAATCTCTCTCCATCCCTGTGAAACAAACTGAAAATGAAATGAAACGATGAGGACAGGGCCACACAACAAACCTCAGCGCACACCCATTTCATTCCTCTCTTGCTCATCATAACCTTCAGCAACTGCCTTCTTCGTGTAGTAGTAGTGTGTGCGTGTATGCAAATATAAATGAATTAAGAAAGGAGGGAGGTTTATATCTTTCAGTCAATCAGCTGGTGGACCTGTCTGCGTGCCCTGTTTCCAGTCACCAACAACACGATCCATCAGTCAGTATTGAGTGTGGGGCTTGGATCGATCCGGGATCGGGATCGGGATGGAGAGCACTGATTCATCATCGGGGTCGCAGCAAAAGCAGCAGTCAGTAGAGCCGCAGCTGCAGCTGCCTCCAGGATTCCGATTCCATCCCACCGATGAAGAGCTTCTAGTCCACTATCTGAAAAGGAAAGCAGCTTCCGCACCTCTTCCTGTTGCCATCATCGCCGAGGTTGATCTCTACAAATTCGATCCATGGGAACTCCCTGGTAATATTAATATTTGTTCTTGTACTAATCATACATGTGTTGCTCTAATATAAATACAAATAATTTGAAATATATGTGTATATATTATTGGTGAAGGCAAGGCAAAGTTTGGGGAACATGAATGGTACTTCTTCAGCCCTCGGAACAGGAAATACCCAAACGGAGCGCGGCCTAATCGAGCAGCAACATCTGGATACTGG
Organism: Agave tequilana; assembly: GCA_038442645.1. Taxonomy (NCBI): domain Eukaryota; kingdom Viridiplantae; phylum Streptophyta; class Magnoliopsida; order Asparagales; family Asparagaceae; genus Agave; species Agave tequilana. The sequence goes on from JAVJIF010031447.1 coordinate 139,387, forward strand.
AAGGCTACCGGAACTGATAAGCCAATCCTGAGCTCATCATCGTCTCAGAAGAAGGTTGGAGTGAAGAAGGCCCTGGTGTTCTATGGCGGCAAACCTCCCAAAGGGATCAAAACCAATTGGATCATGCATGAATATCGCCTCACTGACAACACCACCAGCAGCAGCAGCAGCAGCAGCAGGCCTCCTCCTCATGATACCAACACCATGTCTGCCAGCGCCACTGGAAAGAAGGCCTCTCTCAGGGTAACTAAATATTTCAGCAATTAGCCCTATTTATATATATATAGCACATGAATGATATATATGATCCATCTAAAAATTTTACTGCTGATCTTCTCTCGGGAAAAAAAATTACTGCTGATCAAGTTTAATTTGATCAAAAATTAAATTATATATGTATGTATATATATCCCGATTCATCATCATTCTTAAATATAAACATTTAATTGAATTGTGTATGTTTAATCGTCTATATATATAAAACATAACATGTGATGGACGGCAATTGCAGCTTGACAACTGGGTTTTGTGCCGAATCTACAAGAAGAACAACAGCAGCAACAACAACTCGTGTGCAGCACGATCGGAGAAGGAGCGTGAGAGTTATGACTCCAATGTCTCTATCTCTATGAACGACGACGACGGCAATAACACCAACAACAACGTGCTCTCAATCTCAGCAGCAGCTGTACTAGTACAGCCAATCCATCCACCACCTTTAGCAGCATCAATAAATATCAGCCGGCCGTTGCAGGTAGAAAACCCCCAATTAATCCAAAGGCTGCATCAGCATAAAAGATCTGGACCTTCTATGGGTGCGGCGGTGGCTCCAAATTATAGTGCCCTGCTTGACAACGATGACACTTTCTTCCAAGGGCTTCTGACTAATAGCGCTGATCATGATCCGGAGGAGGATGTGGTCCACAGCACCAGCAATACTCATGATATCACTTCTATGACCGCCACCACATTAATCTCTTAGTTTCTGGGATCAGTCTGCCAACTAATCAATATCATTGAAATATCATCAATCTAATTGGTCAGGTTGGTTAATATCAGGTGGGAGGTTTTCCGTTGAACGTTCCTTAATTTAAGAATCACCTTTCAATTACCTTCCTTAGTTAAACACCAATTAGACTAGTATAAGTTGTAATCACGTAGAGGGGGGTGAATAGGCGACTAGCTAATCTAATGGTCAAATAATGCGGAATTAAAAAATTATTTAATGCAAACTAAAACTTCTTAAACTAAACACCAAGTATAACACAAGAGTGTAGCCAGATTCCCCGTGAAGGGCTCTGGACTAACTCCTCAAGATTCCTCTAAATAAGAGTTGAGGTGCCGCGTTGGCTCACTTGGTTGAATATAAGTGTTATCAAACAATCCCCAAGCATATAACAATTAAGCACATAATGTATATCAAGCATATAAAGATAAAATCAATATAAGCATGCAAGATATAAACAAGTAAGAGATAGAGAGAGAGAGAGAGCAGTCGCAAACACGGGATATTTGTTTCGAGGTTCGAGCACACTTGCTCTACGTCCCCGCCTTCAACACTTGAAGGATTTTTACTATAAACCGATCCCACCGGATCACTCGGTGCTGCAACACCTACAAGGAGTTCCCACTAGAACTCTTGGACTCTCTAGTCCCTCTCTTGTTCCCGAATACACCGCAAGCCCACAAGCTCGCCGAGGCCGCACCTCAAACAAAGAGTTCACATAAGAACTCGAAACACCGCGAACCCGCAAGTCTGCCTCCTCAAAGTACAAAGTAGAACTTTGGTGATCACAACACTTTGATCACCTAAAATCCTCTCACAACAAAGATCCCTATAGGTAGATATAGCAATGGATAGCTCAAGCGTTTGTGTGAAAAAACTAGGATGGAATGTGTGAAGCAAAACACAAGAAATCACTTTTAAAACACTCTTTTGATTTGAAAATGTAGCTCTAAAACATGTGGATATAACCACTAAAATGGGTATACAAGACTAGCCCAAAACTCTTCTTCAAATCTTGTACAAAACAGCCCATGATAGCCCCTTTAAATAGGCCATCAGAAACTAGTCGTTGGGGCCAAATCAGCAGCCCTGACGGCTGTCGGTCGACCGGCGCGGTCGACCGCCAACGATCAGATTTCTGACTGTTGGAGCCTCAATCGACCGGCCCGGTCGACCGCGGCCTGGAACAGAGAGCAGACACTCTCTGCCGGTCGACCGGGGCTTTCCAGAGAGCAGGAGCTCTCTGGCGGTCGACCGGGTCGGTTGACCGGCCCTCCAGCCAAACTGGCATGCAGTCTGTCGACCTACTCGGTCGACTGACTCCTAGCTCGGTCGACCGGTCCGGTCGACCGGCAGAAGCCAGGACAGGGATTTATAGGTAATGAAAACTTGGCATTTTGACTCAAATAAAATCCCATAAAATCTCTAAAAATCTACAAAAATAGTTTCAGTGTTATATATTGATAAACAAACATGTTTGAGTAAAATCAAGACATGTTACAAACATTTTGAACTATTTTTGTAACTTAGAAATTTTGGCATAAAACAAAAGCTGTATTTTTTTCAAATTGGTTTTTTCAAAACTTCTCCAAACACAAAAACAAGATATTTTAAACTCTTTTAAAGCTTAGAGTGTATGGATATGATCCACTACACATACATGATGAAATATCTATGTTTTTGACAATAAGCACTAAAACGATTTTGATTAAAAACACATGTATATAATAAACTCCAAAAATCAAACCAGTATTTTTTCAAAATGAAAATCCTTTTATGAAAACTCATCTAAATCAAGAGAGAGAGAGACAGAGAGTGTGTGTGTGTGTGTATGGTATACTTGAGCAATCCACCAACTATTCTATCCTTTACATTTTATCTAAAAATAAAATCTTAATAAAAACAAACCTAGACTCAAGTCTTGATCTTGAAGGTCTTCACTTGAAGTCTTCTCCTCCTCTTGACTTGGTCCAAATTTGATCCAATGAGCTAGACTCCTCTTGAGTACTTGATGTGGTCTTGATGCATAGGTTCTTGAATCAAACCGTGCTAGCTTCAAAACTTGACTTTAAATCCTTTGTTGAAGCTAAACACCAACTAAGATCTTGATCATAAATCTGAGACTAATTAAACACAAGATCATTAGTACTATAACTATATGAGTTGATCATCATCAAAACTAGAGTGATGGGCCTTTGGGCCAATAATCTCCCCCTTTTTGATGATGACAAAACTCATGGAGTTATATATGCATGGATTAAAGTAAAGCTTCAAAGAAGCTCCCCCTTAACTCATGCATCACAAAAAAACAATAATATATGGCAATGAGGCACATGAATCTAAACAAACATGTATGCAAATATAAGGAGATAAACATGCCAATCAAGCATAAAACTCATCAAATTCTTTTCTCCTTTTTGCAAACACAAAACAATATACATAAACAAGAAATCTTCCGCATGCATATATACTAAAATACTTCTCCACCTTTTTGTCAATCATCAACAAAGGGGTTAAAGTAAACACAAAACAATGTTCTCCCCTCTTTATAAGAAACAAAAATCAATAAAGGAGTGAACTCAAATCAATCAATAAACGATATATGCGATATACATTCATGAAGAGGAAGATGCTAAGTTAACATCCCTACATATATGTATTACATGAAGAAGAGATGACAAGCCCTAACTCACATAACACATAATATGCAATGCATAAGAGGAGATGTGAAGCTCCTCCTATACATGTGTATCGCATAAAGAAGAGTTGTCAAGCTCCTCATTATAAGATACACTCAACATGAATCTATATGTAGAAGATATGTTAAGCTCCCCTTAAATATAGGCAATACATATCAAAACATTTTTAAATTAAATTTTATAATATTAAAACAAATTTTACGATATCATATGTAAATAAACAAAATTTTATGATATAAATAGTAAATAAAACATATCAATTGTAATCAAAAACATTTTTAAGATACAAATTGTACCTAAACAATATAAATTTTGAATTTTTCTTAAATTGAGATATCACAAGATATAGTTATCATTTGAAATAGAAATATTTGTGATACCAAATAGAAATTGAAACATTTTTGTATTTTGATACCAAGGAAAAATATGGATACCAATTGAAATAAATAGTTAAATAGATATCAATTGAAATATATTGTACATTTTGATATCAAAAAAATACCAACTGTAAAAAAAATACCAATTGAATATAATGCATAAGCTGAAAAAAATATAACAATTGATAAATCAACTGAAAATCAAGGTTTGAATTAAGTTTAGCATAAATATACTTTGTGCTTTAAACATGTAAATATCTTATAAATCAAGCACAAATAAATCATATATATGTATGAAAATGAAAATACCAATAGAAATTGATATTATATGAAATGAAGCATACATATATAGAAAACAAAATATGAGTATATACAAAAAAAAATATCAATTGAGATATCAATTGAAAATATGATGTAAATCAAGTATATAACTCATAATAAACCACCCTTTATATGCACAAGATAAAAGATTTTTCAATAAGGCTTACAAGGCATACTCGCCCATCCATCCGCCCATTAAAGGGGTAGGTAGGGGTTTTCGAAAATAATTTTGAAAATATTTTAGCTTTGAAAATTACTACCAAATGAAGAACAATAACTCGTTAAAAATAATTTTTGAAAAACTAGTTAAAGAGCCTTCAAAACATGAAACCAAATCATTGTATTTCATGAATCATACTAAATACACAAGAGTTGACACTCAAAATCGATAAAGCTCATAAAAGTGTTCATGAAACAAAGTCATGACTAAACAAATGAAGTGTGATTGTTCAATAATCATGTAAATAGCATTTTCATGAAAATAATCAATAGGGCACAAAGCGAACATGAACATTATTTTATCAAACAAATATGAAAAACATGAAAATTTATTTTTCGAATAAAGATGAAAATCATACAAATTCATTTTCCATTTTTAAAACAAACTTCTAGGTATATGTATGTCTAATCAAAACTAACAATACACATACATATCCCAAACATAAAATGAGTCCATAAAGTAATTTGCATGAAGGCAAGTGACTCAAGGGTATACATATATATTTATTAGATTTGAGCAAAAATACATATATACATGAAGCAAAACAAAATATAGGCAAAACAAGTATAAATGAGGAAATCATCAAAACTAGGGTATAGATGTGCATATAATGAGTACAAATGAACAATGAAGTGCAAACGTATATGAATCAAATATTGCTCGCTACTTGTACAAGTATATATCCAAGTTTTAATAAAAACTACATCTAAACTAGTATTTACCACATGAAGCATAATCATAAAAACAAACATGCTAAAAATCATCAAATGAAAGCATGTAAATAAACTAGGAGTTTAGAGATAGTTACCAAACCAAAGAACTATGCTCTAAGTCTCCAAAACATGGTGGTTGTCCCACCAAACCTCCATGATAGCGGTGCATCAAATGTGTGTCCATCGAGTCCATGTGCATCTACTACCAAGGCACCAATCCTCTCACGTTTTGTGAGAGCCCGCACCTACATCAAAAGCACAAGGTGAGAATTTTGGTACCCATTTTCTTTTGGGTCCATGATGGTTAGTATTGTAAGGAACCAAAACATTCTTATTAGCAAAATTTAAAGCATTTATCTTATCGTAATAAAATTTCGCTAAATGGCCTGTACACTTGTACACTCTAGGATGCATATGTGTATGAGTGTGATCATGACGTGCAAAGTGTGCATATGCATGATGTGGGTGATATGCATGAACATGTAGAACTTGTTTCTTTTAAAATAAGGATTCTAATTTTTTATGGGTAAATGCACATGTGCTCAAAGTTGAGCTCAAACAATTTATTTTATTTTTCAAAAATTTAATCTCATTTTGATTAATAGTGGCATGTAATGCATGGTGAGAATGAGAATCATTTTTCTTATTCTTTTTAGAAACATTTTCTTTTTCTTTTTCAACAATTTTTCTTTTCAAAGAAGTGTTTTCATGCAAAGCAATTTCTTTTTATTTTTTCACCAAAACAATTTTATTTTTCAAAGTAGTGTTTCCTTCACAAAGATCATTCAATTTAGAAAGCAAGGAAACATTTTCATTTTCAAAATTTCATTTTCTTTTTCAATGTATGCAATTTTATTTTTAAAAGAATCATTTTCTTTTAACATGCAATCAAATTTCTTTTTCAAATTCTTGTAATCCTTTTTAATCATATCATATTTTTCAAGAAGTTGTTGACAAAAAGATGCAAGCTCATCATATGACATATCAGCATCTTCATCTAGCTCGGATTCGATGTTTACTACAAGGGGGTTATCCCCTTGGACCATGTAGCATACATTGGAAGCATCACTTCCAACATCCGAGTCGCTCCCCGCATAATATTGTTCTTTTTCGCCAAGAGAGAGTATGGTATTCTAAACTACAAAAGCCTAATCAATGTTAGCAACCCTACATAAATAATCATTGTTTAGGGTACTCTTCAAAGCATGAATGGCTTTTGAGTTAGCCTCAATATACTCTATTGTTAACATATGAATCTTTAATAGTAGCAAGATAAACATGAATGCCTAGGCCTTTGAGGTACATAGACATCTTAACCTTCCAAGTTTGGATGCTAAGAATGTCAAAAGTAGGAGGTGACATGAAATCCATGGTGTGTGTATAAATATTGTGATTAGCTATAAAATGAGGATCTTTAACTCTAGGTTGTAAGACCCAAATCAAGACCACGTAGCTCTGATACCAATTGTAATCACCTAGGGGGGGTGAATAGGTGACTAGCTAATCTAATGGTCAAATAATGCAGAATTAAAAACTTATTTAATGTAAACTAAAACTTCTTAAACTAAACACCAAGTATAACACAAGAGTGTAGTCGGATTCCCCGTGAAGGGCTCTGGACTAACTCCTCAAGATTCCTTTAAATAAGAGTTGAGATGCCGCGTTGGCTCTCTTGGTTGAATACAAGTGTTATCAAACAATCCCCAAGCATATAACAATTAAGCACACAATGTATATCAAGCATATAAAGATAAAAGTAATATAAGCATGCAAGATATAAACAAGTAAGAGATAGAGAGAGCAATCGCAAACACGGGATATTTGTTTCAAGGTTCGAGCACACTTGCTCTACGTCCCCGCCTTCAACACTTGAAGGATTTTCACTATAAACTGATCCCACCGGATCACTCGTTGCGCAACACCTACAAGGAGTTCCCACTAGAACTCTTGAACTCTCTAGTCCCTCTCTTGTTCCCGAACACACCGCAAGCCCACAAGCTCGCCGAGGCCGCACCTCAAACAAAGAGTTCACATAAGAACTCGAAACACCGCGAACCCGCAAGTCCGCCTCCTCAAAGTACAAAGTAGAAATTTGGTGATCACAACACTTTGATCACCTAAAATTATCTCACAACAAAGATCCATATAGGTAGATATAGCAATAGATATCTCAAGCGTTTGTGTGAGAAAACTAGGATGGAATGTGTGGAGGAAAAACACAAGAAATCCCTTTTAAAACACTCTTGATAAACATTCTTTTGATTTGGAAATGTAGCTCTAAAACATGTGGATATAACCACTGAAATGGGTATACAAGACTAGCCCAAAACTCTTCTTCAAATCTTGTACAAAACAGCCCATGATAGCCCCTTTAAATAGGCCATCAAAAACTAGCCGTTGGGGCCAAATCAGCAACCTTGATGGCTGTCGGTCGACCGGCCCGGTCGACCGCCAACAGTCAGATTTCTGACCGTTGGAGCTTCGGTCGACCGGCCCGGTCGACCACGGCCTGGAACAGAGAGCAGACACTCTCTGCCGGTCGATCGGGGCTTTCCAGAGAGCAGAAGCTCTCTGGCGGTCGACCGGGTCGGTCGACCGGCCCTCCAGCCAAACTGGCGTGCACATCTGTGCACGTCGGTCGACCGACTCGGTCGACCGACTCCTAGCTCGGTCGACCGGTCCGGTCGACTGGCAGAAGCCAGGACAGGGATTTATAGGTAATGAAAACTTAGCATTTTGACTCAAATAAAATCCCATAAAATCTCTAAAAATCTACAAAAATAGTTTCAGTATTATACATTGATAAACAAACATGTTTGAGTAAAATCAAGACATGTTATAAACATTTTGAACTATATTTGTAACTTAGAAATTTTGGCATAAAACAAAAACTGTATTTTTTTCAAATTGATTTTTTCAAAACTTCTCCAAACACAAAAACAAGATATTTTAAACTTTTTTAAAGCTTAGAGTGTATGGATATGATCCACTACACATACATGATGAAATATCTATGTTTTTTATAATAAGCACTAAAACGGTTTTGGTTAAAAACACATGTATATAATAAACTCCAAAAATCAAACCGGTACTTTTTCAAAATGAAAATCCTTTTATGAAAACTCATCTAAATCAAGAGTGTGTGTGTGTATGGTATACTTGAGCAATCCACCAACTATTCTATCCTTTATATTTTATCTAAAAAGAAAATCTTAATAAAAACAAACCTAGACTCAAATCTTGATCTTGAAGGTCTTCACTTGAAGTCTTCTTCTCCTCTTGACTTGGTCCAAAATTGATCCAATGAGCTAGACTCCTCTTGAGTACTTGATGTGGTCTTGATGCATAGGCTCTTGAATCAAACCGTGCTAGCTCTAAAACTTGACTTTAAATCCTTTGTTGAAGCGAAACACCAACTAAGATCTTGTTCATAAATCTGAGACTAATTAAACACAAGATCATTAGTACTATAACTACATGAGTTGATCATCATCAAAACTAGAGTGATGGGCCTTTGGGCCAACATAAGTCAGTCTCAATATACTGATATTCAGTATATCCCTGTATAAAGAAATTAATTCACTTATACAGTATTTGGAGTGAGGTACGCTTAAAGCGAATCTCCTTAAGACAATTACGTCCCCTGCACCGGTGCTAACGGGTTACTGAACGCTGGTCTCCCAAGATACAACACTCCTTCATGGTATTTAGATAGCACTATCAAATCACCGTACAGTCGAACCGTAGTTAACCAGTACCTTCACAGGATTATAGAAGCAGCGGGACAAAGACAAATTTCAGGAGAATATTTGCCTTTACTTTGGAGGAGCACCCACTGTAGAGGAAGAAGGAAGGTAGAAGAATATTCTTCTTCGGAAGTCCCAGATTCAGACAATAATTCTATTAAAGAATCTGTTGAATTTTCTGGGCCCTCTTTCAGAACGATTTTTGCAGAATCTCTTTTGGAAGTCGCTTCGGAAACTGAATTTCCCACTTCCCGTTGGAAGTTACTTCAAGACAGAACTTCACTTCAGTCCCCGGTAAGAAATACTAGTTTAGGTTTCCATAATTCCAAAGATCAAGTTAATTTTCTTAAAAATGGATCAATATATATATATATATATATATATATATATATATATATATATATATATATATATATATATATTAATAAAGGAAAAAAAATTCCTAAAAGAAAAGAAAAATCTAAAAGAAAGAAAAGTCTAAAAAGCTAAAAGAAAGAAAAATCTAAAAAACATCTAAAAAAGGAAGAAAAAAAATCTATGTTAGTACCCTCCACCTATCATATGCATTGTCCTCAATGTATGAAAAATGAAATGTGAATGCATAAGATAGGTAATGGTACAAAATCACCTCAGGCGCCTACTTGGGCCAGCTGAAGTACTTGGGCCTGTATATTGAGAACGCCGCAAACCTTCCTCAATTCGTTCTAATCTCTCATTTTGTTCCTCCACTCTTTTCCTTAATTTGCCTTGCCCCTTAAAGATTTTCTTCATGCCCTTCTAAGTGGAGGACATGAAAGCGTTAGTGTCACTAGGGGTGGTTGTTGCCAAAAGGCACTCTCATCCTCTTCCTCACTCCATTCCTCTATAGAAGTCTCAGCATGAACATCCTTTGTCATTACGGTAGGTGTCCATACCACATGAAAGCAATTGTTATAAGCACTCGTGATACGCTCTGTGGAAGTGTGGACCCAGTCATATAATGAAAAGACTTCGTCTAGCAGAAAATGTCTGCATAGGCGACTGACAAGGATCGGATGCGAATACTTCACATCCCGAGTGCGCTGAAAATTGGCAATCATGTGTTTCCGATGACAGTGTTCAAACAAACCGTATGTTGCTTGGTCATCAAACTGTGTACAATTTGCAGCACCGGTCTGTTGAAGGATGTGGTGTGATCTAGACCTAAGATATTGCGTTGGACCCATCGTCCAACACAATGCACATTACCAAATGTGGTACTCGCCTTGAGCCCAAGGTCTTTCTCCTCACATCTCACACCCATAACAGTCATATATTCAATGATAGGCAATGGTGCATCATATTGTGGAGGGCAGGGGATCTGTGTGATCATCTTAATCGCGTTAATATTAATAACAATATCTCCAATCAAAGTGCACAATGAAAGAAAGAAGATCGTAATCAATGGTGGATGTGTCAATGTGTGTGTAGAATTGGGTTACCAAATCGGCGCAATAATATGCATCACCATCCTCATTATCATACACTAGTCCAAACAAATTCTTCTCCCTAATACGATCTAAGAAAATAATGCCATAATCATGAACATCAATGAAAACACTAGCAAAATTTTTCTCAGCGAAGACAGTCAGAGCCATGGATGAAAAATTTCATAAAAAGAGGGAAAAGAATATGCAAACCTCCCTCAGAAACCGAGGGGGGAAAAACCAAGGATAGACTGCCTGAGTAGTCTTAACGGCCGCAGAGATAAAAATCATGATAGATCTGGAATCTATACTTCACAACCAAAGGTACAGACACTGGCGGCGTAGCTGGTTCTTTAGGAAAACTGCGAAAACGCGACAAATCTGGAGTTTTCGCAGCAAATTAGTGGAGAAAGGGGTCGGGTTTTTATAGGTTGGCGGCGCTCCTTTCTCTCCTCTTCAGATCTAGGTTAAATTTTGGAAGAGATACCCGTGGAAGAGAGAGGAGGGATATAAATAGGCTGAAAGATTATGAATTTCCTTTTTTACCCTTTGAGTATTTAGGAATTTTGAATTGGGGATTTTGGGTGTTTTAAAATTCTGTACAAAATCTAAAAAAAATCTTTGGTTTATATATATACATTTATTTATTATATTTTTTTATTTTTAAAAGAAAAAATGGTTATATACAAAAAGGGTCCTCTAAAAAAAAAATTTACAATGAACAACAGAGGAAATCAGAGAAGGGCCTGGTCACTTGTATACTGTCTCATAGAGACCCAGTTCAAAACTTCATTGTGGCTCAGGCTCAGTGGTGAAGAATGATTTCAATCTCTATCCGTTGACTTTAAATACATTATCATTTTTTGGATCAAAGATTTCCACCACACCATGTGAAAAAATGGTTTGAACTAGAAATGGTCCTGACCAACGTGTCTTTAGTTTTCTGGCAAAGAGGTGAAGCCTAAAGTTGTACAATAGAATCTTTTGTCCAGAGTCAAAATTCTTCTATGTATGGACTGATCAAGAAAGAGTTTGGTTCTCTTCTTAAAAATTCAAGCGTTAGGCTTCATTTCTTATTTCTTCAAGGTAGAAAATCTGCAATTTTTTTTATGTCACCGGCTTTTTTTAAGTTAAAATTAAGTTATTTAATAGCCCATAAAGCACGGTGCTCAAGCTTCACTAGCAGATGGTAGGGTTTTTTAAATACCACTCGGTATGAAGACATTTCTAAAACAGTTTTGTAGGAAGTTCGATAAACCCATAGTGCATCAATACGCTTAACTGACCAATCCTTCCTATTATGTCCTACAGTTTTCTCCAGGATGAGTTTGATTTGTCTATTCGTCACCTCTACCTACCCGTTTGTCTGAGGATACTAGTCCGTGGATAATTTGTGAGAAATGGAGTACTTCCACATTAGGGCTTCAAAAGCCCGATTGCAGAAGTGACTCCCGTTGTCGCTTATTATCGCATGGGGGGGCTCCGAAGTGTGAAATTATTTTTTCTCTCAAAAACTTGATGACAACTCGGTTGTCCTTTTTCCTTGTTGGCACAACTTCTACCCACTTTGAAACGTAATCAACGGCTACCAAAATGAATTGGTTGTTGAAAGAAGTCGGAAAGGGTCCCATGAAATCGATGCCTACACGTCAAAAAATTCCTGTAATATCCCCTATTTAATAGTACCATATTATTATTTTTAAAAATTTACTTGATTCTACCTATTATATTATTATTATTAATTAACTTGATTTAGTATCATTATTAGTATTATTATTGTTTATGACTTGTAGACTCTTATTACTTATATTTAGTTATTTTAAATTATTGTTATATGGGTAGTATTATTATTTTCATCTAAGCCCAATAAGCTCAGCCCATTCTCCTTTTCCTTTTGTTTTCCTTTCCTTTTTATACTAAGCCCACATGAGTCAAGCATACTTCCTTATTTTCATCTTTTTCTATTTTTCTTTTAGCCTAAAAACTAAGCCCGCAAACCCACTCTCTATTTTTCTTATTCTTTATATTACTTATTTCTTTTAACTAAAGCCCAAATATAACCCATAATCCATTACCATTGAGATCCTTACCCATTAACCAAAACCCAATCCTAATCTTAATCCAAATCTAAATCTATAATCTAATTTAAATATATAATCATAATTCAAATTCCAATCTAAACTTCCATCTTAATCCTAATTACTAAATTAAGCAATTTAAACCTAATTAGAATTCAGGTTTCTAAAATATCTTATATCCTATATAAAGAGCCAAACTCCTTCCTTCTCTTCTACCTCAAGAGAAAACCCTATTCCCAACTCTCCCCACTTTCATCTTTCTCTTCTCCTCAAGCGGATCGTGAACGAAACAGGACTTCGAGGCATAGGGATTGAGGAGTAAATAAGGAAGAACAACTCAAGTAAGTAGATCTAACTTGTCAATTTAATTTCAGTCTTTCTTTTAAAAAAATAAATAAAATTAGAACTATAAAAATAAATTATTAATTTTAGCAATTTGCTAAAACTCCCCTCAATATAATTATTGGTTCTTAGAAACTTATCTAATAAAATTTTTGTATGATCATTGTTTTAATACTCCACAAAATCTTAATTTGAGCAAATCAAAATCTAAGAAAGTAAACCTGTTTAATTAATATGATATAAATTGCTTATTAATAATCATGTCTATATCATGATCTCCATGAAATTTTTGATACATCAAAACCCAATCTAAAATTCAACTAAAATACATGTAAAGATATACCAACCCATAATTTTAATTTATATAATTTTTTCAGAATTTAAAAAAAACAAAGGATTTCAAATATATATATATATATATATATATATATATATATATATATATATATATAAACAAAAAAACAATGGCCGCTGCTCTCGGCCAGGCCGAGAGCAGCCCGGATTTGCCTATGCCGGCTTGGCCTGGGCAGGGCCTGGCCGAGCCCAGGCCAAGTCTGGCTAGGCCTGCCTGGCCCGGGCAGGCCCTGGCCAGGCTTGCTTGGCCCTGCAGCACAGGGCCAGGCTGCCCCACCAAAAAAAAAATTTATTAACAGGCTAGACTAGACCTGGCCTGGCCAAGCCCGGGTCTGGCCGGGCTGGACTGCATAGGGCCCTTGGATCCAATTTAATAAAAAAATAGATAAAAAGGAAATTTCAGACCAGGCCTGGGCCTGGCCTGGTCTGGCCTGGGCCTGAGATGGGCCTGGGCTGCAGGTAAAATAAAAAGGAAAAGAAATGAAGAAAGAAAGGAAGAAAGAAAGGAAAGAATTAGATATTAAAATAATTAGTTAAAAATATCAATAAATAATAGTCTACAATAATTCTACTTTCTATGATAAAATTTTTTGAGGAATAGCAATATAAATTAAATCAGATTACCCCCTTAAAGTTAGTTTTCCTTAATGAAAAATCCAAACCCGTTAAGAAATTTAATTTTAAAAGTCTTTAAAAACCCAGTAAAAGAAAATTTTAAAATTAGTCATATTAAACCTATTAATTTCATGTAATCCAGAGGATCATACTTCAAACCTTAAGCTAATTAAATAAGATTAAATAAATAAAAGATCCTAACAATTTCTATTGAAATAATTTATGTAGATTTACCGGGATACTAGGATTTCAGTGCTTTGGATGTGATCTAGCTCAGGTGAGTGCTTTTTTCCCCCTTCAGCTAACAAGAATTCTTATAATGAAGAATTTTATCTAGTTATTTAATTATGTTATAAAGGTGATTTAAATGATTAAGCTAATTTTTTAGTATTTAGAAATTTTATATTTTCATGAATTACCTCCATATATTATCTGTAGTATCTTTATGTATTCCTGTATGCAATTAAGTTCATTTGTTCTTAATAATAAACCTTCAAGATCACTACATGACATCGGTTAGGACTTTGCCACTAAAACTCACCTGGATGACATTTGTGACCATTTATCTAATGTTCATCATGTTCATGTTATCTAACTACTGGGAAAAATATTGTTAGACGGTAACAACCTCGTCCTGTTTATCATGTTCACAGACATATATATATCCTGTTATACATGTATCACAATTTCACTTCTGAAGTTGTTACTGTTATCATTACCGAGTTATCCTAGTAAATTTAGGTAACATGTACATTAATAATCTTAACAACTAAATTAAATAACTTACACTGAGATTGGGAAATTAATGGAGGAACAACGTCTGTATTTTGGATAGGCCTAGGATTTAGGTTGCGCAACCGAAAGAGGGTTCCACTGCAAGGTTCCCGTGGGGTGACTGACACCCCGTCTTGTTCCTATTCCTGTTATACATGTTATACATGTACCTGACCTGTTATACATGTTCCTGACTACCTTGCGGTAGGTCCTGGTTCAGCGCCAGGGGTCTGAGTCATGGTCCCGGGTATGCACGGGACCCACCTAAAACACAGACAATGTCTCCAACCGATCACTTTCAATAACTGAGGACTTCGATTGGTACGTGTAATAGGCGTAGTATGCGATGCGTCTATTACGTGTGGCAATTGGTGTTCACTGACATAATTAATAATGAAAAACTAAATTCTTTCATTGACATTATAAACTGAACCTGACATCTGCTTCTATGTTATGATAGACCTTGATTATACTCATGACCTGAAGTACCCCTGATTATATCACTGATTGGTTTAGTTACTATTCATTTATTACTTGGCATGTATTCCAACCTTATCATGTACATCTTTCTTTCATAATATGCTTTCACGTTACATGCATGTGCACCTTCCTATTTTATTTTACTACTCCCCTTTTTGATGATGACAAAACTCATGGAGTTATATATGCATGGATTAAAGTTAAGCTTCAAAAAAACTCCCCCTTAACTCATGCATAGCAATAAACTATAAATATATGCAATGAATGTTAAACATGAATATGCATAAACATGCATAAAATAATGAAATAAGCATGCTTTTGATACCAAATTTTAAAATAAATTACTTCTTCCCCATTTTAAAATAAACATGTTCTTAAATACCAATTGAAAATATAAACTTAAAATAAATATGTTCTTTAAATAATTGCTCTTGATACCAATAAAAATTTCAATAAAAGCTCTTAATACCAACAATAAAAATTTCAATAAAATTTCTTGATACCAACAAAATAAAATAACAAAATACGTTCTTGATACTAATATCCATGCTCTTGATACCAATATCAACAAAACATAAAATAAACTCTCTTAATACCAATATGAAACAACAATATGAAACAAACTTTGATATAATCTTATAAATAAACATGCATATACACTCAAATACTTCTCCCCTTTTTTGTCAATCATCAACAAAGGGGTTAAAATAAACAATAAAATAATGTTCTCCCCCTTTTTGTCCGAAACAAAAATCAACAAGGGGTGAAATCAAATCAAAACATTATGATACCAATTAAAAAATATATCAATTTAGTGCAAAGGTATGCATAGAAACATCATGATACCAAATGATGATACCAATTGAAAATAAACAAAACATTTTGAAGAAACCAACAAAAATTTTGATACCAATTGAAAAATTTAAACATATAGGTAATCTTGATACCAATTGTAAAAATTAGTATCAATTGAAAATATTTTATACTTTTGATACCAATATGAAAAATGAAACATGTATCAATTGAAAATAATTTTCATTAGGAGCGTATGATACTAAATTAAAAAATTAAAATCATTTTTCAACATAAAGAGTGGGAGTAAAATATCAAATGTAAACAAAACCAATTGAAAAGTAAAATATGAATTTTCTCCCCCTTTATGAAATACCAAACAAAATGATGCATAAGCTTGTATAAGATACCAATTGAAAAATAATCAATTGAAATATAATTGTCATTTAAGGAATCAAGCTTAGCATAACCAAAATTTGTACTCAAAGATATAGAGATATAGTAAGCACAAATAAAACATATATATATGTATGAAAATTTGAATACCAATCGAAATTGATACTATTTGAAGTTTAAGCATACATATATAAAAACATATATGAGTATACAAAAAGGATATCAATAGAGATACCAATTGAAAAGATACAATGATACCAATTGAAAATAAAATAAGATCAAGTGTATAACTCATACTTCCTACCACCCATTCATGCACATGTTTTAAATAAATTTTCAATAATGAGCATACAAGGCATGGTCGCCCAACCAACCGCCCTTGGAAGGGTAGGGTTTTCAAAAATAAGTTTGAAAATAATTTAACACGTTTGAAACTCTACCAAATGAAGAATACCGCAACTAGTTATATGAAAAATTTGAAAACTAGTACGAAATCCTTCAAGTAAGGAATAAAACAAGAATATATTTCATGAAACATGAAAATCACTAAACCAATGTCACTCAAAATCTATATAGCACATATAATACTCATGAAAATAAAATCATGAGAAAACATCAAGTAATATGAGTGTACAAGTTTTGTAAAAGATATAGTCATGGAAATAGGCAATTTGGCTCAATAAGAAATTCCAAAAAAAACATGAAAATCATCAAAACTAGAAATCCTTTGAGGTATATGTATGTCTTGTACAAGCTAAAGTATACATACATATCTAAATATAAATGAGTCCACAAAAGTATATGCATGAAGGCAAGTGGCTCAAGGATATATATGTATAACTATTAGTTTAGACAAAATAGACATATACATGAAGTTTAATCATAAACATGAAAAATATGTACAAATGGGAATACAAGTCAAAATATATTAATCATCAAAACTAGGCTATACTAGTACATTTAATGGGTACAAATGAGTATTCAAGTACAAACATATAAAAATCTATTTGTAGCTCACTAGTTGTACAATTATATATCCAAGTTTTAATGAAAACTAACATCTAAACATGTAGTCAAAACATGAAGCATAGAAATCAAAATATGAAGTGCAAATGTTTAAACAAAACTCATATGATCATTATGTAAATGCACATGCATTAGATCTAGGACATACACATTAGTTAAACTAAAGTGAGAACACAAAATATGGGTCCATATAAATATTGGTGTCTCAAATATTAATCATGCATATCACTAATCTAATTATCATGACATTTAACATAATAATCAAGAAACATCAAAACATGCTAAAAATGAATAATATGAAAGCATGTAAACATAATGAGGAGTAAGAGATCGTTACCAAAACCGATAGGGCACATCTCCATATCTCCAAACCATTGTGGTCTTTCCACCAAACTCCCCTTGAAAGTGATGCATTCAAATTTGTCATCTTTAGGCTCGGAACGCATCCACCTCAAGGCACCATCACTCTCACGTCATGTGAGAGCCTACACCTAAATCAAATAAAATAGTGAAAAGACACATAGAGGGGGGGTGAATAGGTGTAAATGCTAATCTAGAAACTAAATGAAAAACTTAATGCTCTAAATGCGGAAGCTAATGCAAATGTTGCACAAACTAATACAATACAACAAGTGTAGCCGAATTCCCCTTGCGAGGCTCTGGACTAACTCCTCTTGATTCCCCTTGAAATGGGTTGAGGCGCTATGTGAAGCTCTTGTTGGATGAGTATAAGTTAGGCACACACACAAGCAATCCAAGCAATGTGCACACACAATCAAGCCAAGCAATCAAGGATATAGCAATATGAATCATGCAATGGCAACACAAGCAATGTATATAATATGCCATGGCAATAAGAATGATGCTATGCACAAATATAAAGTGAGAGAGAGTTAAAGAGACAAGTGGAGCAAACGCAAACACAACTATATGTTTCGAGGTTCGAGCACCTTGCTCTACATCCCCGCCTACACCACCGTGTAGGATTTCCCAATCCACTATAGGAGTACCAAACTCCTCTCTCAACCTTACAATGCCACTGAGGCAATACAACCACAATCCACCTCTACCGAAGAGGGATACGGCCCGTAGCCAACAACAAACACCACTACCTCTACCGAAGAGGTTTACAACACAATCGCCTCTACCAAAGAGGGATCCAAACCAATACCACTCCGATCACCTCTACCGAAGAGGGATTCATAAAAGTAAGGAGGGTTTACAATTTAGAGGCCACAACAACAACCTCAAAACTCTCTCTTTTCTCTTTTTCCACAAAAACAAGATCCTAATAGTTTAGGATAGAAGATATGGCTCAAGGTGGAAAATTAGGTGTTTTGGAAAACAAGAACACAAAGAAAATACTTGGGAAAAAAATTCTTGTAAAAGATATAGAATGGAAACCAATACAAATATCCCAAATCCTATTTTCTTTGATTTTTTCAAAAACCTAAAACAAGATGAATGAATCCTTTTTGCACAAAAAACTCTTTTGAAAACACTATTAAAACACTAGTAAAGGTCAGGAAATTTTGGCATAAAAATCTTGAGGAGAAACTCCAAACAATGGGATTTATATAGGCCAAATTCAAAACTAGCCGTTAGGCTGACGTGTCAGCCTAACAGGCCTGGCGGTCGACCGCCCGGTCGACCGTCAAACGGTCAAAAATATGACCGTTGACAGCTGCCGGTCGACCTGGCGGTCGACCCAAACAAACAGAGACCAATCTGGTCACAGTCGGTCGACCGCACGGTCGACCGTCTACAGAAACAGCCGACGTGCACGGTTTTGTGCACGTCCGGTCGACCGGCCGGTCGACTGGCCGCTTGTCCCGGTCGACCGTCCGTGTCGACCGGCCCAGCCTGGCAGGCAGCAAAATGGGTCATATTGGAACACATGTTTCGAGCTGAAAACGTTCGAATTTGGGAATAAGTATATAGGATAAAGTTGTAGATATTGAAGTCTTCTTTCTAATTCAACTTAAATCAAATCAATATCAATTTATATGAGAAAGTTATCAACAAAACACTGACAGGTGTCAAAACAGAAACTGTAACCTGTTTTCAGAACAAGGACAGATTTCAACCAAATATTTGATAACTTTAAAATTAGAATCTGAAAAAGGTTATTAAATAAGAAATTTAGATCTGAAAGTTATATTTAAAATGCAAGTTAAATAATGTTATTTGAATATAAAAATAAAAAGTTATGATAATAACTATAGAAGGGTGTCAAGCAGATCTGTAGAACTAAAAACCGGTTCAAATCCAAAACCCGATACATGTATTTGAAATCCAAATCCGATTCAATCAAAAACCAAACATATTGAATTTATGTGTGTGTATTGTGAACTTGAGCATATCAACTATACTAAACTTTACAAATGGATCTAAAACTCACAATCTAAACTAGGATACCTAAGTCTTTTCTTGATGATCTCCATCCTCAAGTAGACTTGCTCCCAAACGCGTGATCCACCAAGTGCAAAGGAAAGATCTTGAAGCTTGAGCACCGGAATCACCATGATAAGCTTCTAAACTCCTCTTGTTGAAGCTATCACCAAACTAATATCTTGCTAATGATCTGAAACTTAAAATCACAAGATTATTAGTAAACATAACTACATGAGTTGATTATCATCAAAACTAGAGTGGAGGGCCTTTGGGCCAACAATCTCCCCCTTTTGATGATGACAAAACTCATGGAGTTATATATGCATGGATTAAAGATAAGCTTCAAAGAAGCTCCCCCTTAACTCATGCATAAACAAATAAACATTAAATATGCAATGAATGACAATGCATATAAACAAGGTGCTCTAGATATCAATGAAATATTCAAAATAAAATATGTTTCTAGATACCAATTCAAAATAAAACAAGACATGTAAACATGCTCTAAATACCAATTAAACTAATTAAACTTGATATCAATTAACATCATATATGCAAACACAACAAATACTCCCCCTTAAGCAAGGAAGACATGCATAACAAATACTTCTCCCCCTTAGATAAGGAAGACATGCATATATAAAACACAAAACACAAATACTTCTCCCCCTTTTTGTCAATCATCAACAAAGGGGTATAAAACATAAAAACAAATTTTCTCCCCCTTTTTGTCAAAAACAAAAGAATTAAGAAGGGGTAATCAAATCATTCATAACAACAATGATACCAATTCAAGATAAGACAACAAAGTGCATATTGATACCAATTTGAAAAGTAAAACATGTAAATCAATCAAGAATACATATCATTTTTTTTTTAAAATTTTAAGGCAACTTGATACCAATTGATAAGCAAACATATAGCATACCAATGATATCTAAACAATCTTGATATCAATAGAAAGTATTTTACTTTTAAGAGCATATGATACCAAATTGAAATTATTTTTTTTTTTGAAGTCATAAAGTGTGGGAGTGGAAATCAAATACCAATTGAAAAATAAGAGATTCTAGTTTACTCCCCCTTTATGAAATACCAACAAAAAAAAAACATGCATAGGCTTGAATTAAGATGCCAATTGAAAATTAAATCAATTGAAATAAAGGTAAAAATCAAGCTCTAGTATAAATAAGATTTGTGCTTAAGATATAGAGATATAATAGCACAAATAAAAACATGTATATGTGTATGAAATAGAATGAGTACCAATCACTAATAGATGATACCAATTGATAGCATACATACACAATAAATAAATATGAGTATACAAGAAGAATCAAATTGATACCAATTGAAAGAGTTCAATGATACCAATTGAAATAACAATAATAATCATGGTATAACTCATATCACAATGAAGAATACGAACTAGTTAAAATGAAAAGTTTTGTAAACTAGTACGAAATCCTTCAAGTAAGGAATAAAACAAGATTATTTTTCATAAAATATGAAAATCACATGATAATCATCACTCTAATCAATAAAGCATAATTTTGACTCATGAAAACAAAACATGAGCAAGGCAATAAATATGAGTGTACAAGTAAAATGTGAAGACCATAATCATGAAAATTTGCATTAAGCTCTTTTTAAATTCCTTTAAACAAAAAATCATCAAAAACATGAGAATCATAAAAACTACTTAATCTTCAAGGCATATGTATGTCTAGTATAATCTAAAATATACATACATATCCAAAACTCAACGAGTCCACAAAAGTAAATGCATGAAGGCACGTGGCTCAAAAGGATGTATATGTATAAGATTAGTTTAAACTAGATAGACATATACATGAAGTTAAACATGAATACATGAGACATGAAAAGCTAAAATTTTCTTTAAAAACCAAGTTCATTTCAAGGTATATGTATGAATTGTCAACACACTAAGTATACATACATATCCCTAAACACAATTGAGTCCATTATATATAGATTTGCATGAAAAGCAAATGACTCAAGGGGTAAACATGTATATCTTAATGTTTGGCAATACAAACATATACATGAAGTGAAAACACATGATTTTTCAAATAAATTCAAAAATAGGAATACAATTTTAAAATGTATGAATCATCAAAACTAGACTATACTAGCACATCTAATGGGTACAAATAAGCATTCAAGCCCAAACATATATAGATTTGTTTGTGGCCCATTCTATGTACAAGTATAATTCCTAGTCTTAATGAAAACTAACATCTAAACATGTAATCAAAAACATGAAGCATCAAAGCAAACACGAATATCATATTGCTAAATAAAACACATACAAAATTCATCAAACTTCTTTTATTTGAAACAAATTTCTAGGTATATGTATGATTCATCCAAATCTAACAATATACATACATATCCCAACCGTAAACGAGTCTATTAAAAGTATTTGCATGAAGGCAAAAGACTCATGGGTATACATGTATATTTATTAGTTTTGAATTCAAAATACATATACATGAAGTAAAAGCATGAAAATAGGCATAGCAAGTATAAATGAAGGAATCATCAAAACTAGCTTATACGTGTGCATGTAGTGAATACAAATGAGCATGAAGTTCAATCATATATAAATTGATTTGTTCTCACTATGTGTACATGTATACATGCATGTTTTGATAAAATCTACATCTAAACTAGTTTATACCACATAAAGTATAAAACAAAAAAATCATCATGAGAAAACTAAAACATGATTACTATGTAAATTCACATGTATTAGATTCATGATGTACATTATAGCTAAACAAAAGGTGAGAACACTAAATATGGGTTCATATAAGCAAGTGTGTCTCAAATACTATACATGTATGTTAAGGATCTAATAAACATGGCATGTACATACTAATCCATAGACAATGAAAATATGCTATAAAATAAATGAATATGAAAGCATGTAAACTATAATAAGGAGTTAGGAATTGTTATCAAAACCTAGAAGGCAACTCTCCTTGTCTCCAAAACATGGTGGTCCTCTCCACCAAAACTTCCCTTGAAAGTGATGCATCCAATTGATTTCCATGAAGCTCGGAACGCATTCACTCCAAGGTGTCATCACTCTCACGTCATGTGAGAGCCCACACCTACATCAAAAATAATAGGAGGGGTGGTCTTTGGTACCCACATCTTGTTGGGTCCATGGGGGTTAGTCCCTTCCCTAACCCAAACAAATTTCTTTGCTAAATTTGAAACATTTAATCTATCATAACAAAATTTAGCAAGATGGCCTTTTCGGCCACAATGTGTACATGTGTACACATGAGCATACATGTGTTGACGGTGTCCGTGTGGAGCATGTGTATGTCGTGGAGGGTGTGCATGCATAAAAGTTGGAACTTGTTTCTTACGAACCAAGGTTTCCAAGCGAGTGTGGTTCATGGCACATTGGCTCATAGTGGAGCCCAAACAATCTACTCTCTTCTTTAACATACAAATATCATCATTAATCCTAGAAGAAGAGGTACATGCATTAGGTAGACTAGATGAAGCTACACTAGCATGGCAAACATGTGCATCAATTTTATTTTGTAAAACAACATTTTTCTTTAAACACATTTCTAAATCTTTAGAAATTGAAGCAATCTTAATTTTCAAAGAATCATTTTCTTTTAAAACAAAATCAACTTTTGAAGACAAATTTTCATTTTTCTTCAAAATAGCATGGCAATCATTTTTAGACTTCAAAAAGTTATTTTCTTTAAGTGCAAGATCAAGTTGAGATTTTAATGAATCCCTCTCATTAGCAATCTCCTCTTTCTCTTGCAAAACACAATCAAGTCTAGAATGCAAACATTTATTTTCTTTTTCAATTTCTAGACTTTTCTTTTTCAAAACTTTATATTTTTCTATTAATTTTTCACATACAATAGATAGTTCTTCATTTAAAGCATGGGGATCAAAATTATCACATGAAGAACTAGAGCAACCATCACTATCTAAGTGGGGTTCCGAATGTACCTCAAGGGAGTCATTCCCTTGGACCATGAAGCATTGTGAATCGGATTCTCCACTAGATTCCT
Organism: Agave tequilana; assembly: GCA_038442645.1. Lineage (NCBI taxonomy): Eukaryota > Viridiplantae > Streptophyta > Magnoliopsida > Asparagales > Asparagaceae > Agave > Agave tequilana. The sequence goes on from JAVJIF010031447.1 coordinate 163,241, forward strand.
CTTCTTGAATTTGCACTTGAAGCTCCGAGGTGGTGGTTATTGTTGTCAATTTGTTCCACACTGCAAAGGCGGAATCAATGTTAGAAACACACATAAGATAATCTTTAGGTAATGTGCTTCTAATGGCCTCTAGGGCTTGTGCATTGGCCCCTATATGATTGCGATCACTAAGGAAGGATTCCTTGGTAATAGCAAGATAAACTTTATGACCTAGGGTTTGTAAATAAACGGTCATCCTAATCTTCCAAACATGAATGTTGGAAGGGTCATACATAGGTGGGGTCATGAAGGCCATGGTAAACTAAATGTGTGCAAACAAGCAAATGCAAACAAATAGATTAGCAAGCAAATGGATCTCACTCCTAGGATGTTAAGCCTAAGTATCAGGAGCACTAGCTCTGATACCAATTGAAAAGACACCTAGAGGGGGGTGAATAGGTGTAAATGCTAATCTAGAAACTAAATGAAAAACTTAATGCTCTAAATGCGGAAGCTAATGCAAATGTTGCACAAACTAATACAATATAACAAGTGTAGCCGAATTCCCCTTGCGAGGCTCTGGACTAACTCCTCTTGATTCCCTTGAAATGGGTTGAGGCGCTATGTGAAGCTCTTGTTGGATGAGTATAAGTTAGGCACACACACACAAGCAATCCAAGCAATGTGCACACACAATCAAGCCAAGCAATCAAGGATATAGCAATATGAATCATGCAATGACAACACAAGCAATGTATATAATATTCTATGGCAATAAGAATGATGCTATGCACAAATATAAAGTGAGAGAGAGTTAAAGAGACAAGTGGAGCAAACGCAAACACAACTATATGTTTCGAGGTTCGAGCACCTTGCTCTACATCCCCGCCTACACCACCGTGTAGGATTTCCCAATCCACTATAGGAGTACCAAACTCCTCTCTCAACCTTACAATGCCACTGAGGCAATACAACCATAATCCACCTCTACCGAAGAGGGATACGGCCCGTAGCCAACAACAAACACCACTACCTCTACCGAAGAGGTTTACAACACAATCGCCTCTACCAAAGAGGGATCCAAACCAATACCACTCGATCACCTCTACCGAAGAGGGATTCATAAAAGCAAGGAGGGTTTACAATTTAGAGGCCACAACAACAACCTCAAAACTCTCTCTTTTCTCTTTTTCACAAAAACAAGATCCTAATAGTTTAGGATAGAAGATATGGCTCAAGGTGGAAAATTAGGTGTTTTGGAAAACAAGAACACAAAGAAAATACTTGGGAAAAAAATTCTTGTAAAAGATATAGAATGGAAACCAATACAAATATCTCAAATCCTATTTTCTTTGATTTTTCCAAAAACCTAAAACAAGATGAATGAATCCTTTTTGCACAAAAAACTCTTTTGAAAACACTGTTAAAACACTAGTAAAGGTCAGGAAATTTTGGCATAAAAATCTTGAGGAGAAACTCCAAACAATGGGGTTAAAATAGGCCAAATTTAAAACTAGCCGTTAGGCTGACGTGTCAGCCTGACAGGCCTGGCGGTCGACCGCCCGGTCGACCGTCAAACGGTCAAAAATATGACCGTTGACAGCTGCCGGTCGACCTGACGGTCGACCCAAACAAACAGAGACCAATCTGGTCACAGTCGGTCGACCGCACGGTCGACCGTCTACAGAAACAGCCGACGTGCACGGTTTTGTGCACGTCCGGTCGACCGGCCGGTCGACTGGCCGCTTGTCCCGGTCGACCGGCCCAGCCTGGCAGGCAGCAAAATGGGTCAGATTGGAACACATTTTTCGAGCTGAAAACGTTCGAATTTGGGAATAAGTATATAGGATAAAGTTGTAGATATTGAAGTCTTCTTTATAATTCAACTTAAATCAAATCAATATCAATTTATATGAGAAAGTTATCAACAAAACACTGACAGGTGTCAAAACAGAAACTGTAACCTGTTTTCAGAACAAGGACAGATTTCAACCAAATATTTGATAACTTTAAAATTAGAATCTGAAAAAGGTTATTAAATAAGAAATTTAGATCTGAAAGTTATCTTTAAAATTCAAGTTAAATCATGTTATTTGAATATAAAAATAAAAAGTTATGATAATAATTATAGAAGGGTGTCAAGCAGATCTGTAGAACTAAAAACCGGTTCAAATCCAAAACCCGATACATGTATTTGAAATCCAAATCCGATTCAATCAAAAACCAAACATATTGAATTTATGTGTGTGTATTGTGAACTTGAGCATATCAACTATACTAAACTTTACAAATGGATCTAAAACTCACAATCTAAACTAGGATACCTAAGTCTTTTCTTGATGATCTCCATCCTCAAGTAGACTTGCTCCCAAACGCGTGATCCACCGAGTCCAAAGGAAAGATCTTGAAGCTTGAGCACCGGAATCACCATGATAAGCTTCTAAACTCCTCTTGTTGAAGCTATCACCAAACTAATATCTTACTAATGATCTGAAACTTAAAATCACAAGATTATTAGTAAACATAACTACATGAGTTGATTATCATCAAAACTAGAGTGGAGGGCCTTTGGGCCAACAAATAGGAGTGGTCTTTGGTACCCATACTCTTTTGGGTCCATGGGGGTTAGCTCCTTTCCTAACCCAAACAAATTTATTTGCTAAATTTGAATCATGTATCTTATCAAAACAAAATTTAATAAGGTGGCCCTTACGTCCACAATGTGTACAAGTGTACACATGAGCATACAAAGTATTATGAGAGTGAACATGAGAAGCATGTGTATACCGTGGTTTGTGTGCATGCATAGATGGAATTTGTTTCTTGCGAAACATGAATTCCAGACGTGTATGATTCAAAGCACAATGGCTCAAAGTGGAGCCCAAACATTCAACACTTTTCTTCAAAACATTTATATCATTCTTAATACTTGAAGATAAAGTGGAGCATGCAATAGGTGAGCTAGAATGTGAAGCTACACTAGCATCAAACATATGAATCTAAGTCATTTTTCAAAGCAATATTTTTCTTAGAAACCAAATCTAATTCTTTTGAAATAGAAATAATTTTGTTTTTCAAAGAATCATTTTCTTTTACAACAAAATCAAGTTTTGAAGACAAGATCTCATTTTTCTTCAAAACGTTTTCACAATCATTTTTACTTTTCAAAATTTTGTTTTCATTTAGGACAATATCAAGCTTAGATTTCAATGAATCCCTTTCATTAGAAATCTCAACCTTCTCTTGCATAGTCAACTCAAGTTTTGAAAACAAATCCTCTTTTTCTTTATTTAATTTACAAGTTTTCTTTTTCAAAACTTTATTTTTTTCTAGGAGGTTCTCACAAACAATAGATAACTCTTTATTTAATGCATCAGCATCCACACTATCAAGATCATCAAATGAAGAGCTAGCACTATCTAGTTGAGTATCCGAATGTACCTCAAGGGAGTCATTCCCTTAGACCATGTAGCATCGTTGTTCGGATTCACCACTAGATTCATCCTCCACAATGTTTGGCGTTTGAAGCTCGGAGGAGGTCAAAGTGTTCCACACTGCAAAGGCAGAATCACAATGAGAAACCATAGAAAGATATTCTTTATTAAGCGTGCTTCTAAGTGCCGTTAGTGCTTGTGCATTGGCCTCTATATGCTTGCTATTATCAAGATAGGATTCCTTGGTAGCGGCAAAGAAAACATGCAAGCTTAGGGTTTTTAGGTACATGGACATCCTAGCCTTCCAAACAATAACGTTAGAAGTATCAAACATAGGTGGGGTCAAGCAATCCATGAGTGTGTGTAAACAATATGTGTGCAAATGCAAATGATAGATTAGCAAACCAATCGACAGATCAAGCTCATTTTGGTAAAGACTATCGGACAAAACTGAAAGGATTGGCCGGTCAAACTCAACGATGCATTGTGGGCCTACCGCACTGCTTTTAAGACAGTCATGGGGATGTCTCCTTACAAAATCATATTCAAAAAAGCCTGCATCTGTCAGTGGAGTTAGAACATCGTGCCCTTTGGGCCATTAAGCAACTCAATTTTGATTTGACTAAGGCCAGTGAGCTAAGGAGACTGCAGATCTCAGAATTAGAGGAGATACGGAATGAAGCCTATGAGAACGCTCGGATCATCAAAAGCAAGAATAAATTTTTTCATGAACAACTCATAAACCAGAAAAACTTTACCCCGAGAGACAAGGTTCTGTTATACAATTCAAGGCTTCACATTTTCACAGGGAAGCTGAAGACTTGTTGGTCTGGACCGTTCATTGTGCGCACCGTTTTCTCACACGGTGCTGTGATTATTGTAAATCCTAAAAACAATACGAAATTCAAAGTGAATGGGTAAAGACTGAAGCCCTTTTTGATCACTAAGCTTGCAGCCCAGGCTGAACTTGTGATGAGTCTCTTTGCTCCATTGTATACCTGACCATCGCCATCCACACACCACCCAAAAAAAAAAAGTATAATTAAAACAATTTTTCTTTCTACTTATCGTGTATATGTTCACCCCTTATATACTTGTATATAACCTTTTTGGAGATTTCTTCTTCTCCCTCTCCCTTAGCCTATTCGCACTTAGCCGGTCCGAGTCGATGGATATGGTGATATCTTTTCTTCCCCTATTTCTTGCAATTGTATTTATATGACTTAGCATTGAGGACAATGCATTAGATAAATGTGGGGGGTGCTAACATTCTTTCTTTTCTTTGTATTAAATAAAAAAAACTCCTTAACAAAAGAATTTTTATACTCTTTATAAAAATGCCAAAAGGTTGAAAGAATTAAGGGAATCTTATTAAGGAATCTTTATTTTAGCCTAAATAAAAATGAAACATTGGTTTGACTAAGTGTTGGGAGGAACAAGGAAAATAACTCATATCTTTTATTTAACCTTAGAAAAATATGCATAAACTACACACACATGCTTGGGATTTAGAGACACAACTCTGAAAAAAAAAGCTGGATAATTATGCCTGAAGAAGCATGATTATTCGCGCTAAAAAAAGAAATATATATATATCTTGATTTCGTGGCCTACTCTACTTGCATATTTGATCTGAGGGGTGTTTTTTCACCTAGTGCCCTAAAACCATCTGGTTTGGGAATCATCGTTTTGATATGTGTTACATGAGTAAAGTAAAAAGCCTAATGAAACTAAGAATAACCATATAGAAAAACATTAATAAAATTAAAATTACATTCAAACTTGAGTTGAAAAATCTCAAGCACATCACACTTACACATTATGCATATCTATCTAAAGCAAAATAAACAGAATGAGTTAAAAGTATAAGATCCTTTCTAAATTCAAAGAAAAGCCATAATTTCTTCTTTTATGAAGGTTAAAGTATAGGAGGACTTATGAGGGTTAAACCTAATTCTTATATCATTCGATCATTTTTACTTAGATGATTGAAAGTTCTTTTTCTTGAAAGAGATTGTGCTTACAACTAACATTTTTCTTCATTTATTGGATTTTGTGGGTACAATCCACTGAAAACTCTCAGGAGACAATACTCCTCCTCTAGGGGAAACCTAAATGTTTAAAGGCTTATTGCACATACTCAGTACAATCGCGTCATCTGCGAAAGTGGTGTAATAATTCTTTTGTTTTTGTTTTACTCGGGACGAGCAAAAAGATAAGTGTGAGAGTGTAATTAGTCTCTAATATTGCATAATTTTTATCACATATGCATATTTATTTTGTATTAAATTCTGCTAATAAATCTTTACTTGCTTGATCCTAAGTTCATGGTGTACAATGAAGAAGAAGACCCTAAATTATCATTTAATGGGTGAATAAAAGCCTACCAAGTAGCCATTGACCTTAGAAGGAGATTTTGTCAGTCCAGGGAGGTCAAATCCAAAATCCAGGAGATTCAGCTGACATGGGACAGAAGCGACGCAGTACAGCAGAAAGCCAGGCGCGTGCCACCCTAGTAAGGCCGCGAAAACTCGGCCCTGGCCGCGTTTTCGCCGCCGTACGGGCGCGACCACGCCCGGGCTTTAAGCCAGGGGTTGTCCCCTAACCCGCTTTCCCCTGGTGCCTATAAATACCCCCTGGGGTTCAACAAATAAGATATTCAAAGTTTAGGGGTTGTTATTATCTTGTTCTAGGAGTTGTAGTTGTTGTTGTTTCCTTCTTCTTCTAGTTTTAGTTTAGCCATTAGAATGAAAGAGAGAGTGTGTAAAAGTTGGTAGCAATCTAATACAGGTAATACTTCTCTTTCTTCTTTCCATTTACTTTTACTTTCTTGTTTTAGTGTAATACTCCCTCTCTTTACCTTTTCTCTTTTGTTGTTTCTTTTCTTAAGCATGTCTAACTAACTCTTTCATTGTATAGCTAACTAACTACTAACCTACTAATCTCTGACAACTTGATTGATAACCCAAATGAGTCAATAGTGTCAAACAAGCCTTGTACAAACGAGAGCTATGACATTTTAAGATGAGGATTCTAACTCTAACTTACTTACAAGTATTCTCTTTCTCACATTTCATACTTGACGGTTTTTGATGATTTATAGATTGTAAACTTTACTTGTATTTATAAATTAGAGATATTCCTATTAATCTTTACTGATACCATTAGTGCACTTGTTTCTTCCTTATTCTCGCCTTCAATTGGATCTTGATAAGGGAATGTTCAAATTTTTGTCGTGTTAAGCTAAGTTAAAGGAATAACTTCCATTCGATTTTCAACGTGAATAGTTCATATGCATAAGGGGTATGCTTGCCTATGATCCATTGTGAGGTTACATCTTTAAGAAGTTAGAGATTAGTGGGAGCACTTAGTAGAAAGTTAGCCGTGCGTTTTTACCATTAAGAAAATCACTTTTACAAATCACAAAACCATTCTAAACAATTCTTGAAACCAACTTGTTTATGGTGGCCTTTTTAAGTTTGTCCACTAAATAAGAAATTTCTTCATTAAAACATTTGCCTATTTTAATTTGAATCCACTAACATCAGAAAGAGGTTTAACAGGCACATACAATGATTTAGATTCTCTTTTTCTTATTAAAAGAATGTCTAATTTAGCAATTGAACTCAATTTGTGTAATAAAAGTTCTAGGGCAATTTTTACTCTAATCAGTTATTGCCCTAATACGTGTATGAATACATTTGTATATTAATTTGTTTAAATATTCTTTGTAATGCTTTAAGTATTCTGTTTTTTATAGACTTTATAAAGATTGATGCTTTTATTTTAGAAGCATTGGCCTCAGATAATTTTATTGAGTCAGGCGCGGAAGATATAATTCTTTAACTTTCTTAAGAGACTGAGTTGCCCAAGTTTTATAGTGATCTTCAAGAATATTAAGCTTATTAAGCTCTTGATTAATGTAATTTTCAGCAAACCATTTAGGAAAGAATTTAATGGTTTGACTTTTAATGAGATGTGTATAATATATATCTCTAAATTCGTATTGTTCTTTGATGGTATATTTCTTTTCGAATCATTTTCAAATTTTTTATTTTTTTCATGTAAAATTTTCTATTGAGTTCCTTAGTATGCTTCCTAGTGTAAAATCCATCATTTTAAGTGGAAGCCCATTGCACATTGTGTCGGTGAATCCTTATAAGGATTTTAGTATATTGGATGAGCAATTGCAGAGTCAGAGATTTTAATTCCTTGAACGTCTGATTCTAATTCTATAATGCTCTTGCTAGAAGATCCAATAGAATTTCTAGAAGTTGAAATTCTAACAATTTGCTTAGAGTTAGATCTAACCTCAGCTTCATCGTCAGTGGTCTATATTATTTGATTTAAGTTCGTTTATATTATCGGCCAAGGAGGAATAGTTGTGATTAATAACCATTCTTCTTGGAAATTGATTTCATCCCATTTGATTATTCTATTGGTTGCTATATTTGAGAATAACAAGTTTGCTTTTACCAGTGTAGTTTTACCTGATTTCGTGTGGATGTAGCCTTAAATGATAGAGTATTAAGAACTTCAAAATGGACCCTGTAAATTACGGCTATTGTTTTGGATCTAGGAGAAAATTATCTCCAAAGATTTTGAGATTTAATGATGTAGCTTCAAAGATATTTGGGTCTGTAATTGACAGACTGAGATTAGGGTAGACATTAAAGTAGACTAGTCCATGATATAGACTAGTCTGCATTACTCCCATTAGGGATTGAATCCAGTCAAGCCATCTAGCATCACATAATGATGTTACAAGGATGCATTTAATCCTTGTAAGGTTAAAAGATTTAATGCAATTTGTATTAAGCCTATATGGATAAAGTTTGATTTATCTTTGTATGAAGACAAGTCTTCTTTTGTGAGCAGTTTTACTGTCTACTCATTATTATCTACTTGAATTATTTTTTCCATTATCTTATTGCTACAGATGATTTAAAATAAAACATACCTATTTGGTAAATTTTTTAAGATGAAACTTTTAGTATTGTCTACTTATTTTATTCTTCTATTTCAAAAAGACATTCAAACATATTGGCATTCTTAATCTATTTACCCTTAACGAGGGTTTTCTTATTAGTTACATTAGACAAGCTATGATCTGCCATGGTTGGATCTATCTTGTATTATCACTATGTCATTTATTATTGTAAAGTATATTCTTCAGTTGGGCTAAGTTTATTCTTCAATTGGGCTAATTTTAAAATAAATACTCCTTGCTAATCTATAAAATTCCTAAGACAGCTATGGATGATTTACGGGCAATAACAAGCCATCCCAGTCATAGATTCCTATGTGACTTACAGGCATCGTCTCACTAGGTGATAGCCACATCGAACAATACTAGATATCTTAACCAAAGCTCAACTATAAATAAGCATAACAATAATAAACTACTTAGTAAGAGTACAAAATAGAACTAATCTACTCTAGCGTGCTCTCATATCAAATTTGACAAGATCTTCAAATGATAAATAGTTGTAGTGAATGGTAACCAGTGAACAGTAACTATGAACAGTATATACACATTTTTACACACATACCTGAGAGAACGGGAAAACATCTGACATAGGAGAAAATTTCCACTTATGGCCTACCCAAACATCAACTCTCCCAACTAATTTCAAAATCTGACCATACATTAGGATCTTTGTTATGGTTTGAACCTTATTTGCTCGTAGATCTAGTGATCACATTTGTTCTATTGTAGAAAAATCATTAATTTTACAACTACTTAACTGTACACTGTCTAAAATCACTGAAGATAAGTCATCAAATAGCAGAGTCCATACTTCAGACGCGGGGCTAATCAAAGCCATTCATGCAACGTCAAGACGCAGGGCTCGAAACTTGCACCCCTGCGTTGCCGCAATGCCAAAACGTAGAGTTCGAAGCCTGCATCCGTCACCACAATGCCAAGATGTAGAGTTCGAAGCCCGCGTCTCAATGTCACCGCAATGCCAAGTTGCAGAGCTCGAAGCCTGCATCACAACGTCGCCACAATGCCAAGACGAAGAGCTCGAAGCCTGCGTCTCAATGTCATCACAATGCCAAGACGCAGAGCTCGAAGCCCACATCTCAATGCCACTGAAATGCGAAGACATAGAGCTCAAAACCCGCGTCTAGCAGCATCTCAATGGCTAAACGCGGAGCTTAAGCCCGAGTTTCAACTGCAAGTAAGCTTCGCATCTCAGTTGTAACTGCCCTCATTATCGGGTCAGTTACTGCCCACGTAATGAGGGGAGTTAACCCCCATTGTGGACGGTTATTAGGGGACAGTTTTACCCAGCTCAGTTTGCTATTGAAGAGGTATCGAGAATTTTTTAGCTGAGGAATACTGATAAAGAGTTAAAATCTTCTACCAACTTGCTGAGTTCAAATTTTTACCCAAGTCTCTTTGAGATTTCATTGGATAGGAGCTGTGTTATTCCATCCGTGATCCAAGGAGAAGATTTTCAGAAGAGCTTGACGTTCACCCGGTCAACGAAAAATAAGATTCACTTTTCACCGATACGAGAAGAATTTAGCCTTAAACAAAGGGGAGATCCCACCATTCTTCCCTCATTTGTAATCAGGTTATTGATCGTTGTAATTTTCTTTACAATCAAATAAAGAAGCTTGCACCTTTCAATTTTTTCTGAGGAAACAAGAGATGGTGACTCCGCTGGGGACTACTTTCTCCACTGATGAGCAAGTTATGGCGTAAGGTGACGTCACCTTCATGGGAAAAATGATCGAGTCACTTGTCATGAAATTCGACCAGGCAAAGTATGAAGACTTCCTCTTTTCTGGCTCCAAGAGCCCTAGGGTGGCACGACAGTACCGCAGGATCCCCTTGGAGATCCGCTCTCAAGTCCCTTCGGAGACTTCTCCAAAGATGGCCTGCACAAACAGCCCCATTTCCAGTCGCGTCGCGCACGTGGTCCGAGTCAACGTCTCCCACGAGACCCGCGAGGCCAAATCTTTGACGGCCAATCTTGCCACGCCCCTTCTCTTCCTAGCTCCAGGTTACCAGGGGTTCCCAATAACTCATGAAGTGTAAGCGGAATGCTGAACGTTGACAAAGGCGACGTACACGTCAACAACAGATGCAAAAAACTGAAAAAATCATCTATCCAGCAGATACAGGATGCGAGGCTCATGCCGCATCTCTTCTGAACCGCAATAAACGCGTAAAGTCTGCGTCTGGATACCAAAGTGCAGAGCTCACGAGGCTCGCGTTTCTGAGGCCCTACCTCGCAGACGCGATGTTTAGCAACGCAAGATCCGCGTCTCTTCTCAGAGATACGAGACCTGCGTCTCTATGTCAAAATGTGAGGCTCACGAAGTCCGCTTCTCTCAAATGTCGTCAGGCAAACGCGACAATCAGCAACGGGAGGTCCGCGTCTCTTCCCAGCAGAGGCGCAAGACCCGCGTCTCAAAGCCAAAATGCGAAATTCACGTCTGTTCTACAGAATGTGAACTCCGCATTTCTGAACTTTGCGTCACTGAAACTCGCAAGGTTAATGATTGAGATTTTCCTGCACACAAAATATGGAATATTAGATTTAGAACAAGATGTGCAAGGTGCTCAATTCTAATCCGCGGTAGCAGTGGTTATGCGGGTCGTGATCCTCAGGGAGGGACTAGCGATGGAAGCGTTTAAGTAAGTTATCTCTTTTTTATGTATTTTCTTATTAACAATGGTATTTACAATGAGAAGGTAAAAGAAATTAGAAAGAAGTGGAGTTTGTCATCTAATCTAAAGAAATAGAAGAAAGGAAGAAGAGTATAAACTAGAAAAATACCTCTTCAGTCCTACTTACCTTTGATCCTTTTGCTACGACTTACTTTGTCTTTGAAGGCGTACAAGTATGGCGTATAGGATCTTCCACCTTCGCGATCTACACTACGAAAAGAAAAGACTAGCAAGCAACGACTTGTTCATCTCCATAGGCCATCAAGGGCACTTCTTCGGCTAGGCAGTCTCGAAGCAATCAGATCTCATGGTTTGCAAGACATTAGAGAGAAACAATACAATAACACAAGAATAAAAGAACAAAAACAATAAAAGAACGAAAATGAACCTTGATTCGATTTAATTAACAATGAAAGAAAAGCAAAACTTACACGATTGTCACCCTCAGTACAAGTAGATCTCCTTCCTCCATGAAAACATCTTGTCCTCTCAGTTACAAAAATTATAAAAGAAAACGAAAATAAAAACCTAAACTAAACTACAAGTTAGCCTAAGAAAACCCTAAATTTCTGCTCTGTATTTTCTGTTCTTTTCTGTACGCCCTCTGTGTTGCATCTGCAGGGGTATTTATAGGTGCAGAAGGAGGTAGAGTCCCGGTACAACTCTACCAAAAAATCTTATCGCCAGACTCGACATGAATGCCGCGGAAACGCGGCTTGGGCCGCGTTTTCGCGGCCTGGTAGTGGCGGATGGCCACGCGCTTTGGCGAGTGGCTTCCCCTGGTCCGTCCATCTGGGCGTAGTCTTCTGGAAGGTGCATCCTGGCTCTTTATCTTGGGATTTCGAGATAACTTGGGAAGCAAGTTACCTAGTTCTCAAATCTCCCAATATCTTTTTAAACGAATTTTCTTATCTTTGCACTCTCTTCTTTGGCTTTTATCCTCATCCTGCAAGTATTTAGGGTTGAATAGAAGTCTATCCTTCCCTCTTCTTTTAGTATTTGCAACTTTTGCCCTTGGTGTTTGCAACTTTTAACATTTGATAATTGCAACTTTTGCTTTGGGCTTGAATATGGGCTTTTGGGCTTCTTTTTGGGCTTTATTCTTTTATTTTTATTTCTCAAGACCTGCACACAATAAATAATAAAATATTAGTAAATGTGCAGAATTATAGGAATAAATATGAAAATGTGATGGTAAATGTAATAATAAATATGCACTTTTCACTACCAATCACACCCCCACACTTATCTTTTTGCTCGTCCTCGAGTAAAAATCAAAAAGAAAAAGAAAAAGAAAACCTAATCTAACTAACTCACTTTCGTAGGAATCACGGTTGCACTTAGCATGTGCAACAAGCGGTTAAACCCCTAGGTTACGGCAGGCAAAAATCAGATGAGCAGAAAATGAACTTTCATTGATTTAAGAGGAAAGGTACATTGATATTACATCAAAGTTGTATTTTATACAACAGATTCAGTTGCTCAGCAAGATCATTTGCGCAAAAAGGCATACAAGTGGTTTTATCTGCTTTCAAGCCAGACCAACTGGACACGAAAGGCCTTCCTCCTGCACAAGGCCGTAACCAGTGGTGCCACGAGGACAGGGCCATAATTTTCCTCATAATGGCAGATTTTGCCACCAGGAAGCTGGATCACCTTTGATGAAAATTGGCAATGAACTTATCGCCGCCAACACGATAGATCACCTATAATGGGAATTGGCAGTGATGTCAGTGATCTCACAGGTGTGACGTCCGCTTTCTCGAAGCAGATCATCTCCAACGAAGCGGCCACCAGCCTCACCTCAGAACGAATCATCTCGGATAAGAGGCTGCCAAAAGCCTCTGGGACACACATCAGCTGCCCCAAGTTGTTCCTCCTGCTTAAAAGTAAAGCTTCAACCGGGGAAGCATAAGGCAACTTTTCGGTCTCTTTCATCAAGGCACAAGATCGGCGAACATAGCTCACTGCAATGCAAAATTGGAATAAGTTAGCAGTTAAACACAGAAGACACTGCAAAAGCGCTAAAGCCGAATTCTTTGGGGCAAAGCAATCCGATTTCAGTTAAAGCAGAGGATAAGCCTCGCTCGTACAGCAGTGATGGGCTAGCTCAGCAAACGCCAAGTCCTAGCCTCGCCTATATGGCTAAGCCAGACTGATCCTATGGGACACAGTCTTAGCCTCACTTATATGGCAAAACTGGCTCAACCTTGAAGATACCAGGTCCCAACTTCTGCCTTGTAGCAGACTTAACATGCAGTGATCTTTCTTTGATCAAGTCAAGATGATAGCTTCACTGGGAAGCTATGATAAAATCCTTCTCTGCAGACCAGTCAATTGTAAGATGAAGAGTAAGGGAAACTAATCCCTGAAGCAGCTGTTAAAGCTGAATTAAGGGAGATGAATTCCCTAAAATCAGTGAAGTCGTTGAATGATCAAGACTTACCGGTCCTTGGCCGGATAATGACCAGAGTGGGCATTCCCACTAGTTTAGAGATCTAAGTATCTCTCTCAAACCAAGAGAAGAGAAGAAGAGCAGATTACTTCTCTTCAGAGGACCTCAAGTGTCCTATTTATAGGCCCCATGGCCTGAGCGCTGTCGCCTCAAGCGTGGAAGCACGAGCGCATTCAAGGCATTTACTGCGCCTTGAGAAAAGGGACGGTTTCCCTCGGAACCGTGCAAAGGAAGAAAAGTCTCCCTCATAAAGGCACTCATGGCGCCTTGAAGAAAGGGAATATCCTCCCTTAGAAACGCGCAAGGGGAGAATATCTCCCTCGATCAGTGCGAGAGAAGAAGTAATCCTTCTCGTAACGGCCCACGGCAGTTGGCCTCGGGAAAGCAACAGATGTTCCAGAGCGAACCTACCTAGCCGCGAAGCTACCCAGACGCGAGTCTACATGATTCCTCGGCGAATCTATATCCCAAAGCAGGATTTAAAGCGAAGCTGAACTCAACCATCATGGCGACGTTCATACTCCACACACCACCGATCAAAGCAATTCAAAGTATTTCAAAGTCTGAGCCATTGCAGACTTTCGAAAACTTTGAAGGGGGTCTTGTTGACACTTAAAAAAGACAAGATTCTTATTGGTCCGAACAATGTCTAAACTTGTTGACATTTACAAAAGACAAGTGACAGACGAGCTGAAGACCAGTTTTCACCCATCTCCGAGGGACAAGGAAGTAACTTGGACTCCACTGATCCAGCAAGCAGACAGTGAACCCGGATTGTTTCTAAACAGACCTCAGCAGGTCTAAGATGCTAGCACTTAGCATTACATGAGCCCAAAGGGATAGCCTCGCCTGGGAGGCTAGTATCACCCGACTTCACCTTGAAGCCACTCAAAGCCTCGCCAGGAAGCTAACTTGCAACTTCGCCATAGAGGACTTCCAGCTCCGCCAAAGGGTTTCTTTCGGACTTCGCCAGAAGCTGTCTCCAGCTCCGCTGTGAGCTCAACGCGGTAGCTCCGCTATTGGTCTGCCATGGTCAACCTTTGACCAATCAAATCTCCAGATGAGATCGGATCCAATCAGATCAAATCCAATTAAGATCAAATCAGAGATCAAATTTTGCAGTTGATTGCCACAATCTCTTGACTCTCCTAAAACGAGTAAGAGGATCAGGAGAGATCTTTCAACAATATGGAAAGGATCAAGAAGATCAACCGACCTGCCAATTCTAGCTTCGCAGAAGCTGATCTTAGCCTCGCAGCAAGGCTACTTTCCAGATTCAAACAGATTTGATTCAATCTGTTTCCATATTTTTAAGGGACGGTTATACCTTGCTCTCCCTATAAATAGCCAACCAGGAGCACAAGGAGAGGGGGGCTCCAGAAGCAGAAGACCAGGCACATGAGCAAGGACTTCTTCGAAGAGCTTTTCTGAGGCGATACGCAGGAGAGAAGACTCCACAAGCAGAGGCTTCTTCACAACGCACCGTGCGCTCTCGAATTCAGAGATCTTTTAGAGAATTGCTTTCTCTATCCAGGGTGTTGATACCCTAACATCGTCCTTCTTCTCAAGGAATCTCCGGAACCAGGCGAGAAGGAATTCCTAATTGAAGGCAATTTTGAGAAGCAGCAAGAGGGTTCTACCAACCTTCTGTCTCTGATTCCCCGAACCAGGCGAGAAGGGAATCTCATCGCTCGCATCGTCAAAGGGACAAAGTGGTCGCGCGCTGACCAGACTCCTATCCTATCGGCACACTTCTCCAAAATCTCTGAGGGGATCTACTTGTAATCTTTTTAAGAATACTTGTAATTTAGCTCCTCAACCCTTTTTATTTGTAAGTTTTTCCCCTTTGCAAATATAATGGAAAACAAGATGGCGACTCCACTGGGGATTGTATTCTCCACCGCCG
Organism: Agave tequilana; assembly: GCA_038442645.1. NCBI lineage: Eukaryota > Viridiplantae > Streptophyta > Magnoliopsida > Asparagales > Asparagaceae > Agave > Agave tequilana. The sequence continues at coordinate 178,702 of JAVJIF010031447.1, forward strand.
AGAATCAAGTGTCGCAATGCGACGAACAGACCTTCGGGTCTAACTCTGAATTCAGAAAAAGCCGGTGCAGCCAGAGCCTCTATGGTTAAATCTTCAAGGAAAGTCTCTGCGGAGACGGAAAAGGTTCTCTGCGAACCTACTGCGGTTCTCTGGCGCAACAAGGAAGCACGTCCGCAGTCTGATTCCTTTACTTGTGAGAACTTGGTGGTTCAGTTCGATCAAGGAAGATTTGAAGAAGTCCTCTCTGGGGGTGGCCCAATGCTTCGAGCACGGAAGCATCGGAAGGTTTCCATGGCTAAGATTTCAGAACAGAAACCAGAAGCGGAATTCTGCCAACATCCTCCAGCCTCGCGTGTGGTTAATCAGGTTCCTTGCGAACCTAAGTATCCTCTGCCAAAGCGGATGTGGAGGCCTAAACAGAAGTCTCTGACCGAAGCTTCAAGCGTAGCTACGCCTAAACCACGTCTCTCTCGCGAAGAAAAAGGCAAGATGCCTGTCTGCTCCAACAATGCTGCGGACCATGAAGTCACGACGGCAATCATACCGTCACCCAATTCAAGAGCAGCAATGCCCTGTGCCAGCCTCGTTTTTATGAGTGAAGTTATTGTACCTCAGCGTACTCACCAGGTCCATGACCGCGAAGCAAGAGCCAAAGTATTATCTAAGGCTAATCCCCTTCGCAGCAGCATAGCGGGTAAAGCACCACAGCGTGCTACACTCCCCAGTTCGTCAAACATTAAGCTCGCACCTGTTGGCGAAGCTAGAACTAAAGAACTATTCAGTGCTAATCCCTTCCGCAGGGATAAGAGGAACGGAACATCATCCTATGTACGCTCTAGAAAGGCCTCTCCACAAGATTATTTAGGCTCCCATGGGCCTGACTTGCGAGAACTCTTGGCGAACAAGCGGAAGTCGGTGTCTTTCCGGACCACTTCCCCCTGTTGTCAACAAAGGGGATGCCAGCTGGTGACAGTCCATTCAGCTCGTTGCCGGTCACGACGAATCCTCGTCACTCCTCCATGCCGGCAATCAGTCTTTGATCGGCTGTCTGTACATCTCCCTATGAAGCATTGCAGAAGGAGCACCTCACGAGATCCAGCCTCCGCATCCATCAACATGACCGGAAGAGGACTAGAGTTACGCAGGGGAGGTCAACCATCTGACGACACCCCCTACAGCTCCCCAGATCCAGATTAAAGGCCAGGCCCTTGCAGAGTTCTTGGCTGCTCATCCAGTTCTGGAATATTCAAAACTTCACGAAGATATCCCTGATGAAGTCTTCGAGTCTTATGCAACCTCAGAAGAGGAAGTGTGGCAGATGTTCTTTGATGGAGCATCGCGAATGGGCCCTAAAGGCAAGATTATTGCCAGAGTGGGGGTTGTGTTTATCTCCCCGCAAAACCATGTTCTTCCCAGAGCATTTTCTTTGACAGAATCATGCTCCAACAATGTAGCAGAATATAATGCTCTGCTCATCGGTCTTCAACTCGCCCATGGAATGGGGGTACGCTACCTCGAAGCTTATGGCGATTCAAAACTGATCATCAATGAGATTAAAGGCGAATACGAAGTTCACCACGAAGACTTGGTGCCTTATTATCACACGGCCATCGAATTGGCTAACATATTTGAAGGTTTCTACATCGGGCACGTGTCTCGATCTCAGAATACCAAGGCGGACGCTCTTGCTGCATTAGCAACAACACTAGCCTTGCCAGCCGACATCGAGTATCGCCTCACAGTCGCAACTCGACATCTTGTATGCTCCAAGCACATGCTAAGAACTCGAGAAGTCTATAATGTCTCCACGGATCTTGAGCCAAGAGACTGGCGCTTTCCTCTCATTGCCTATGCTTTGCATGGTCTGCTTCCAGACGATCCTAAAGAAGCGACGTCCGTCAGACGAAGGTCTCTCTGTTTCTACTACGATCCAACTTTGAAGACACTCTACCGTCGTTCATATGACGGTGTTCTCCTCCGTTACCTTTCTCATTCAGAGGCACAGGAAGCGCTCAAAGAAGCGCACGACGGCATTTGTGGAGCTCATCAACCAGGTCCGAAACTTAAAGACAGGTTGTGTAGGCTTGGATATTATTGGCCAACTATAATAGCCGACGCCATCCAATATGCACGAAGGTGTAAAGCATGTCAGATTCATGCAGACTTCATACACCAGCCTTCGGAGTTGCTCCACCCGACTGTTGCTTCATGACCATTTGAAGCATGGGGAATAGATGTCGTAGGACCAATCAGCCCCTCTTCGATAAAAGGTCACCGGTTCATCCTCGCAATAACCGATTACTTTTCAAAGTGGGCGGAGGCTATACCATTAGCTGAAGTCAAGACCTCTAATGTGGTTAACTTCATCAAACATCATGTCATCTATCGATTTGGTGTCCTAGGCGGATCATTCACGACAACGGTCCCCAATTCATAAGCCAATTATTCTATCGGTCTGGTTCTGCGATAAATACCGAATTCAGAATGTGGCTTCAACCGCCTATAATCCCGCCGCTAATGGCTTGGCGGAAGCATTCAAACAAGACGATCATCAAGCTACTCAAGAAATTCGTCTCCTCGAACAACGAGATTGGGACGAAAAGCTTGGCGAATGTCTTTGGGCCTACTGGACCACGGTTCGAACACCGACAGGTAATACGCCTTTTTCCCTGGTATATGGGGTGCGAAGCAGTAATCCCGTTGGAAATCTAGATGCCGTCATTGCGAGTAGCTCTGACCACTAAAATCACATCAGAAGACAATGATCGGTTACGTCTTCAAGAGCTCGAGCCCTAGATGAGAAGCGACTACAAGCTCAGCAACATATTGAGCTGTATCAAGCTCGAATTTCAAAAGCCTTCAATAAGAAGGTCAAGCAGAGGGTCTTCCAGAAAGGAGACCTGGTTTTTAGCCGTCAGACGACCGATGATTATGACGCACAAGACCAAAGGCAAATTCCAGCCTAAATGGGAAGGACCGTTCGTAATAGAAACAGTCTATTCAAACGGAGCGTACCGCCTTATGACCTCAGATGGCGACCTACTCATGATGCCAATCAATGTCAAGTTCTTAAAGAAGTATTATCATTGATTAAGGACCTTCTCATGATCAAGTTAACACTACACCTCTGATCAAGACCTTCGTGTTCAAAGTACACACAAAGAGAGCCTTTCTCTTCCTCCAAGCGAGATAATACAACCGTAAACCAGTAGGAACCTGGTCGTGCATTGGCTGTCCTAAAGGAGAATCGAGGTTATGCATATATTAACCAGATAATCCGACATCCTTAACGATTAAGGATAGAGGAAAATGTTGGCCTGTAAGCCCAACATAAGTCCTCGACAACTCATCATGCTGAGGGGAATAGCATGGCTAGCCCAATTCAAACGGTAGTTGGTAAAGGCATATCAAACCCTTGACACTGGGGATTTGCTAAAAATCCTAAGGGACCAGTTCCCATTTGATTCTCTCTCCAAAATCACTTACCAATTCTCATCCATAGAATGGTAATACCGCATATATAAATTCCACTATTACGTTAACATTAAACCTATGACAGCAATTCTCTCGTTTCTCCTGTGAGAACGAGACCTCCAAAATCACTACCAATTCTCATCTATAGAATGGTAAGACCACATATACATTTCGTTGTTACGTTAACATTAAACCTATGACAGTGATTCTCTCATTTTTCCTGTGAAAGCGAGACCTTTTTCCAAATTTCATACCAACCTTGAGCTTGGTGGCGTCTCAATCGGTTACGTCATTGCGACCTCTGAACCAGCAGACAGCTGAGTCTCAATTTGAGCTTGTTGACATTTACAAAAGACAAGTCTCAACCCCGAGCCCTATTGACATTTACAAAAGACAGGTCTCGATACTTGTTGACATTTACAAAAGACAAGTATCACCAACCTTGAGCTTGGTGGCGTCTCATTCGGTTATGTCATTGCGACCTCTGAACCAGCAGACAGCCGAGTCTCAATTTTGAGCTTGTTGACATTTACAAAAGACAAGTCTCAACCCCAAGCGCTGTTGACATTTACAAAAGACAGGTCTCGATACTTGTTAACATCTACAAAAGACAAGTATCACCAACCTTGAGCTTGGTGGCGTCTCATTCGGTTATGTCATTGTGACCTCTGAACCAGCAGACAGCCGAGTCTCAATTTTGAGCTTGTTGACATTTACAAAAGATAAGTCTCAACCCCGAGCCCTGTTGACATTTACAAAAGACAGGTCTCGATACTTGTTGACATCTACAAAAGACAAGTATCACCAACCTTGAGCTTGGTGGCGTCTCATTCGGTTATGTCATTGCGACCTCTGAACCAGCAGACAGCCGAGTCTCAATTTTGAGCTTGTTGACATTTACAAAAGACAAGTCTCAACCCCGAGCCCTGTTGACATTTACAAAAGACAGGTCTCGATACTTATTGACATTTACAAAAGATAAGTATCACCACCCTTGAGCTTGGTGGCGTCTCAATCGGTTATGTCATTGCGACCTCTGAACCAGCAGACAGCTAAGTCTCAACCTCGAGCCTGTTGACATTTACAAAGACAGGTCTCAACCATACTTGCTGACATTTACAGAAGGCAAGTATTACCCCTTTAGTCCTGTGAGGGCTAATCTTGAGATTGGTGACTTCTCAATCGGTTATGTCATTGCGACCTCTGAACCGGTAGATGACCAAGTCTCATTATCCAATCCAACAAGGATTATGTTCTCAAACGGCTATAATATAACTTTGAAAGGACAATTCAGCAAATGAAACGAGTTGGAGACTCAATAGGGAGTCAAAACAAAGAAAGAATTTTCATTGATTCCAATAGGATGAGATACATGAAGGCACATATACAACGACCTACAGTCGTACATTGTAAGATCTGATCCGCTCTCCAAGGGAAGCCAGCCTCGTCCTCCTGTCATCAGCAGCCTGGGCAAGCGCCTGCGACTTCAGCTGAGCCTCATCGAAATCCATTGCTGGGCCAACCGAGCTTCGACCTCCGCTAAAGTTGCCCTCTGCGACAATCCCTGCTGCAAGAGTTCATCACTTTGAGCCTTGAGCTGCTCAAGCCGCGCGTCTTCTTCAAGACGCACCGGTTCAGCCTTGGACAAGAGAAGGTTCCCCTTCCTAATCATCTCCTTGGCCTTCGCAATCCTATCTTCAACATCGAGAAGAGCACTGGTGGAGGCATCGATGGCATTTCCAACCTCTGCTTGCCTTGTTTTCAAAGATTTCAAATCAGAGGAAATAGCCTCAGCGGCTTCTTGAGCGGCAAGAGACGGCCTCATGCTTTTGAGCGACAAGGCGCGCAAACCGCTCACTAACCGAAGGCTCCAGGTCTGAGCGGCTAAGACGGCACCATTCCTCTACGTCCCTCTCAAATTGATCGACCAGGAGTTCCAAGACAGTGGCCTGGTGATACCCTTCAAGGTCCCGAATACTTTCAATATTGCGGAAGAGGACCACCTTCAAGTCGAGAACGATACAGTCGAACCTTTCAAGACCAAGTCAATGCATCGCCCTAAGCCTTTGTAAAAACTATCGACTATGTCGCCTATAAAATCGTTTTCAACTTCGGCCACCTCTGGTAGACGGGCAACTTCAGAAAAGTCCACCAGCCCGGTCGATAGCACCGAGGAAGGAGCAACAGGAACACTAACAGCAGTAAGACAGGCCGTTGGTGATCTTGGCGGAGTCTTCATGGAATCATACACTAGCCACCGCGGAGGTAGGACTAGTGACCATCTCCTGAACAACAGGTTCAACCACCAGGGTTGGAGAGGTAGGGCTGGTAATCACCCTCAGCTCCGCGCTTGGCAAACTGTCGGCACCTCACTCGTTGATATAGTTGGGAGTGAAGACACCTCCGGGACTGCCGTCCCTTCAACCCCTGGTCCTTCAACTGGCTGGGGTCGATAAGAGGGCAGGTCACCATATAGCACATCCAACACAGCAGCATCCGCTGCGGTCGAAGTGCTCATATCACCCCTGGACTCCCCAGGAAGATCAGCCGATTCCCTTGAAGCTAATGCACCTTGAGGCCGAACACCTGTAACAAGACTGTGTTTAGACAGGACACACACATACAATAGAAGCCAAGAGGTCAGGACAGTACCATAAGATGACGTCGCCTCTCGAACATCTCGGCAGCCGCATCAGTCTCCATGGGCTCCATCGGAAAATTCTTGGCAGAATCAGCAAACGAATGACGGCCCGCTCGCCGAATCTCCTGTGGACCATCCAACAGAGCTCGATGCTACAGGGCTTCCTTTGGAAGTCCCAGCGCCAGAGGGACCAATGTCGACCGTATCACCTCCGGACTCCTCCGGGTGGACAAAAGAACAAACCTCAGTTCCATAAGTAAATAGGGGATCATAATGTTCCCCTTTGTTCTCAAGCCGCCTCAGCTCCTATATCAAGAAGAATTGATAATAAGTCATTTGGAACACACAAAAGACCTATTATACGGACGGAGTTGATCTTACCCAGATCCGGAGCAAATTCACCGGTAGTCGTTCAGCAACCGACGGGTCCGTTACTAACGGGATAGCAGGAGGGAACGCTGCTGAGGGTTCGCCCTCTACGACAATCGTAGGAGCCTGGCGACGAGGCTTCTTCGCCAATAACTTCCTACGAGATCTACCCTCCCGCTTTCTTTTGAAGTGGATATCAGAATCCTCTTCCTCCTTTCTACACGATGAGGGGGAACGGTCCCCATCACACCAGAGCCAGTCGCAGAAGTCTCCCCCCGCTCCCCGCTTCGAAGCGAGGACTTCCTGCATCTGAGGCCTCGCTATCATTAATAGCGACGAATTCCTCTATGCCCGGGACGCGGACCCTTTTGCCTCCCCTCTTCTCAGAAGCCTTCCGTCTCAACTGCTGAGAAATTAACTTCACACCAGAGCTGTTGGCCTTGAAATCGAGGGGTGTGGAGTTGGAAGTTGTGTACCACTGGCAGAAGTACAGGGTCATTTGAAGATTGGGACTCTTCAACGGTGTAACGCAGCCGCGCCCCAGTACCGCCTGCAGTAAAGAATCGCCAGACACGGGCCCCGTCAATAAGACTCCCCATGAAGGCCAAATCAGGATTGGGGTTGCCCACATACAGCTGGTCGTACCCAAACTGCCGAGCAAACCGGCTGGGGACATAAGGTTCCAAATAGCCGGTATCCCCGCTTCTGTACAATAAGTGTGAGGGCCGTATGCTGACCAGCCACTCAAAAACTCCCCGGCTCAGGGAAGACCGCCCTTCCCCCGCATCTCGGAACTCCTCGTCATATCCTGCACCCCGAATACGGGAAAAACAGCGGAAGAGACCGTAAACATCATATCGACGCACCAATTTACGGGCCTCAGCCACGTAAGTCTTCTGCCATGAACGCCCTTCGAATCGGGGGAGGAGCGCTATTCGAACACCTTGCGGAGGGTCTTCTCTAGCTCCAATCAGCGAAGGACAATGTAAGTCGAACCACGCCATCAGATAGGTGTAGGCAGACCTATCCTAGGATTGGGTCCGTCACAAGGCAAAATGGCTCCCTTTCCACGCTTCGTCGGCGACGGCCTGCAAAAAGCCTCTGTTAATGCACGGAGGCCTCTTTGAATGCAGCACACCATGGCCGGAGAAGACCCAGACGGCGACCATGGACCAAACGAACGGCGGGCAGCAAAACATTCGGATGAACGATGTCACCCGAAGAAGATGGCACTACGCATTTCTTCAGCCAGACAGTTAAGAAACCGGCCAGCAGTGCCTCCCGAGACATGGGGTGATGAGCTGATGATGGAAGCTCCGAAGGACATCACCCTTCTCAAAGTGACCATCGTCTTCAGTTATGACAAGATCCCTTTGAAGGTGTATCTGCATCCGTTCAAAGATATCCCCATCAGCAACTCCGCAATGTGCTGCTTCAGGAGCATTCCTCATATCCGGAACAAGTAATTCCCCCAACTCTTCAAGCTACAGGAAGTGCCCTTGCTGCCGCCCCCATGCATACTGGAGCAAATTTGCAAGTGGCACATTAACTCTCGATAAGTCTCGAATAAGGCAGGATCCTGCTTCTCCAGAAGAGCCAACTCCGCCTCACACGGAAAGTATTCTTCATAAGGGAGAGACCCAAAAGGCAAAGCAGAGATTTCCCACATCTCATGCAGGGCCATGCCCAACTCGCCGCAGGGGTAAAGAAAGTCCCTGAAGCTGGGCAATATAATTCAAAGATGGCATAAAAGCACGCCACATTCATCTCAATGCCGTGGCAGGTCGCCCTGACGGCCTCATAGGGTTCAGCCTCTCCAAATCCTCCTCGAAATGAGCGAGGATATATGTAGTTAAATCCCTCCACCATGCCTTCGGAGGGTGAATCCAGCCTAGAGTCCTGAAGTCAGTGGCCGGGTAGTTCCCATTGACCTTGCAGAATTGGTTGCCAAAGGTCAGCGCCACTGCGGGATTTTCTCCCACTGGGATCTCTCATGACACATTCCCAGGATGTAGACCCCATTATGCAACAAGGAGGCCCCGCTCTTGCATAACCAGGAGACTGAAGCATCAATTTCCCTATGTGGACAGAGTCGATATTTCAGCTCACATCCCATGCCATCTTCCGAGCCTGCGTCACACACTGGAAGGAAGACAAAGAAAAGTGTCGTCTGTTGGATGGAAGGTAAAACTTCTCATCACCCAACTGGAAGATCCATTGCCCTTCTCCGGCCTGTAGTTGGTGATCAGGATCTGACGCGGCATCCCCAAACATGAAGTCAGGCTTCCTATAAGTCTGACGGTCAACATCTTCAAGAGGAGCCGTAGTCAGAATACTCCTCGTGGTGTGCTGGTCACCATCGTGAATAAGCGTGTCTCGAACAAGAGAGCTCTGCTCACTAAACAGAGAAGATTGCCCTTGAAATTGCAAGCTGATATTGCCATCAACTCCGCTGGTCATCCCAAATAGATTGTTCAAGAGACCGGGAATGTAGTGCACTGCAAGAACAAAACGAAACTATGATTAGTTCACCAGCCAAGCGAACATGAAGACATAAATTTCACCAAGGCATAGTCTCGCCCAGTGAGCAAAGCCAGCAAGGCGATAGCTTCAACAAAGCTTAATCTCGCGGACAAGTCTGCATCTTGCAGAAAATGCCTAAGTATTAACTTCACTTAAGCAGAAAGTGGTATAGCCCTAAGGGCTGACGTCACCAAAAGGGCATTATGGTCAAAAACCATTCTTGACGGCCATGATCGAAGGGACAGACCCGTATCCTGTTCCTCAACGGACGAAGACAGCCTAAGTAATAGCTTCGTACAGAAGCTTAGACAAGAACTGTTCAGTTCTTAGTTCCCCGTCCAAGAGAATAAGGGAAATTCAGGGAAACGGATTCCCTAATAAAAACAGGTCATGTTCGATCGTTCTGATAGCCAAGTATCGACTTTAAAAGAGAGATCGCAGTATCTGATCAGAAGGGAAAGTCCCTTACCGGCGACTGGTCCGCTCGATGACCGAGGAGGAGAAGGACCCTCCGCTGCAGAAGTTGCTACTTCTTTCCCCGCTCGTCTCTTGGGCGCCATTGAAGAACTACGGAAGTTCTTGAACTCTTGAATAAGGAAAAAGAAAGAAGAAGAAGAGTCAAATACTCTGGAAAATTCAAGAGAAATGATGATTTTCTCTCTCAGCCCGATCGGGCTTTTATAGGCCAATCAGCACCTGAAACGATGCCTTGTAAACAGTACAGGCTGTCGTTTCAAATTAATTCAAAACGCCGCCTAAAGCGCCTTCCCGAGAAGCGCTGCTTCAGCCACTAAGGGCTAACTTCGCCACAAGTCAAAGTGTAATACCTCTATTTTGGAATACATGTTTTAATAATGTATAGTATTATTTAATATATAATTGTTGTGTCAATTATTATTTATTGTCTTATGTGATTTTTTTACTACTAATTGCCATTAACTACTATTATCATTATTAATTATTTTAAATTGCTATTAGTATTGTAGTTATTAAATGTTATATTATTATATTATATTTATTTTCTTTTTCCAATTCCAAGTCCACCCCATATATCCTTATTTAAAATTTTCTCTTTTATTACTCCATCAACACCAAGCCCAATACCCTCAAGTCCATTTCAAATCCAAGCCCACTCTTACTATTTCTTTCTTTTCTTTTCTTTCATTTTCCCAACAGGCCCACTTCCATTATTTCAATCTCATTTTCAAGCCCATACCCAATAACCCGAAACCCATAAATCTAAATCCTTTTCTTAACCCTAACCTAACAAAAACCTAGATCTAAATTCTCCTCCTTCACAACTCCAGCCGCCTACCTCATCACGCGAGCCCTCGGCAGCATGGCCGCATCTCCCCCCCCATCGCCGGAGCCGGAGCATCCTCCCATCTTGACTGGCAACACACCGGATCACCGCCCCTCCACCTGGCCGGACCACCCTCCGCGCGCCTCCATGACCGTCGACAACATCCAATGCCTCCCCTGCCATTAACCCTGTCGACGGAGACGATCTGTCCGGCGAGACATCGAACGACGTCTCCTCTCTCGCTGTCCTCTCCCTCGTGTGCTTCGACGCCCCGCAGGTGGTCTGTGCTCGGATCGAGTGCCGTGTGAGCACGATCGTGTCGGTTCTCTCTTCGATGGCTTCTTGCAGCGTGTTTTCGTCTCGGCCGAGGCGGATTGGAATTTGATTAGAGTTGGGTGCTCGATTTCCTTTAGGGATTGTGGCGAGCTGATTAAATTGGTGTTGATGTGCTCGAGTATTTGGAAGTGCCAGTGGTTATATTTGTGTATTTTTTTGATCCTTTAATTTTAAAGCATGACATCCCAGAAATGTTGAGGGAAACCATACTGAGGCCTTTCTTATGCCTGAAGGAAGAATTGTATGCTCGGATGTTTACCTGCTTGTCACTTCTCCAACTATGTTTCTAGAGACAAGGGCACTTATGCATAGCTGGTTTCTTCTAACGGGTCTGGCTTCTATATTGAACTTTCAATTTGCAATTATTTCATTGGTATTAGATGTGTTTTCCCAGCCAATGGTGTGGGATGTATCCTTGGAAATGGGGCTGAAATTTCCACCTTCCTCCGAGCCATTTTCGGGCTCCCCGCGGGATGCCGTTGATCGACGTCAGCGAGCGCGAACGCACCCCACGCCCTTCACGGCGAGTTGCTCTATCCAACGACACCCTCCGCGGCCCCCGGACGCCTCCGTCGGAGCCTTCGTCGGCGCGCCGCAAGTTCCCCGACGGCATGCTTGAATTCCTTCATGTGGGTATGTATTTACATTGTACATGTTTTTAATTATTTGCTTAAGGATAAGGTATATAAGTGGATGCCTATATTAATATGTGTCTTTAATTATTAGCTATGTATATATATGTAAAGTGCATTCATTCATGTGTGTGTGCTGTGCTTAGTGCGTGAGCAAGTGCATGCAACTATAGAGAAATGTAAAAATATATATGTATGTATGTATTGTGTTAGTGTGTGAGTATGTACACGTATGTATGTACGTGTACGCGTATATGTTTGTATGCTCGTGTGGGTGTTTAGCGTGTATTTATAATTATTTGTATGTATTGGTTGCGTGTTACAGCATTTTGGATTTGTTTGGTGAGATCCGGACCAGCAGCCCAGGAAGGAGAGCGGCAACACGGCAATCCAGAATCCAGCGCACATAACGAGCGAGCAGGCCGTTCTCCTGATCCACGCCAGACTGTCGTCGGAGACCAGCACGGTGGCCTTCCCCAGTACCCTGGCTACCCTCCTATGCAGTCCAACAGCGAAGGGCAACACCACAGCGACCGTAACGGCGACTCGCCTGGCGACGACCAGATTCCCCAATGTGAGTGTCTCTTCCTCCTTCTCTCTTTTATTAAGTGATCACAGCTATTATTTTATATGTGATGTAATTGTGGAGTAGAATACTTAGATTACATGTTTATGTGTGGAGATCGCCGAGCATGAAGGTGGACGGTCATCTCCTGTTATTTTTCATGTTGGGTGTATAGGGATATGATATGCATGATTATTGATACATGTTAGAACCCTCATGTTTGTCCTATGTATATCTAGAGTATTGTTGTAGACATATCAGGATGTAGCATGAGGGTATTTGAGATGGATATTGATGGTAATGACTTGATCTAATAGAACTTAGATGCATGTATATGTTGTGATACCGAGTATTGGATATCATGTTTGATCTTAATAGAAATGTGAACTCTTGAGGATTTGAGATTTAGAGTTGTATATTAGAGTGAGGGGATTAGTGCCGATATTGATATATGTTGGAATGACAATTATTATATCAAATTCATTGATGTATATCGATACTTGACGATCATGTAACTGATGGGAATGTAAGTTAGATAGGATGACTTTGGATTGATCTGGGACTTATGCTATTTACATTGTATGATGATCAGTAATTAGACCTGACTTTATTAGTTGAGTATTGAGGACATATCAGATATGACTGGATTAGTTGAGTTTGACTTAAATTGATCTTGAGTTAGAAGTTACCCAGGATCTATATTCCTTTTTATTGGAGCCTGTCTTGTATTGTGGTGAGATTGACGTTGCAGGCATTTGGGATCTGTTGGATGCTATGTTATTGATGTTGATTATCAAGAGTAGATATTCTAGATTACTTATTGAGGATGTTGACTGTTTAGATATAATTCAATATGTATTGACTTGTTGATCTCGAGGACATACCATATACTTCATGATTGGTTATTGATTATTTCAGTTAACAGAGATGACTTATTATGATGGTGATCTACATCTTGGAGTTTGATAATAGTTATTATTTGATCTCAGTTGTTGAGGATATAGGATTAGAACATATTGGTGTTGAGGAGAGGACTAATTACAGATTCATTGATATGATAGTCACCGTTTTGGATTGCACGGATACGGACTGATACTTAGTGATTCATGAGAATTGTATTGAGACTATAAGTTGATGGATTAGTTATTGATATCTCTTTAACATGGATGGATGAGATTATGGTCAGCTTTAGTTGAGACTGTTTATTGAGCAGTAGCTAGACTGTTACTGTTATATTGCTCATGTTACTGAAAGTTACTGGGAAAGGATTTGTTTGACCGTAACACTCTGTACAGTTCCATTGTTCATCGTATACACGGTTACTGTTACTGTTCACTGTTACTGATATCGTTCACCGTGTATACGATTACTGATTGACTGTTACTGTACTGTTATTGTTACTGTCACCGTATCGTCCCAATGTTTTAGATAATATGGACATTGACTGATTTAACTGAATTAAATAAATAATAAAGTAATCGAACAACTTACACTGGGATTGGGGAAATTGATGGAGGAGACAGCGTCTGTATTTTGGGTGGACCTAGGATACAGGTTACGCAGCCGACTTACGGTTCCACTGCAGGGTTCCGGGGGATGACTGACATCCCATCTGTTACTGTTCCACAGTGCTACTGTGAGTTTACTGTTCCACAGTGATACTGTGAGTACTGTTACTGTTACTGACTACCTGGCGGTAGGGCCTGGTTCAGCGCCAGGCATCTGGGCCGTGGTCCGGGTATGTACGGGACCCACCTAAAGCATGGACAAAGTCTCTTCTATTAATTTCAATAACTTAGGACTCTGATTGACACATGTAGTAGGCGTAGTATGGGATGCGCCTATTACAGGTGGCAATTGGTGTTCGCTGACATAATTAATAATAAACTGTTATTGAATTGTGACTGACCACAATCATCTAACGGTACATTTATATCACTGTGATAGACATATAACCATATCCATGACTGGATTGTATAGCAACCAGTGATATGCTAGGTTACACCCTGTATTGTATCCTGAATGGTTACCCTGCCTTATGACACATGACTGTATACATGATTGTAACCAGGACCAAATGATTGTAACCAAGACCAGACTTGTGACCAGACTTGGATGCCAACCTAGTGACATGTGATAGAGTACACGCCTTGACATTGATTGCATATTTACAGTTGTGCCAGTTGTCTTCTATCTGTATTCATGTTGTTATCATGTGTTACTGTTCAGTTATTTATTTGGTTATGTAGTCTTTCTATCTGCAGTTGTTCTTACTATTATATATGCACATGGTTTCTTCTGCACGAGCTGTTTTCCCTTTACACACACTCTCATTATGGTCGCGTTCTGACGACCTTGGGTTTGCACGTCCAACTATTGGACGGTTGTTCTAATGTGCAGGTGTTCGATGAGACGGTACACTTTGCAAGGAGCTGGATTCTCCCTTCCTTTTTATTCTGGTATTCTTGCATTCTTATTCCTGCTATTGTTCTTTGATTCCTGTATATCACATTTTGCTTCCATTCTATTCCTTATTTCATTGAGATCATGTGTAGTCATTATATGTATTATTGCAGTGGTCCTTGATTATTATAGTTCTGATTATAGCTAGTTCAGGTTACAATTTAGGCTTAGCGTATATACGTGGGGTATTTCCCTCGCGTATATGCGTCGCCATAACGTCTCCGTATCTTTAGGATCGGGGCGTTACACAAAGTGCGGACTTCGCACAAGTTCATCAAGAACTTCGCCAAAAAGATTGCCTTAGCCCACTAAAGGCACAGTTCGCCGATATGCCAGCATCGTGCGAAGCTCATTCAAAAGGACCCTGTCCTTAACTCTGCACAAAGTTTAGCCCCGCTATGGCCAAATTCTCAATGAAGGCAGGCAAAAATCAGATGAGCAGAAAACGAACTTTCATTGATTTAAGAGGAAAGGTACATTGATATTACATCAAAGTTGTATTTTATACAACAGATTCAGTTGCTCAGCAAGATTATTTGCGCAAAAAGGCATACAAGTGGTTTTATCTGCTTTCAAGCCAGACCAACTGGACACGAAAGGCCTTCCTCCTGCACAAGACCGTAGCCAGTTGTGCCACGAGGATAGGGCCATAATTTTCCGCATAATGGCAGATTTTGCCACCAGGAAGTTGGATCACCTTTGATGAAAATTGGCAATGAACTTATCGCCGCCAACACGATAGATCACCTATAATGGGAATTGGCAGTGATGTCAGTGATCTCACAGGTGTGACGTCCGCTTTCCCGAAGCGGATCATCTCCAACGAAGCGGCCACCAGCCTCACCTCAGAACGAATCATCTCGGATAAGAGGCTGCCAACAGCCTTTGGGACACACATCAGCTGCCCCAAGTTGTTCCTCCTGCTTAAAAGTAAAGCTTCAACCGGGGAAGCATAAGGCAACTTTTCGGTCTCTTTCATCAAGACACAAGATCGGCGAACATAGCTCACTGCAATGCAAAATTGGAACAAGTTAGCAGTTAAACACAGAAGACACTGCAAAAGCGCTAAAGCCGAATTCTTTGGGGCAAAGCAATCCGATTTCAGTTAAAGCAGAGGATAAGCCTCGCTCGCACAGCAGTGATGGGCTAGCTCAGCAAACGCCAAGTCCTAGCCTCGCCTATATGGCTAAGCCAGACTTATCCTATGGGACACAGTCTTAGCCTCACCTATATGGCAAGACTGGCTCAACCTTGAAGATACCAGGTCCCAAGTTCTGCCTATGTAGCGGACTTAACATGCAGTGATCTTTCTTTGATCAAGTCAAGATGATAGCTTCGCTGGGAAGCTATGATAAAATCCTTCTCTGCAGACCAGTCAATTGCAAGATGAAGAGTAAGGGAAACTAATCCCTGAAGCAGCTGTTAAAGCTGAATTAAGGGAGATGAATTTCTTACAATCGGTGAAATCGTTGAATGATCAAGACTTACCGGTCCTGGCCGGATAATGACCAGAGTGGGCATTCCCACTAGTTCAGAGATCTAAGTATCTCTCTCAAACCAAGAGAAGAGAAAAAGAGCAGATTACTTCTCTTTAGAGGACCTCAAGTGTCCTATTTATAGGCCCCATGGCCTGAGCGCTGCCGCCTCAAGCATGGAAGCACGAGCGCATTCAAGGCATTTACTGCGCCTTGAGAAAAGGGACGGTTTCCCTCAGAACCGTGCAAAGGAAGAAAAGTCTCCCTCATAAAGGCACTCATGGTGCCTTGAAGAAAGGGAATATCCTCCCTTGGAAACGCGCAAGGGGAGAATATCTCCCTCGATCAGTGCGAGAGAAGAAGTAATCCTTCTCGTAACCGGCCCACGGCAGTTGGCCTCGGGAAAGCAACAGATGTTCCAGAGCGAACCTACCTAGCCGCGAAGCTACCCAGACGCGAGTCTACATGATTCCTCGGCGAATCTACATCCCAAAGTAGGATTTAAAGCAAAGCTGAACTCAACCATCATGGCGACGTTCATACTCCACACACTACCGATCAAAGCAATTCAAAGTATTTCAAAGTCTGAGCCATTGCAGACTTTCGAAAACTTTGAAGGGGGTCTTGTTGACACTTAAAAAAGACAAGATTCTTATTGGTCCGAACAATGTCTAAACTTGTTGACATTTTTAAAAGACAAGTGACAGACGAGCTGAAGACCAGTTTTCACCCATCTCCGAGGGACAAGGAAGTAACTTGGACTCCACTGATCCATCAAGCAGACAGTGAACCCGGATTGTTTCTAAACAGACCTCAGCAGGTCTAAGATGCTAGCACTTAGCATTACATGAGCCCAAAGGGATAGCCTCGCCTGAGAGGCTAGTATCACCCGACTTCGCCTTGAAGCCACTCAAAGCCTCGCCAGGAAGCTAACTTGCAACTTCGCCACAGAGGACTTCCAGCTCCGCCAAAGAGTTTCTTTCGGACTTCGCCAGAAGCTGTCTCCAGCTCTGCTGTGAGCTCAACGCGGTAGCTCCGCTATTGGTCTGCCATGGTCAATCTTTGACCAATCAAATCTCCGGATGAGATCGGATCCAATCAGATCAAATCCAATTAAGATCAAATCAGAGATCAAATTTGGCAGTTGATTGCCACAATCTCTTGACTCTCCTAAAACGAGTAAGAGGATCAGGAGAAATCTTTCAACAATATGGAAAGGATCAAGAAGATCAACCGACCTGCCAATTCTAGCTTCGCAGAAGCTGATCTTAGCCTCTCAGCAAGGCTACTTTCAGATTCAAACAGATTTGATTCAATCTGTTTCTGAAAAAACACCTAGAGGGGGGTGAATAGGTGTAATTGCTAATCTAACAATCTTTTTAAAATTAAGATGGATGAATGATGCAATGATCTCTCAAAACAAGACTAAGAGCCGAATACCCGTGAGAGGTTCTGAACTCCTTCCTCCCAATTCCCCTTGAATGGTTAGAGGTGCGCAATGCAACTTTGTTGTATGAGAATTGATCGAATAAAGAATGAATAATATGCAATGATGAAATGCACACAAGATATATCACAAGTAACACAAATTAGAGGCAATATCACTAGGAAAGAAAAACTAGATCTCAAGCAAGTAATTGAAAGCAATAGAGAGCAAGAGAAACTTAAAGCAAAATGGACACAAGGCAATCGCAAACACAAGATGTTTGTTTCGAGGTTCGAGCCACCGCTCTACTCCCCGCCTTCACCTCCGTGAAGGGTTTCCACTATCCACCGAGGACGATAACAACGGTCTACCGAAGACCCGAGCACTGAGCTCCACCAAGTACAATAACCTCTACCGAAGAGGTGTCTCCACAAGAACAAGAAGGAACAAGTAGCCAAAGTGATCACAACAAGATCACTAAACTCTTTACAATATCTCACTCTTTTACAACTTCCTTATAGAATGAGTAAGGGATTTTTGGCTCTAAGAAGTGTAGTGAGAAAACTCAGTTGTAGAGATAATTTTTGCTAGAGAACACAACTGAAAACAAGCTCAAGAAAGAGTAGGAAATGAGGAGCTTAAACACTTTTCTTTTCTTTTGAAAACTATGAAAACTTGAGGATTTTTCTTGGTATTTTGCAAGAGACTCTTCTCCTCTATTTATAGGGAGAGAAATAGGTTAAAAACAATTTATTTTAAGCTTATTTGCTCTGAAAAAGATCTCCAAAACCTCAGAAAAAGTCTGCCAAAATAGATTAAAAAGACAGATTTCAGAATTGCACAAAAGAGGAAAGAGCCGTTGGGCTTTTGCAGGCCTGGCGGTCGGTCGCCAGCTCTGCTGGCAAAGAGCCGTTGGGCTCGGGTCGACCGGTCCGGTCGACCGTCCTCTAAGAGAAAACACAGTTTTCTTCGGGTGGTCGACCGGGGCGGTCGACCCAGAAAACCCGAGAGCAACTACTTACAGTCGGTCGACCCGGGCGGTCGACCGACAGACGTGCACAAACGTGCACGTCCTGGTACAGGCGCCGGTCGACCGGGCCGGTCGGCCGGTCTTGCCTGAAACAGAAAAACAGCAGCAGGACCTGGAATTTTTGTAGTAAAAAATATTTTGAAGTAAAGGATATCTAAGTATTATGATGAAAAGAATATACATGATTTAAGTAAAACTTGGAGTCATGTATATTTGTCAAGTCATGAGAAAAAACTTAGAATAAAAAAAAATTTAACTATGAAAACTTGTATACAAAAATGTGTGTGTGTATCCTAGAGCCAAATTTCCAAAACTCAAACTTTAACAAACTATTTCTTACATTGGTTCTAAGTACTACAAGTGCTTCAAGAGAGCTTTCACCATATGATCTTCAAAACTTGATTCTTGAGCCCAAAAGAGTTGACTTGAGTCCAAAACTCTTTTCTTTAGGGAAGAACCCTTCTAGTTTGGTTAGAACCCTGAAACACACTTAAACAACAAACTTTATTAGTACAAATAACTAATATGTTTTGTAATCATCAAAACACACTAAACACGGGTGATTGTAACCTTGGGCCAACAATCTCCCCTTTTTGATGATGACAAAACATATAGGTTATTTAAACAAAAATGGAAGAAGAGCTTGGAAAGCTCCCCCTCAAATAATGCAATGTATCAAGAATGTCAATGAAGAGCTAAATACATAAGGCATTGAAAAAACTCAAATGCATCTCAAATACATCAAAATACACAATAAACAAACAAAACAACACACTTATACTTTACTTATACTTTTTCTCCCCTTTTTGTCATACATCAAAAAGGGTTAAACAAAACAAACAAAAAGAGATTTTTCTTTAAGAATCCATACTGCAAACATTCAACTCACCACAAATAAAGGAAAATCTAGCATAATCCAATGGTTTAGTAAAAATATCGGCAAGTTGAAAATCGGTAGAAACATAATCAATATCAATATCACCTTTCTCATAATGATCTCTAAGAAAGTGATATCTAATGTCAATGTGTTTGGTTTTACTATGTTGATTTGCATTCTTTGTCATGTGAATTGTACTAGTATTATCACAAAATATTTTAACATGATCAAAGTGTAAATCATAGTCGAGGAGAGTATGTTTCATCCAAAGAACTTGTGCACAACAAGCTCCGGCTGCAACATACTCCGCCTCGGCGGTTGATAGGGCTACCGAATTTTGCTTTTTGGAAGACCAAGATACAAGACAATTACCAAGGAATTGACATGTTCCACTTGTGCTCTTCCTATCTACCCTACAACCCGCATAGTCGGCATCCGAAAAACTCTTCATATCAAATAGTCCGGTTTTCGGATACCACAAACCCATTTCAATAGTGCCCTTAAGGTATTTAATAATGCGTTTTACCGCTACTAAATGAGACTCCTTAGGACATGATTGAAAACGAGCACAAAGACAAACGAAAAACATGATATCCGGCCTACTAGCCGTCAAATATAATAAACTACCAATCATGCTACGATAAAGTTTAATGTCTACACTTTTACCTTGTTCATCCTTATCAAGCTTTGTGGTTGTTGCCATGGGAGTTCTGCTCACTCTAGCGCCTTCAAGTCCGAATCTCTTGATGAGTTCCTTTGTATACTTGGCTTGATTGATGAAGATCCCATCCTTCCTTTGCTTGATTTGGAGTCCAAGGAAATAGTTGAGTTCCCCCATCATAGACATTTCAAATTCATCCTTCATGCATGATTCAAAATCTTGGCAAAGAGATTCATTAGTAGAACCAAAAATAATATCATCTACATAAATTTGCACAATAAGAATGTCATTTTCTACATGTTTTGTAAACAAAGTGGTGTCAATTTTACCTTTCTTAAAACCATTTGAAATCAAAAATGAAGAAAGTCTTTCATACCAAGCCCTAGGGGCTTGTTTTAAACCATAAAGAGCTTTATCTAATTTAAACACAAAATCCGGATGTGTAGGATCAACAAACCCGGGGGGTTGTTCAACATACACCTCCTCTTCAATAAAACCATTTAGAAAAGCACTTTTAACATCCATTTGAAATAATTTAAAATCTTTATATGAGGAAAATGCTAGTGTCATCCGTATGGCTTCAAGCTGTGCTACGGGTGCAAAGGTTTCATCAAAATCGATACCTTCGATTTGAGTGTAACCTTGGGCAACTAACCTAGCTTTATTCCTAATAACGTTTCCCGATTCATCCAACTTATTCTTAAAGATCCACTTAGTACCAATTGTTGGTCTATCGTGGGGCCTAGGAACAAGGTGCCAAACTTGGTTGTGCTCAAATTGATTGAGTTCCTCTTGCATGGCTAGCAACCAATATGAATCGGCCTCGGCTTCGAGGACGTTCTTGGGTTCAACATGAGAAATAAATGCATAATGTCCACAAAAGTCATGAAGTTTAGAGCGAGTGGTTACCCCTTTTGATACTTCACCTATGACGAGGTCCTTGGGATGATGAGGATTGTATCTCCAATCCTTTGAAAGTTGTTGAGTAGGCTCCACTTCATTTGTTTGATTTTCATTTCCTTGAACCTCTTTTACTTTAGCTTCACTTCCTTCATCATCCTTTGGCTTGTCTCCCATAGTAGGTGTATCTTCCAAGGTCACTTTCTCCAAGCCTTCATCCAAAGCATCTATTTCTACAACATTCTTAACAAACAAGTTAGATTCTTCAAACTTAACATGTATAGATTCTTAATAGTCAAAGATGATCTATTGAAGATTCTATAAGCTTTACTAGTATTAGAATAACCCACAAAAATTGCCTCATAAGCTTTAGCATCAAATTTTCCTAAATTATCTTTTGTATTTAAAACAAAACATTTGCATCCAAAAACCTTGAAATATGAAACATTTGGTTTTCTAGAAAAGTACATTTCAAAAGAAGTCTTTGAAGTATTTTTACACAAGAAAACACGATTTGATATATAGCATGATGTATTTACGGCCTCGGCCCACAAATAATGTGGTAGACCATATTCACTTAGCATTGTCCTAGCCATCTCTTATAAAGTTCGATTTTTCCGTTCAACTACTCCATTTTGTTGTGGAGTTCTAGGACAAGAAAGTTCATGCTTAATTCCATGTTCTTCACAAAAAGTGGTAAAGGGTAGGTTAATGAACTCACCTCCTCTATCACTTCTTATTCTTAAAATTGAAGACTCTTTTTCCTTTTCAACTCTTTTCTTAAAAGATTGGAAATATGAAAATGCTTGATTTTTGTGTTCAAGAAAGAAAACCCAAGTAAACCGTGAAAAGTCATCAACCAAAACAAATGCAAATCTATTCCCACTTAGACTTTTGGTTTGTGTAGGGCCAAATAGATCCATATGAATTAGCTCCAAAGGACGTGATGTCATGATATCCTTAATTGACTTGAAAGAAGACTTAGTTTGTTTCCCAAATTGACATGCGTCACAAACTCGGTCCTTTTCAAAACTCAAACAAGGAATACCTTTCACCATTTCCTTTGTGTTTAACCTAGATATATGGTCAAATGAAATATGGCCTAACCTTCTATGCCACAACCAAGTGTCGTCATCGAGGGCTTTTAAACAAGTAATATTACAAGACATATTAGACATATCTATCATATAAACATTACTTTCACGAAAACCGAAAAACACACAAGTATTAGAAATTCTATCAATTACTTTACAAGCTACATTATCAAAAACTACATCAAAACCTTTATCACAAAGTTGACTAACACTCAAGAGGTTATGCTTGAGGCCATCAACTAAAACAACATTCTCAATTAAAGGGGATGTGCCGAGTTTTACATTACCAATACCGATGATTTTACCCTTGGCATCATCTCCGAAGGTGACGGTGCCACCTTCATGGTATCTTGATAGGGTTGCAAAGTTGTTGATGTCCCAAGTCATGTGCCTTGAGCAACCACTATCAAGATACCACAACCCTCTACGTCGTTGGGCCTTGGAAGGTACCTACATCATTTAACAAAATTGTTGACTTTGGTACCCAAATTTTCTTGGGTCCTTGAAAGTTAGTGCTTCGAACCCAAACATTATGACAAGATGCACTTAGTCTATCATAGCAAAAATTAGCCAAGTGCCCTTTCCGCCCACAATGTGAACATGAGAACACTCTTCCATACATAAATGCATGATGTGTGTGTGAAGTGTGAGCATGTCTTGGGGGTTTGCCACGATGTAAAGGTTGTGTGGTATGAACATGAGCATGAGCATGGTAAACATTTTTCTTAGGGGCTTGTTTCTTAGGAAACATGGCCTCTATCTTCTTCTTATCAAACTCACAATTTTTCAAAACAATTCCTAATGAGTCTATTCTTTCTTTAAGCATGGTAATCTCATTTGAATCAATTAGTGGGGACTTGCCTTTACAAGAAATCTTATATTTGTCAAAATCTTTTTGGGTGGAAACAAGAGTGGAAAGTAATTCATCTTTTTCTTTAGAAAGAGTAAAAACTTGATGATTAAGAGATTCATTTTCCTTTTTCATTTTTAAATACTTTTTCTTAAGAAAATCATAGTTATGTGATAGTTCTACAAAAGTTTCTCCTAGTTCATCCATGGAAAGTTCATCATTAGGAGAAGTGGAAGGGGTTACCTTGCTTGTGCTTTCATTGGCCATGAAGCACATGTTGGCGGTGTCGATTTCCTCCTCGGATTTGCTCTCGGAATCCCATGTAGCTTTCATTGCCTTCTTCTTGTAGGGCTTCTTGGAGGTGGAAGGCTTTACTTTATCCGGACACTCCGCCACTATGTGTCCCGGCCTTTGACAATTGAAGCAAATAATCTTCCTTTCTTCTTTACCTCCTTGCCATCTCCTTCTTCCTTGAAATTTAGCCTTGTTGTACATCCTCCTGACGTTCTTCACAAGAAGTGAGAGCTCTTCGTCATCTTCTTCTTCATCGTCTTCGTCGGAGTGTGTGGATTGACTTTTGAAGGCTATTGTCTTCTTCTTGGAAGGAGCCATGTCCTCCCTTACTTTCCTCTCCATCTCATGGGTTTTGAGGTTCCCAATGAGACCAATTAGCTCCATCTCCTCCTTGTCATTGAGTTCCTTCAAGGTGGTTGCTTTTACTTCCCATGAAGGAGGAAGAGCCCGGATGTTCTTTCTAACTCTTTGATCGTTGTCGATAGCATCACCTAGAGAAGAAAGTCCATTAGTGATCTTTGTAAATCTTGTAACCATATCATCTATGGTTTCATTTTCTTGCATGCAAAAATTCTCATATTGGGACCGAAGAAGGTCTATTTTAGCCCTCTTCACTTGTGAAGTCCCCTCATGTGTAACTAGCAAATGTGTCCAAATTTCATATGCGGACTTGCAATGAATAACTCTAGCTATATCATCATCATTAAGGGCTTGAAGAAGTGCATAGTGAGCCCTAGCATTGGCATCAAATTCTTTGGTCTCTATTTCGGACCAAGTGGATTCATCACCGGGGGGTGCACTAAAGGGTTTGGTCACGGCCTTTGCAACTCGACTACCTAGAGATTGCAAGAAAACGGTCATCTTAACCTTCCATATGGGAAAGTTAAGTCCATCAAACTTAGGGGGTGTCTTAATACCATCGGCCATCTTTACTAAGTGAGAATGAATGAAATGATTAGCAATATTAGGATCTCTCTAAGGTTGTTAAGCCAAGAGCCTAGTAACCAAGCTCTGATACCAATTGAAAAAACACCTAGAGGGGGGGTGAATAGGTGTAATTGCTAATCTAACAATCTTTTTAAAATTAAGATGGATGAATGATGCAACGATCTCTCAAAACAAGACTAAGAGCCGAATACCCCGTGAGAGGTTCTGAACTCCTTCCTCCCAATTCCCCTTGAATGGGTTAGAGGTGCGCAATGCAACCTTGTTGTATGAGAATTGATCGAACAAAGAATGAATAATATGCAATGATGAAATGCACACAAGATATATCACAAGTAACACAAACTAGAGGCAATATCAGGAAAGAAAAACTAGATCTCAAGCAAGTAATTGAAAGCAATAGAGAGCAAGAGAAATTTAAAGCAAAATGGACACAAGGCAATCGCAAACACAAGATGTTTGTTTCGAGGTTCGAGCCACCGCTCTACTCCCCGCCTTCACCTCCGTGAAGGGTTTCCACTATCCACCGAGGACGATTACAACGGTCTACCGAAGACCCGAGCACCGAGCTCCACCAAGTACAATAACCTCTACCGAAGAGGTGTCTCCACAAGAACAAGAAGGAACAAGTAGCCAAAGTGATCACAACAAGATCACTAAACTCTTTACAATATTCACTCTTTTACAACTTCCTTATAGAATGAGTAAGGGATTTTTGGCTCTAAGAAGTGTAGTGAGAAAACTCAGTTGTAGAGATGATTTTTGCTAGAGAACACAACTGAAAACAAGCTCAAGAAAGAGTAGGAAATGAGGAGCTTAAACACTTTTCTTTTCTTTTTGAAAACTATGAAAACTTGAGGATTTTTCTTGGTATTTTGCAAGAGATCTTCTCCTCTATTTATAGGGAGAGAAATAGGTTAAAAACAATTTATTTTAAGCTTATTTTCTCTGAAAAAGATCTCCAAAACCTCAGAAAAAGTCTGCCAAAACAGATTAAAAAGACAGATTTCAGAATTGCACAAAAGAGGAAAGGCCGTTGGGCTTTTGCAGGCTTGGCAGTCGACCGGGCCGGTCGGCCGCCAGCTCTGCTGGCAAAGAGCCGTTGGGCTCGGGTCGACCGGTCCGGTCGACCGTCCTCTAAGAGAAAACACAGTTTTCTTCGGGCGGTCGACCGGGGCGGTCGACCCAGAAAACCCGAGAGCAACAGCTTACAGTCGGTCGACCCGGGCGGTCGGCCGACAGACGTGCACAAACGTGCACGTCCTGGTACAGGCGCCGGTCGACCGAGCCGGTCGGCCGGTCTTGCCTGAAACAGAAAAACAGCAGCAGGACCTGGAATTTTTTGTAGTAAAAAATATTTTGAAGTAAAGGATATCTAAGTATTATGATGAAAAGAATATACATGATTTAAATATGATATATGTCTTTGTAAAACTTGGAGTCATGTATATTTGTCAAGTCATGAGAAAAAACTTAGAATCAAAAAAAAAATTTAACTATGAAAACTTGTATACAAAAATGTGTGTATCCTAGAGCCAAATTTCCAAAACTCAAACTTTAACAAACTATTTCTTACATTGGTTCTAAGTACTACAAGTGCTTCAAGAGAGCTTTCACCATATGATTTTCAAAACTTGATTCTTGAGCCCAAAAAGAGTTGACTTGAGTCCAAAACTCTTTTCTTTAGGGAAGAACCCTTCTAGTTTGGTTAGAACCCTGAAACACACTTAAACAACAAACTTTATTAGTACAAATAACTAATATGTTTTGTAATCATCAAAACACACTAAACACGGGTGATTGTAACCTTGGGCCAACAGTTTCCATATTTTCAAGGGACGGTTATACCCTTGCTCTCCCTATAAATAGCCCACCAGGAGCACAATGAGAGGGGGGCTCCAGAAGCAGAAGACCAGGCACATGTGCAAGGACTTCTTCGAAGAGCTTTTCTGAGGCGATACGCAGGAGAGAAGACTCCACAAGCAGAGGCTTCTTCACAACGCACCGTGCGCTCTCGAATTCAGAGATCTTTTAGAGAATTACTTTCTCTATCCAGGGTGTTGATACCCTAACATCGTCCTTCTTCTCAAGGAATCTCCAGAACCAGGCGAGAAGGAATTCCTAATTGAAGGCGATTTTGAGAAGCAGTAAGAGGGTTCTACCAACCTTCTGTTCTCTGATTCCCGAACCAGGCGAGAAGGGAATCTCATCGCTCGCATCGTCAAAGGGACAAAGTGGTCGCGCGCTGACCAGACTCCTATCGGCACACTTCTCCAGAATCTCTGAGGGGATCTACTTGTAATCTTTTTAAGAATACTTGTAATTTAGCTCCTCAACCCTTTTTATTTGTAAGTTTTCCCCTTTTGCAAATATAATGGAAAACACCAAGTTTTTAGAAATCCTAATCATGATTTTCCTAATTCTTAAGACTAACTTAGATTTTTTTCAAAAGATAAGTCAAAATATTATCCTTTTTTTTATAGCAAATTGTTAGTTTCTACCTATGTTAGTATGTTAGTAAAACCTCCCCCCACACTTGTCCTCAATGTATGAATGTATGCATGTATGCATGAAAAAGAAGAAGGGAAGGCAGAAGTTACCTCAAGGTGGTGGTTCCGGTGGTGGTCTAATTGGTCCACGAAATGCGGCCCAATCTACTTTTTATGGAATTCGGAGGAACCCACCAGAAATTTTTCCTGTATAACCCACTAAAATGTATGTATGATCATTTTTTAATAATTCCACCCCATCAAATTTCCAAATTTTACAATTATATTCAGAGTCAATTGTGTCAACCGCCTTGTCCCAAAATGGAGTGTGAAAAGATGGAATGATTGACTTGGACGTCGTAAGTATGGGAACGAATACCGACTTAGGAAAGAAACTTAAATCAAGTAAGGGTTCAGGAGTCGAGCTTGTTTCAAGAAGTGTGTCCAAGTCAAGAAGTTGAAACTCAAGTCCACAATCATCTTCCCACAATGGAATGTGACTCAATATTGGTGATTCAAGTTCAGGAATGATAGGTGTGGGAATCAAAACTGACTCTAAAAGATTACCTAAGTCGGGTAACAAAACAGGAGTCAATAATGATTCGGGAGTTTGAACTTGATCACAGATTTGAGAATCTAGGTCACATATCTCATTGAGCTCAATATGAGAACTTGCCAATTTATCCATGGGACTTTCAAAATTGCAAAATTGGTCAAGTTCAATAGATCATCAAAAATGGGTGATTCAATTTCATGATGAATTGGTAGAGGATCCAATGTTGACTCGGGAAAAGTAAAATCAGGTGGAGACACCGGAGTCATTATTGAATCAGGAAGTAAGATTGAATCACCAAGTGGGAGATCAGGATCATATTCATGCTCAAGTTCTATTTCAGGAAAGGAATAACTTGCCAAACTATCAGAAATTAGAGTTTCGGCAAGTTCAAATGATGGTACTGAATTAGAATCTTGTTGTCCAAAACAACGTGGCTCGTCGGCTCTAAGAGAGTGGTCAGCGAAAGCAGAATTGGCTGGACGGTGAGAACGTAAAGATTGAACCATCATGTCTATTTCATGATCACGAGCTAATCTAGCCTGAGTCATGGTTTTAAGCATCTTTTCATAGTCAAGTGGTGCATCATTTTATGATTGGACTTGAAAAGAGGAAGTGTAATCGTGATGAAGTTGTGAGTCGGTGGACTCACGCATCATCATGTCAGAGATTGATGGTAATTGTTGCTTGGACTCATGCATACTCATCATTTCCTGGATAGATGGTTTTCTATTCTGAATGGGTGGATCTGAGTATACTCTTGGGAATATTGTGGACAAGGTGGAGATGGAGGACAAGTTGGTTGAAAATTGGACTCGGGGGAAGCGAAACCCCATGAACTCTGTGAAGAGTTGAAAGTGGTATGAAAATTATGGTCATAAGATGGGGGGTATGGTTATATTCATTCGGATAAGACCATTCCGGCACACTAGGTTGGTCAAAATTATGATATGTCGGGTTGGTAATATCCGAAAAAGAGGTTGGTGTGTAATATGGATTAAAATTGGAAAATTATTATATGCCATATCACACAATCACAAACAAAAAGAAAACAAACAAATGAGCAAAAAAAAATTCTAACCTAAGTTAGGGTAGACCTATGACCTAGACGACTCCTAACTGATTAGACCGTCCACAGGAGGTAGGGTGTAAACTTTGACCATAAGTTAATCAGCCAGGTCAGGGCAAGATTGGTGGGAGGATTTCCGTCAAAGACGTTCCTTAATTAAATAACCACTAATCTTCGAGTTTTCGGCCCTCAATCCCCTTCCTAGACACTGATTTGGCGGGAGTCAACTTCCAGCACTGTTCCCCCTTAGGATAATCTCCTAATTGAGTCCGAGATGTCCCTAGGGCCAACGTCTACTTAATTTAAATTAGGCTTGGGTTAGTGAGTGCTTGGAATCTGATTTTTGGGCCAAGGAAGGTGATGAAATCCCCACCTTATCTTGTTAATGGGTTATGCCCTTAGAATATATTTGTGCAAGTGTACAAAATATGTAAATAAGATTCACTCAAAGCATGAAAATCAACTAAGAGATGAGTCCTATTCTACATGAAATGCGAACGTACCTTGCTCCAGCACTCTTCAACAGTAAAATAAAGGAATTGAAAAGACACGTGTCTAGGATGCAAACGTCTAATCAATTTTTTATCTTTTTCAATAAATATTTTACTGTTGATTAATTAGCAGTATACATGTTTATCACAGAACAAATTTTAACAGAGCAGAAAATAAATCTTGCAATTTGTAGCAATCTGCAGAAAGATCTGTCAGTAATGAACTACTAAGGCCGCGGAAACGCGGCTATTGCCGCAGATCCGCGGCACTGTAGTAGGCTCTGATGCTCTGCCTTCGAGGGCAGAGGCACAGAGTTGCTATATGTCCACTTCTGCTGTTTCTGTTCTCCAAACCTGCAAACAGAAAGAATAAAAGAATTAGTTAAATTTTTTTTTTTTAGAGATAAACTTACCGTCCCTCCCAGGCAACGGCGCCAAAATTTTGATTGAGATTTTCCTGCACACAAAATATGGAATATTAGATTTAGAACAAGATGTGCAAGGTGCTCAATTCTAATCCGCGGTAGCAGTGGCTATGCGGGTCGTGATCCTCAGGGAGGGACTAGCGATGGAAGCGTTTAAGTAAGTTATCTCTTTTTTATGTATTTTCTTATTAACAATGGTATTTACAATGAGAAGGTAAAAGAAATTAGAAAGAAGTGGAGTTTGTCATCTAATCTAAAGAAATAGAAGAAAGGAAGAAGACTATAAACTAGAAAAATACATACCTCTTCAGTCCTGCTTACCTTTGATCCTTTTTCTACGACTTACTTTGTCTTTGAAGGCGTACAAGTATGGCGTATAGGATCTTCCACCTTCGCGATCTACACTACGAAAAGAAAAGACTAGCAAGCGACGGCTTGTTCATCTCCATAGGCCATCAAGGGCACTTCTTCGGCTAGGCAGTCTCGAAGCGATCAGATCTCATGGTTTGCAAGACATTAGAGAGAAACAATACAATAACACAAGAATAAAAGAACAAAAATAATAAAAGAACAAAAACGAACCTTGATTCGATTTAATTAACAATGGAAGAAAAGCAAAACTTACACCGATTGTCACCCTCAGTACAAGTAGATCTCCTTCCTCCATGAAAACATCTTCTCCTCTCAGTTACAAAAATTATAAAAGAAAACGAAAATAAAAACCTAAACTAAACTACAAGTTAGCCTAAGAAAACCCTAAATTTCTGCTCTGTATTTTCTGTTGTTTTCTGTACGCCCTCTGTGTTGCATCTGCAGGGGTATTTATAGGTGCAGAAGGAGGTAGAGTCCCGGGACGACTCTACCAAAAAATCTTATCGCCAGACTCGACATGAATGCCGCGCTTTGGCGCGTGGCTTCCCCTGGTCCTTCCATCTGGGCGTAGTCTTCTGGAAGGTGCATCCTGGCTCTTTATCTTGGGATTTCGAGATAACTTGGGAAGCAAGTTACCTAGATCTCAAATCTCCCAATATCTTTTTAAACGAATTTCCCTATCTTTGCACTCTCTTCTTTGGCTTTTATCCTCATCCTGCAAGTATTTAAGGTTGAATAGAAGTCTATCCTTCCCTCTTCTTTTAGTATTTGCAACTTTTGCCCTTGGTGTTTGCAACTTTTAACATTTGATAATTGTAACTTTTGCCTTGGGCTTGAATATGGGCTTTTGGGCTTCTTTTTGGGCTTTATTCTTTTATTTTTATTTCTCAAGGCCTGCACACAATAAATAATAAAATATTAGTAAATGTGCAGAATTATAGGAATAAATATGAAAATGTGATGGTAAATGTAATGATAAATATGCACTTTTCACTACCAATCAGTTAACATTCGCTCTCCAACGGCTAGGGTCAGAAAGGAGCAGAAATGTCCTCGTCCTCATAGACTCGAGGCTGGTCTCTTCGATCCCCCTCCAACGGATCTAAGGGATTACTTGACAAAGAAGATGAGTGTTCATCAAATCACTCCATTATGCTGCTATGAATGATTCAATACAGCGGTGCTCTCTGAATTCCATTGCAAACAGTCGGTGTTCAAACAGTTATCATCAAAGTCAGCCTCTCACTCAGCCAAAAGGCGTCGTTCCCGCACAAGAACTTTCTCTGATACGGAGTACCCTAAAGTTACTGCAAATGTAGTAGGTCTAAGCACTACGCCAAGTAAGACTAAGGAGAAGCAGCCAATAGTCAGCTCTGATGAGTCTGACACTGAACCGGAAGGAGTGTACCGACATACCCGCATTCGAACTAGCAAGATAACCCCAGTAGATTACAGTGCCCTAGCCTGTGGAATCAAAGTAAGCGAGTCACATTCTGTCATTGCGGAGTCACAGGCCTCGAACTCTTCCGTAGAGAAAGAAGCCTTCACATATATGGCAAGCACTCCTGAAGAAATGACCAGGCGCTTTGAACAACAAGCCAAGGCCCAGAGGGAGCAACTCGATATGATTCGTGCTCAATAAGAATTTATCGATAGCCTCAAGCAGATGCATTCGCAATTGCTTGAGGGCAAAAAGAAGAAGCCAAAAACCAAGACTCCTTCCAAGAAGTCCAAAGGCAAACGAAAGGAAGGGGAAAGCTTGTCTTTTGCACATACTGAGAGGAGGAGGAGCATTTCAACTTTGAGTTGTCCAAACCTTCATCCGAAAAGGAAGGCAACTCAAAAAATAAGAGCACTCATTCCAAAAGAATGAGTAAATTGGAATAGCATCTTGAAGCCCTTGCCAATTGGAAAGGCTTGCAAGAATAGGGGTGGTCAGGCCGTACTCGACTGAGTGAGATCCTATCCCATACCCTCCTAAGTTCAAAGCTCCGACCCTGCAGGCCTTCAACGGCAAGGGATCACCGAACCAGCATATATACTATTTCAAGTCTCAGACAGGGAATGTAGTATCAAATGATACCATCCTGACATGTTTGTTCATCAGCATCCTAAAGGGGATTGCTTTTGAATGGTTCATGAAACTCTCAGAAGGCTCCATCAAGAACTGGGGTGATCTGGAGAAGCTTTTCCTTACACGCATCTTCGAAGATGACTCAGAAATTACCATGCCAACTCTCTTGGCGACGAGGCAATGGATAGGAGAGTCAGTTAAAGGATTTGAGGAGAGATTCAGAATATGGAACTCTGATGTCCTAGCGGTATAACCCAGGTCACCCTGGTGGAAACATGCCATCACAATTTGCAAACCTCACTTCTAACTCAAATAGGAGTAACTGAAAGTCGTACTTAGAAGCAGTTGGTCCAGCAAGTGAACATGCAGAAGAGATTGTCGCGAGGGTTAAGGTAGAAGAAAACAAGCCCAGACCCAAAAAGTTAACAAGGCGCGCGCTAGAAGCATCTTTTCAAGTAAAAAGGAAGGACACACTGGTGATAGAGACAAAGTCTCCCTCTAAGCCCCAACCAGCTAGAGGGGGTAGCTCTTTAACCCAGCCATGCACCAACAAGTAGTGCTCCTTCAAGGACGAGCATGTTGATTCATTGTTCAATTTACTTAACAAGAGCAACAGACTAAAGCTTTCTGAAGCTAGACGTCCTGAGGAAGTTGGCAAAACCGACAACGCCAATTATTGCTTGTACCACAGGATACTGGGCCACTCTGTCAAGAGCTGTTATGTCTTCAAAGACATTCTCCAAGTTTTGATTGATGTGGAGGTTCTCAAGAGATTGCAAGTAAATGCAGTGAGAATTACCATGTAGCTTTGGGCTAACGGGTCGTGATCCACGAGGAGGAATGCGATGAAAGCTTTTTGATGTATTGTTTCAAAAGCAAAGAATGATGTTGGTGTTTTTTTGTATGTTGAAAAGAGAATGGAGAGTAAGAAAGTGATTTAAAGAAAAATTAAAAACTTGGAGAAGAATTTAGAAAAGATGATCTTTAAAAGGATTGAAGAGTGATTGGTTGTTTGTTTTAATATATGAAAAAGATCCGGGCTCACTATCTTACTACTCAACGACATATTCTTCTCTTGAAAATCTCAGTGCCTCAACTTGATCATAGGCGAAAACTTAAGCTTGAATTTTGAAAGTCATAAGTAAAGCAAATAAGATTATTTGAAAAAGTTAACTCTTCTTTTTAAGAATTCATCTTGAACTGAATATTAAATCATCAAGTCATCTCTCAAGTATGAAATAAAAACAAGTTCAAGTGATGTTTTAAAAATAAAATTTTTAGAAATTCAAGTCCATCCTCATGTGCCTTCAAGAACACTTTCAAAGAGGTAAGGCTTAGTTTAAGGTATTCATATGATTCCATTGGGTTCTTACATAAAAATCATTCAAAACAAGAAGGATCGAAGAGAGATGATAGTGAGCCCAGAAAAACAAATTTAGCTACTCATAACTAACGTAAAACAAGACATGTAAATGAAATGAAATATACCCGTGAATTGAGAAGAAGAGAAGTCTTAATTCTTTATTGATTTCACTTCAACTTCAGATTACAATCACTCTTTTCCTTTCTCTCACTTGTATCTGGACTGAACTACAAATTAAAAACTGAGATACAACTTCTCATTAACTATCTAACAGTAATCCTAAGCCCTAAAAATAAGAG
Source organism: Agave tequilana (assembly GCA_038442645.1). NCBI lineage: Eukaryota > Viridiplantae > Streptophyta > Magnoliopsida > Asparagales > Asparagaceae > Agave > Agave tequilana. Next base: position 211,695 of record JAVJIF010031447.1, read on the forward strand.
AAAAAGTTAAACTAATCTTCGGTACCTTCTTCAGAAATATCCTGTCGTTTATAGGCAAAAACCCAGAGGGGAGAAAAGTGAGGAGATAAAGGGAGTTTTCTCCCCCCTTATCTCCACCATAGGGCTGCGGATCTGCGGCCAGGATGTGGCCAAATGGTTTTCTTTTTGTATGTTAAAAGAGAATGGAGAGTAAGAAAGTGATTTAAAGAAAATTGAAAACTTGGAGAAGGCTTTGAAAAAAATGATCTTTAAAAGGCTTGAAGAGTGATTGGGTGTTTGTTTTAATATATGAAAAAGATTCGGGCTCACTATCTTACTACTGAATGATATATTCTTCTCTTGAAAATCTCAGTACCTCAACTTGATCATAGGCAAAAACTTAAGCTTGAATTTCGAAAGTCTTATGTAAAGTAAATAAGATTGTTTGAAAAAGTTAACTCTTTTTTTTTTTTTAAGAATTCATCTTGAACTGAATGTTAAACCATAAAGTCATCTTCTAAGTATGAAATAAAAACAAGTTCAAGTGATGTTTTAAAAATAAAAGTTTTACAAATTCAAACCCATCCTCATGTACCTTCAAGAACACTTTCAAAGAGGCAAGGCTTAGTTTAAGGCATTCATATGATTCCGTTGGGTTCTTTACATAAAAATCATTTAAAACAAGAAGGATCGAAGAGAGATAATAGTGAGCCCAAAAAAAATAAATTTAGCTACTCATAATTAACATAAAACAAGACATGTAAATAAAACATACCCGTGAATTGGAGAAGAAAAGAAGTCTTGATTCTTTATTGATTTCACTTCAACTTCAGATTACAATCACTCTTTCTCTCTCTCACTTGTATCTGAACTGAACTACAAATTAAAAACTGAGATACAACTTCTCATTAACTATCTAACAATGATCCTAAGCCCTAAAAATAAGAGAAAAACTTAAACTAATTTTCGGTACCTTCTTCAGAAAACATCCTACCTTTTATAGGCAAAACCCAGAGGGAAGAGGAGTGAGGAGATAAGGGCAGAAAATGCTCCTCTTATCTCCACCATAGGGCCACGGATCCGGGCTAGGATGTGGCCAAATGGCCACATCCAAGGGGCAATGTTGATAGCGTGTGATTTCGTCCCCTTTTGTCCAGTTGGATTTGTTGTTAGTCTCTGATTCTGTTCTGATCTTCGGTGATCTTCAAGCTAACCGATTTGAATTCATATAAAATCAAATTAACCGATTTTATTTGATGTAGTCCTCCCTGATATGCATTGATCTTCAGCTGGAATTATCCCTATCCTTCTGAATAATTGTCCCCATCTTTATTTAAGATTTAAATTTAATTAAATCAGCATTAAAGGGGGCTTTTGGGCTCAATTTCCTTCCACCTCCATTAGTAATGGGCATGCACATTATTAAATAAAAATAAGACTTATCAATAGGATTTATTAGATAATAAACATGAAAATGTGACAATATATATGTGATATTTGTGACCAATCATCAAGCACCGCCTGGAGAAGAAGAAAATGACAGCTAATATGACGTCATTTCTTCAGTTCGAGATACAACCTCCAACGCCGGCCGGAGTATTTCCCATCCCGAAAGGGGAACTAAGGGTGCTCAATGCAGATCCACACCACCAGTAGAAGAAAGGTCTCGTACCTGTTCCTACTCCTCAGGGAGAGATCATGTGGGTTCATCCCGACCTCGTGGAAGGCCAACAGTGGACTACTGTAACCAACAGGAAGTCCAGGGGCAAATCAAAAGCTTCGCCTTACAATGTGGTGTGTGTTTCCTCCCGAAAAGCAGAAACCGGTGTCCCCTCGCTAACTGATGCGAAGGAGGAGACAATCATCCTTGCTGCAGAACCGAATGCACGCTCGTAGCAGGAACCCGCTCAGGTAAGTCGTACTTGAAGAAATACGATAAAATGGTGAAAAATCTGCCTAAACCCATCCCAGAGCCAACCAAGCAATCCACGAAGCAACCTGTGGAGAAGCAAAATGAGCTTCGGTATGCCAAGGCTCTCTCGAAGGACAAATCAGAAGGATCTTCAGCGCCTTAACGCTTTGATGTCTTAGCTCAACTGACTAATATCTCGGTCAGGATCACCCTTTACGAGTTTCTGAGACTATCAAAGTCAACAAGAGAAGCTCTGAGAGCAGCTTTAGCTAATGCTGAGGTCTTCATGGCCTGGATTTTGGCTGAACCACAGGAGGAAGATGAAGAAGATCGTCTCCACACCTCTCAACATGCCCCTCGCATAACCTTCACTCCAGACGACATGCAGGTTAAGGGAAAACATGATAGGCCCCTATACTTTACTGGGAATATTAGATCGTCTGAAGTGAGCTGCATTCTGGTGGATCCAGGATCCGTGTTGAGCATCATACCCTGCCGGGTCATGCAGCACTTGGGAGTCCCCACTCACCAATTGAGTGCCACTCAAACTACCATTTACGATTTTAAAGCCAATGGTACGCGCCCAATAGGAAAGATTAAACTCAAATGTCAGATTGGGATCTAAGATCCGAGGTGACGTGCTATGTTATCGACACCGACACTTCATATAGTTTGTTGCTGGATGATCATGGATTCATCGCAACTTCATCATCCCCTCTACTCTCCATCAAGTCATGAAGTATGTTGAGGAGATGGAAAAGTCCGAACGTTGTTCGTCGAAAGGCATCCGTTCAAGGGGATAGAGAACTACTTGAAAGACTCCCTCTTGTACCAGGATTCTCTGGAGACAGACGAGAATCCCTAGCCAGAAAAACTAAACTCTGATAATGAAGCTGATGTTGAGCTAGAAGCAGAAGAAGAATATCTTTGGGAGCTGAATCCACTAGTAATGAGCATTAATAAGCTCAATGTCAATAACACCACTAATAATGTAGGCGAGTGGTATATTAATGAAAAGTTAGATTTGGCTTACTTTTCTGTGTTTCCTTCTGATTCTATGTCATCAGATACTAATACCGATGTAGATGATGACGCCTGATCAGTAATAGATGCCCTGACATCATTGTATGCACCAGTAAGATCATCTCTCACGGTATATCAAAGCGTCAGTGATCTGCAAGGATCTTTCTTTGAGGTCCTAGCAAGACGCAAAGGCCAAAAAATCGATCCTTTTCGGAAGAGTCGAGTTCAAACCAACAACTTGCGAAGACTCAGAAAGCGAGATTGAACTTCCTCAGTTCTCTCATTACGAGTCAACATACTCAAAATGATGGAGAACATGGGGTATGACCTAACAAGTGGTCCTGACTTAAACTTTAGCAAAGGAAGGAGAACACTGCTTTGATCCTTCGTTACAAAAGGGAAAGCCCCTGATTCCTATCATCGAACTCACAGGGGGTTGGGCTATGTGTCAACTCCAATCCTGTCAGCATCTTAGTCTGAAGGGTCATTACACCATAATCACTCGTCAGGCACGTCATCGTGGGAGTCAAATGTCAGTGTCGGCAACACTTTCAAAAAACTTTCGGTAAACATGGTTTCAATAAGCCACCTGGAAGATAGAAATGAAGAAATGATCCAGTCAGGTACAGATCCTTGGATCAAACACCTAAATACTCTCTGAGATATTCGCTTTGAACAATGTAAACCACCCACAGAGGATAAGGTAACCCAGATTAATCTGAGAGATGAGGCGAATTCCAAGCCCATCTTTATAACGAAAGCTTATCACCCCCCGAGAAGGAAGATCTAATATCCCTTGTGCGAGAGTATATAGATGTTTTCACTTGGAACTATGAGGATATGCCTGGGCTTGTCTCTCAAGTGGCTATGCATTACCTCAACATCAATCCAAATGTGAAGTCCGTCAAGCAACAACAACACGATTCCGCCCGAAGATAATGGAAGCAATTCAGGAAGAAGTCAAGAAGCTTATAGACTCTGATTTTATCAAGGAAAAACAACACCCTGATTGGGTAGCCAATATAGTCCCCGTTATCAAGAAGAATAGGAAGATCCAGATTTGCATTGATTTTTGTGATCTAAATGAGGTGTGTCCTAAAGATGAGTTCCCCCTTCCAATCACGGATGTCATGATCGACAATACGTGTGGATTTGAGCGGATGTCTTTCATGGATGGATTCTCGGGATACAATCAAATTAAAATGTATCCTGACGATGAGAAGCATCCATTAGGGGATATTGCTATACTGTCATGCCCTTCAGATTGAAGAATGCAGGGACAACATACCAGAGAGTTATAAATGCAATTTTCTACGAGCATATACGTAAAGTAGTGGAATGCTACGTAGATGATATTGCAGTGAAAAATCGCGTTAAAGGTGATCATATCGCAAATCTGAAGACAATATTCGATATCATGCAGGCGCATTAATTGGAGATGAATCCCACCAAATCCTTCCTGAGGGTAGCCAGCGGTAAATTCCTCGGGTTTGTTGCGATCGAAAGGAATCCACCTCGACCCAGAGAAAGTCCGCGTCATCCAGGAGATGCAACCTGCAAGGAATCTTAGAGAGCTCAGAGGATTGCATGGGCGACTGGCCTATATCCAAAGATTTATCTTAAATCTCTCAGGACGATGTCAACCCTTCACCAAATTGATGAGTAAGGGTGTTTCATTCATTTTGAGATGATGCTTGCCAACAAGCGTTCGAGGAAATCAAGCGTTACCTCATGCATCCACCTGTCCTTACAGCTCTGGTGTCAGGAAAACCTTTCCTAATGACTTCTTGGCTGAGCATCCAGATCTAAGGGCGACCAAATTTTATGAAGATCTCCCAGACGAGGTCGCTGAAGTTTGCTTGACCTAGATATCTTTCAAAGGACAGGTGTGGCAACTATTCTTTGACGGCGCATCAAGAACATGTCCTCGAGAAAATATCGTAGCAGGAGTAGGGGTAGTACTTGTCTCCCCACAGAACTACGTATTCTCTCGTGCATTCTCATTAACTGAGCCATGTTTCAACATTATAGCAGAATATAATGCTCTCTTGATCAGGATGCAAATCGCCTATGATATTAGCGTTAAAAATCTCGAAGCATATGGTGATTAAAAGCTCATCATCAACCAGGTTCGCGGAGAGTACGAAGTCAGGCATGAAGATTTAGTACTCTATCACATCGCAACTATCCACATGGCAGAGAGGTTCAGAAATTTTTGCATTGATCATGTATCTCGCCAGCAAAATGATCATGCAGATGCACTGGCATCTCTCGCCGCTTTCTTAGCTCTTCCAGTCGGAGTGGCAGAGAAAGTACTCGTCTACAGCCATGACTTGTACTATCCAAGATTCATCCTAGAAGATGATCAAATTCCAGCAGGGAACCTTCAAGTTAAAGAAACTCTAAAGATTTCAGCAGGTTCAGAGTTCAGGGATTGACAATTTTCGTATATGGACTATGCATTGTACAGTATTTTACCTGATGACCCTAAAGAGGCAGCAGCCATTGAAAGGAAAGCCCCTAAATTCTACTACAATGCGATCACAAGAATACTGTATAGTCGATCGCATGATGGAATCCTCCTCCACTGCTTATCACATAAAAAGGCACAGGAAATACTCAAAGAGGCTCATGACGGTATGTGTGGAGTTCACCAACCTGGTCCAAAACTTAGAGATTGACTCTGAAGACTAAGATATTATTGGCCAAAGATGATCCCTGACACCATCGTTTACGCTAAGCAATGCCATGCCTATCAGATCCATCGTGACTTCATTCATCAGGCACCAGGACATCTTCGCCCTATAACTTCTTCCTGGCCATTTGAGATGTGGGGAATGGACGTGGTTGGTCCTATCAGCCCTTCTTCATCCAAAGGACACCGGTTTACCTTAACCATTACTGATTACTTCTTCAAATGGGCAGAAGTTATCCCGTTGAGGGAGGTAAAGACATCTGATGTAATCAAGTTCATTAAACATCATGTCGTTAACCGCTTTGGCGTGCCACGACGGATTGTCCATGATAATGATCTTTAGTTCATCAGTCAAGCTTTCCAAAGATTCTGTAACAAATTTAGGGTTTAGAGTGTCTTCAACGGCATACTATCCAGCCGCTAATGGCCTTGAAGAAGCTTTCAACAAGACCATTACAAAACTTCTTAAGAAATTCGTCTCGAAAAGTTAACGCGATAGGGATGATAAGTTAGGTGAATGCTTATGGGCTTATCGCACAACAATGAGAAACCCGACGAAAGCTACATCGTTCTCTTTGGTATACGGGTGTGAGGCCATACCCCCACTAGAAATCCAGATCCCATCTCTTCGCGTTACCTTGATAACAGAGATGACAAATGAGGAGAAGCATCGACTGCGACTTCAGGAGCAGGAAGCTTCAGACGATAAACGCCTGCAAGCTTAACAGCAAATCGAGCTCTATCAAGCTCAAATTACCAGAGCCTTCAGCAAAAAAGTCAAGGAGCAGACTTTCTAGAATGGTGACCTTATCTTAGATGTCAGAAGACCTATGGTGATGACGCATAAGACCAAAGTGAAATTCCAGCCCAAATGGGAGGGTCATTTGTAGTGAGTCAGTTTACTCAAATGGAGCATACCGCCTTATAACCCCAGATGGTAATCCGCTCATGATGCCGATCAACGGCAGATTCTTGAAGAAGTACTATCCTTAATAAGATTCTTCTCACGATTATATTGACACTACACCTCTGATTAAAAAAATTTCAAATCCCAGATATTTGAAAGAGCGCCAAAGAAAAGCTTCTCACTTCAATGGATCATATTATGGTCGATCATTGCCAAGTCGACCGAACATTGGTTACATCATGATGCATGATGTAAACATCGAAGAAGAAACAAAGTACGAGACTTTAGTTTTAGCTTGTTACTCTTCTCTAGTTTATCTATCGAGATCTGACGCCTCTGAAGGCTAAGGATAGAGGAAAATGTTGGCTTTTAAGTCCAACATAAGTCCTTGACAATTTATCATGCTGAGGGAAATAGCATGACTAGCCCAACTCAAACAATAGTTAGTAAAGGTATACCAAATCTGTTGATAGCTGAGGGTTTGCTAAAAATCTTAAGGGACTTCGACCCATTTCCCCCTCCAAAATCTCTTACTAATTCCCTCCCACTGAATGGTAGGACCACAAAAATACCTGTGTCTATTTTTTCACAGCGAAATAAGCACAGACTTGTCACGTTAACAGTAAATCTCTGACAAGTTATTTTCCTCAATCCTCAATAGGATACGTCAAGTTAATATTACACCTCTGACAATTTATTCTATTTCTTCTCCAAAATCTCTTACCAATTCCCACTCAGGGAATGGTAGGACCACAAAAATACATGTACCCATTTTTCTGGTGAAATGAGCACAGACTTGTCATGTTAACAATAAACCTCTGATAAGCCATTTTTCTCGATCCCTAGTGGAGTCAGTCAAGTTAACATTAAACCTCTGACGATAAAATTTCACTAAATACCCACTCAAAATCTTTCCGTTGTTATGTTAACATTATACCTCTAACGGCAAACCTTTCATGCCCCTAGAAAATCAATGTTTGTCATGTTAATATTACACATCTGACAATTCATTCTATTTTTTACTGAAATCCCCTACCAACTTCCTCCCATGGAGTGGTAGGTCCACAAGCTCAATCACTGCTATGTTAACTGTAACGCCCCGATCCCGCAGGTACGGGGACGTTATGGCGACGTATATACGCAGAGTGAAAACACCCTCGCGTGTACGTTAAGCCTCAGTACAGGAAATAGCCTCCATATACACAAGAGTTCCAGCATTAAATAAGTACAAGAATACTTGCAGAAAAGATCAGTGAGCATGATAGATAAAGACAGATGGACAGATAAGAAAATATGACAAAAGAATCAAGATACCTATGAATCATATGAGTGACAAGTCCCCTATGTGAATCCAATGACATATCTGACAGTATGATATCTCGAATCTCCAACCTGGGCACGCAAACCCAGGGTCGTCAGAAAGCGACCTAGTGAGTGGTAAAATGAAGGAGGCAGTAATATATACAATAGTAATACAAGCACGATACTAATATATAATACATGATGTTGTCTAGTAATACCATATAATAAGTATATCATAAGCAGTAGAAATATATAATCATGTCAGTCTTTTAATACCATCACTACCTAGCCGGTTATCATCAGGTCATGGCTATAGTCGTATCCAGTTGATAGAATAAATAGTGTTGTCTAGTGGTGATGTGATAGAAATGACCATGTTAGTGGTGACGTGATGGAAATGAACATGTAGATGAAGTATGCAACATAATCATCCTACTGTGTTGTGCCTAGGCAGCATATAGACAATGCAAAACAGAATATAAGCAATGCAAAGTATACATGTACATGAGTAGTACGCCACCTCAGAAAGTATAGCATGAAACAGGTAAAGTAACAATGCATACATGTAACATGATAGCGGATAAATGATCAGGAACAGTAACAAGTACATCTAAATAATAGTAGACATGTATCAGGTAAGTCATGTTATTTATACAATAGTAGCAATCAGTACCACATGGTAGTTTAATCAATCTCTTCCAGTGTCCCATACCACTGGCAGTTCATACTGGAGCCCGCACTCCAGTCGAACCCATCCGGACATGGCCTACGGGTACCATTATCCAAACGAGAGAGTGATCAAATAACAAGTGTTCCCGACGTTACTATTGTGTATACTGTTATATTATGTTATTTGGAAACCCATGGTCGAGGAGCTCTTATCGGGTGGTGTATCCCGTGCATATCCAGGACAACGGCCTTACCAGATCCCTGGCTGCTGAGACCAGGGCCAGCTCGCTAGGGCTGTAACATGTAATGGGATCTCATTGAGCTAAAACATAACGGGAAACGGGATGCTCATGAGTAACAGATGGTAGCCAGCACTACCCCGTCCCCTGCAGTGAGACAAACAATGGATCCAGACATCCACCCGATATGATCTAATCAACCGTCAAGTCTCCCCCATACCCAAGTTCTCTTTATTATCGTTCACTATACAGTATAACAAGTACTAGTACAGAACATGGTACATGTAATACGATAACATGACATGAGCTCTGTTGATAGCATGAAACACGATAACGGGAAATGGGAACAATAGATGTGGGATTCCACATATCGCATATCAACAGCTCATGTATCCAGGAACGGGAATAACAATATCAGTAATCGGAATCAAGCAATCATAAAACTGGCATACAAGAATAGCATGGAACAAGAATACATGTAATAGGAACAGGGATCCATATGACAAGAATAGAGAAACCATACATGCATGTGTAACAGTGATATGCCGAGAATCCATCTAACGATGATCATCGTATATGAAATGACGGTGTTCTGTGAAGTGGTGCACATGAATACGGTGTGACGTGTCATAGCATCTGTGCAACGGTAATACCTGTGCATGTGATAACAGGGTCCCGGGTGACAGGATATGTAAGTCATGGTGAATATGCAGGAGATAATAGTGTCTCGTCTAACAAGTCTTTATGTAACAAATAAACATGAATATGCAATACAAGGGATGTAAACTATCGTGTCCAGTGTTCTCTGGCTATATCATCTACTCGAGTGTCAAATATAGCTACACTAATGGTCACTATCTTATGACTACGGTGGGTACCATCGAAGTATTGAACTAATGATCTATTTTAATTATCAAGTTAATCTCATTAACTAACCAATCATCCAGATATTCCTATACATGGTATACGAACTCAGGTAATCTCTATCTCTATGTTGTAATTACAGGGATGTCCCCACAATGACATTTGTAGGAAACAATAATTATAAAGATTAGGACATTTATAATACACAATAATTTTAATGATATTACCGATAATGAAGCAAGCATCACTTTTACTAAACATGATAAAAATATAATTTATAAAAAGAAAACACTCACGAACTGGTCATGGAAGGTAGCTCTCTTTCCCGCGATCGCAACGGATCCAGAATCGTCCAAATCAGAGTCCGGATGCTCCAGATATTGCCCGAATACTAAATCATAATAAAAAGGGTTAAATATGTAAATAAAAATAATTCAAATGCAATTAATAAAATGACTCAGGGGGTTTTCTGCAATTTTACCTTTATTGGGTTTCGGAGCGGGTTCGGGCTGTTAACGGGTCGGGTTTGGATCCACGACCCAAACCCATAACTTAATGTAATGGGTAACGGGTCGGGTTTGGCCAAGTGGGTTTTGGGGTTTCACATAAACCCAAATGGGTTATTGGGTTCACACCCATTTATGGGTGTGAACCCATAACGGGTGCAGCAGCAGCATGTGTTGTTGCTTGCTTTAGCGCGGGCCGGGCCAGCAGCTGGCCGGCGGCGCCTGCCGGCGACGGTCCCGGCCGCCGGCGGTGGTCCCATCTCCGGCCGAGGATGAGAGAGAGAGGGTGAGGGAGAGAGAAAGTGAGAGGGAGAGAGAGAGAAAGAGGAGAGGGGAAGAAACAGAGAAAAGAAAAGGAAAGAAAAGAAGAAGAAGAAGAAGAGGAAGAAGAAGGGGGTGGCGCGGCCTGGCAGGGGCGCGGCGGCAGGCATGGGTCAGGGCCACCTGCTGGCCTGCAGTGAGGGGGGGAAAGGGGAAGAGTGTTTTAGAGAGAGAGAAGAGAGAGAGAGAGAGAGAATTGGAGAGAGGAGAGAGAGTTTTTAGAGAGCTTTTGAAAGAGAGAGAGGGATTGTATTTAGAGGAGGGGGAGAGAGGCGGTGTGTAAGTCGGCTGGGTTCAGAGGCGGTGGAGAAGAGTGGAGAAGAGTGGAGAAGAAGAGAAAAAGAAATAAAAAAAACAAATGAATTATTTATAGTATTTTAATAGGGTCAACATTTGACTAGCTAGGAATGGTGCCCAAAAATTACATAAAATAGAGAATATTATCCTGAGACGTAATATGAAAACGGTTTGCAGAAATTCAATCCGGTTTGCAAATTAAAAATCCCGGTGTGTCTCGCCGATACCGGGGGACACCGGTTTGGCCAGATTTTCGATCAAGTCAGAAAAATTTCCAAAAATACCAATATATAGCTCATGTGATTCTAAGACATACGGTAAAAGCCGATTCTCAAAATTCTACTCCGTTTGTGAAATAAAAATCGTAAAGCCTATTATCGGAATCGGTCGACACCGACTACGGAGAGTTTCCAAAATAATCCAGAAAAATTTCAGAAAATCCTGAAAAATCTATAATATTAGAAAATAACATTTGAAACTGAAATCGTCTCAATCTAACTATCAGAAAGGTCAAATCAATATTATACGTCGTATCGCGTACCGATACTGTGATACGTACATCAGGGAGCAGGGGGTTACATTAACACTATACCTCTAATAATGAAAAGTTTTAATACTCCTCAGTGAGTACGAACTTCTACTTGTCACTCCCTTACATGGAGTCACAAGTCTTCAAAATTGTCAAGTTAACACTACACTTCTGACATTCCAAACTTCACTTGTTAATTCTCCTCAAGAATGGCAAGTCCTAAAAATTGCTCATATCACAAATCAACTCTTGTTGTCATGTTAACACTACATCTCTGACAAACTACAGTTAAGTTTAATTTCACAGCTCTAATAGTGATCAAGTTGCTGCCAAATTCAACATTAAACCTCTGATAGTCATCTTCCTCAGGCTTCAATATCCAAGCTGAGACGAGTGATACTTAGTTTAACATCACACCTCTAGCATCCAGTTCATTGTTAAGTTCAACAAAACACCTATAAAAATGACTTTCTCTTGAACTTCCGTATCAAAGTCGAGATGACTAGTGCTAAGTTTAAATTACACCTCTAGCATTACCTCCACAGTTAAGTTCAACACTACACCTATGATAGTGATGTTTTCAGTTTTCCTCAAATGAAATTGAAATCCCTGTGGAGCTAAGTTACCAGTATACCTCTAGCTCACATTCTTGTTAAGTTAATATCACACATCTGACAATATTCAATCCAATCCGTTAAGTTAATATCACACCTTTGACGGTAAAGAAATGCTTAGATCCCCGACGGGTCTAGTGTTACTTGTTGTTCTCATCAATAGAATGGCAAGTCCACTTAAAATCACTGTTAGGTTAATATTACACCTTTAACTGTGTTTTCACTAATCCCAAGCTGAGTCTTACTTACGTTAAATACTTAACCTCTGATGAAGACTCAATCACAATTCTCCGCGGAGTGAAAACTTAACTTGTCATTCTCATTCATAGAATGACAAGTCTATAAAACCTTTTCCACTCCTGTCAAGTTAATATCACACCTCTGACAGTAACCTTTTTAAAATTGCTTAAATGGAAATTTTCAACTTTGATTTGCTAAGTAAAAAATTACTATTCTAGCAAATCAAAGATAATCACTTCTACTTGTCTGATTTTCAATACAAAAAGGAAGTCAAGACAAATAAGAAGGCAGAAAAGTGTTGATATTTAAAAATATGAAAGTGATACAAAACGCTCTCTTTTCTAATAAGATTGAGTGTACAACAAAAGAGTACAAAGAAGTCCCTCTTGCTCAGTGAAAAGTTGCACTCACTCCTTAAAATATTGAAGATGCACAAAGTTCGTCTTCTTGACTGTGACTGAGAATAACAGAGCAACTTCCTCTCCTCTTAAGAATAATGGTGTTTCTCGAGGTCGAAATACAAGAGAGCATTCAGATTTTACCCGACCAACTGGTGCGAATGTCTTCACATGACCGTAATCCTTCGCTTAATGGGAAGCTCCGCTATCAGAAAGTCATCAAATGAGCATGAGTTTTTCGTTGCTATCACTTCTTTGAATAAGATTGGTGAAGGGAGGATCTGAGACCTTACTGGTGACGTCCTCTTTCCCGTGACCTTCAAATGTGCCATGCTCATTGTGATCAGGAAGGATCCGAGACGTTACTGGTGTATCATGTCCAATAATATCATGATGTGTATCGAAAATCGCGTGGATTTTCCTCGCCCTTGGACAGAAGTCCTGACTTCTTAAGTGGTCGCCAATCGAACAAGCTGGTTGTTTTATGTCTCCTTTAATAGACACGGCAAAGAAACTGGAACCAGCAGCATCGATACGGCCAAGACCTGCAAGAAGAAAAAACTCGAGGATTCATTTCTACAAAAGACAGTCATGAACTTCAGACGCGAGTCTTATACGCGAATCTCGCGTTTAAAGGCTTCAAAACGCAGAGTTCACCATGCTCTGCAAAGGCAAGAAATATGGATCCAAAGGCACAGACGCGGGTCTTAAGTCATGAACTTCAGACGCTATTATTATACGCGAATCTCGCATTTAAAAGCTTTAAGACGCAGATTTATCATGCTCTGCAAAGACAGAAAATATAGATCCAAATGCACAGCCCAACATTAAGCTCGCGTTTGATGATCGAAACGTGATGCAGATATTAAAGGCTCAGATGCAGTCTTAAAATTTTCTAAGTCATGAACTCCAGACGCGAGTTTCATATGTAAAAGCTCGCATTTAAGGCTTCAGAACACAGAGTTCACCACGCTCGCGTCTGAAGAACTTGAGACTTAGAAGTCAACAAGCTCACGTTTCATCAATTAACGTAAGGATCGGATTTACAGAGCATGGATGCATGGATCTTAAGTCGACTGTTTAAACTTCAAGAGAGAGGATTTTTCAGAAATTTTGGGAAGAGATCAAGAGACAAAGTCTCTTCATAACCGGCGATGATAGAGCTTCAAGAAAACAGAGCCTTATCATGGCAAAGGTCATTTCCTACCTGAAGAAAAGTTCTCTGGAGGTTGGACATCATCTATCAAGACACGGTCATGAAAGCACCTGAAGGGATGCTTTTTTATTTTGAAATCACTTTACAGTGATAATCTTTGAAGAAGATTACAAGAAAGCATTAAATCTTTGGGTTCTTTTAAAAAAAAACTCTGAAAGTTCTTCAGGGCACATGCCCTTGAAAAAAAACAATCAAGATGGAGTCCTTAAGAGCACATGCCCGCGAAGAAAAACAGTCAAGATGAATGACTGTTAAGAGACTCATTGCCTATTTATAGGCTCGCTAATAGCTATTGATTAACGGCATAAAAATCAAAGCCGTTCTTAAAGGCCAATTAATAGCCTTAATTTGCTACGCGAATATCAAATCCAGTCTGGGTGAGACACGTCAATTTTTGCTCCGGGAAGTCCCAACGACACGCGTCTCCAACCGTCAATGCCGACTTTGCCTCGAAAGAGCCAGCGAGATCTTTGCGTCTCTATAAGCTGCATGTAATGCTTCAAGGGCCGTGTTTTGAAGTCCGCGTCCTTCGCAAACCAAAGGCTATGTTTCCTCAACAGAATGAAGACCGCGTCTTTAACAATTCAATGTCGCGTCTTGAAGTTCGCGTCCTTCTGCAAAACGAGGGTTACGTCGCCGCCAGCAAGTTAAAGAGCTCAGGGATGCGTCCCTTCGAACAATCCAGAGTCGCGTCTCTTAACAATCCAGAGTGCATCCTCTTAATAAATCAGAGTCGCGTCTCTCAACAATTCAGAGCCGTGTTCTCTAAGTAAATCAGAGTCGCGTCCTCTCAACAAATCAGAGTCACGTCTCTCAATAATCCAGAGTCGCGTCTCTCAACAAATCAGAGTCGCGTCTCTTAATAACTCAAAGTTGCATCTCCCATACAATTCAGGACTGCGTCTCATCAACAAACTCAATGCTGCCTGAGTTTGTTCTCTGCAACTCATAACCGCGTCTCAGCAAATGTCTAAGGACTGTGTCTCCACTTTGGTCAAGAGCCGCGTCTATGAGACCTGCATTTTCCTACGCAACAAAGAGTCTGTCTGATTCTCAAACATAAAGAAAGAATAAAGACGAGACAAAATTTGATAACTTTTATTATTTATATCAAAATGATAAAAGTGATACAAACACTCTCTTATTTAATCAGTGGAGTGTTATAAAAAAAGGAGATACAAAAGGAGTAAGGCTAACCCGCTCAGCCAAAGAGTGCCAAAGAGTAAATCCGGTCCCGGAGACACTGCATCTCACGCTGGCATGCCTTCTCAACCTCTGCCCAAGCTTGAACTCTCAATTCTTTCTCTGATAAGAATTTCTTCGTAGTCAACTGTGCTTGAAGAGATTCCAAT
Organism: Agave tequilana; assembly: GCA_038442645.1. Classification (NCBI taxonomy): domain Eukaryota; kingdom Viridiplantae; phylum Streptophyta; class Magnoliopsida; order Asparagales; family Asparagaceae; genus Agave; species Agave tequilana. Next base: position 226,758 of record JAVJIF010031447.1, read on the forward strand.
GTGGAAGAACGAGCAGTAAGATCTTCTTAGATCTGCTTCTTGGCAGCCTCTAACTCCTCCAGCCTTTTCATGACAGCAGCAAGCTTCGCTCATTTAACTGAATCAAGGCTTGTGTCGTGGCAATACTGACTGAGCAGTGGCTCTAACTTGCTCTGCATTCTTGGTGATGACCTCAGATTTTCTGGAGTCGTCAATCAATCTTTGATAGCTGGCTTGGAAGTCATTGAGGTGACAGACCTCTTCAGCCATCTTCTCCTCCATCTCTTTCCGCTCGCAGAGCAATTAGAAGCTTATTCAACATTAGCTGAGTCTTGTCCACCGGACTAGCCTTCTCCAGGATTCTTAGTTTCTTCAAGCATATCCCTAACTGTTCGACTAGCGTCAGATATGCCCTAGCTTACTCTGAGCTTCCAGTATGACAGATGTTCTCAATCTGGTTTTCAAGAAGCATTCGGGCAAACTCGAAGGAACTTCTCCCAGAGAGAACCAGTTCGATGCAGGACCTCATGGAGGTGAAGAATTATTATAACATCTGATGAGCCAATTCTTCCATGATGTTCATAGCTGGAGCCAGCTCTGTTGGTGCACTCCTGGACCCCTTTTCTATGATTGTACGTACAATGTCTGTAGAGGCAGGAGCCATCTCAATTGGTGTAGAGATGAGGCCAGCAGCAGGTTCCGTCAACGCTGAGGTCATGATCGGCACCTCCGGGACTGTTATTGTGGTAGCCTCTGAGATGGCAGCCACAGGGATAAACTCCACAGTACTTAGTTCAGCTGTTGAAATTTGAAGTGCGCTGTCCTCTGCGCCAGTACTTGCCACGGGCTCTTCCACTTGAGCCTGCCCGGTACTCTTTGCAATTATAACATCAACGTTAGCGATAACGATGAGAATGAGAGTATATGGAGAATCCTTGTTCTCTTACCAAGCTAAGGATCCGAAGACGGTAGATCCTTTGGCAGGCTGCTCTGGGATGAGAGTTCTCCGGTCACGGTGGTTATACCCTCAAGGATCATCCTAGTAGCAGGAACTTCAAGGCCTTCTAGCTGGGCCAGTTTCTTGATCATCTCCTCAATATGGGAGGAGGTTGCAACCTCAACACCGGTAGCCACTACTGTAGGAGAAATTCAAATGAAATGTTAAAATATTTGCCCAACTCGATGGGGTAATAGTTAAGAGGGATAGAAGAAATAACATCGGTTGCAGTGATCTCTCCTGATGGCAGAACCATTGCAGGAACATACACCTGCATCTCTTCCTCTGAAATATGTGTAAACTTGCTGGTGTCAGGATGAGTGGGTTCATCGCCGAAGTCAACTTCGTCTCCCGAATAGTCGTTGTGCTCTTCAGATGATGAAGACGACACCTGAACCAAGGAGGCCTCAGTGATTGGGGTTTTGCTACTGAGAACCCTGGTGGTAGGGCTGGGTTTCACAACCAAGAAGTAGGCATCAAAACATCGGGAGAACCCGATTGTTATGCCTCCATCCCTCTTTTTTGAGCCGAAGAAGCTTCCAGTCGAATTGAAACTCCTGGTTGAGATAGAATTTCAATATCGGCCCTCTCCATTACTTCTTTCGGTGGTTCTGCAAACACAGCCTCTTCGGCGACAATGGACTGGCCTGCAGACTCTGCCTCTGTTAAAACTGCAGGACCCCTGCTACGCAAACCTCAGGGACGAAGAACCAAGACTGCCTCCTCTTCTTCTTCTTCCTCTTCCTGCTCCTCAGTACCATAAGGAATTATTTCGGGCATCTGGGCTGAAACTGCAGCCTCAGATCCTTTTCTTACCTTCTTAGGCTGGGCTCACCTTGGGAAGCAGAGGCTCGAGGACGTTTGGGCACAGCTTGCCGAATCCTCCTTGTGGGTTGCTCCTTAGCTGCTTCTGCTCCAGACTCTAACCCCGAAGTTGCTTCTGCACTGCTAGTCTCTCTCATGGCCTCTTTTTCGCTTCCTTCTCGGCCTCTTGATACTCGATCATCCCTCGCATCCGACAACCCTTGGACCCTACCTTGACTTTATACGTGGATTTGATGCCCTTTATGCATGAGGTATTTATTTCAAACTCACGCACCTTATTTGCCATGAAATACCACGTACAAAAATCAAGACTAGCATAAGAGTTTGGCGTCTTATGAAGAAGGGTAAAGACAGCTCCAGTTCCTCCAGCTAAGTTGTAGTACCATACCCGGGCACCTTCGAATAGATTCCCACAGAAGCGAAGGTTTGGGTTGGGGTTACCAACATACAGTTGGTCGTAACCAAACTGCCTGGCAAACCGACAAGGCATATAAGGCTCTACTGTACATGAGTTCTCTTACCTAAAAACTAAGTATCCACGGCGGATGTTTATCAGCCACCAGAAGACGCCAGAAGGTAATCAGGTGAATCCATCCGGGCCAACGAGGTCTGCAACTTGTCCTCGTAGGATGCGTCGTGAATCTCAGGGAAGCATCTGTCCAATTGGTAGTTGCCCCCATTCAGAATAGTCTTCCAGATGTAGAACATGTAGTACTGCAGCCAGCTCGAACTCTCTAACCGCTGTACGAAAGGTATAAAACCTTCTGAAGCAGAGACGGCGGTCATTAGTGATGGACAATGTATCACATACCAAGCCATCAGATAAGTGTATGGAAGCTCGACCCTGGGACTGGGAGTCTTAATCAGGGGATGACCATTGGAATCCTTGACTGGGTTGCCCTCTGCGTCCATGATTGCTTCTACCTGACAGAAGCTCTTCGTTACCGGTCGTTAGCCACTCTGGATCTCGGCCACCATTGCTGGAAGGAGAGCAATGGACTTCCCATGAGCAAGCAAAACAGCCGGGTACACCACGTCGGCTATGATCACCTCATGCGGTAGCGTCAGCACCATACGTCGCTTCAGCCACAGCATGAGGAAGGCCCGCCAATAGAGCCCGGTCAGACATCGGGACTTGGGCTTGATGGTGAAAGCTCTCAAAAATGTATTCAAAATAGTTTTATTTTTAATTACTTGAAATAATGTAGATCAACTTCAACGGAATCGATCTTGCATTCGGATGTCCTAGGGTTGTATTTGAGTGGGAGAATTCAGTCTCGAATCTTTCCGGAATGACACAAGTCTACATATATATATATATGTATACACACACATGTTCTCCATTGATTTGAAAAGAGAAAACTTACAAAAATTTAGAAGAAAATTACAAGTAATTAAAAAAATTACAAATATTCTCTTTTAAAGTTTCTGGAAAAGTGTACCGATAGGAGTCTGGTCAGCGCATGATCACTTTATCCTTTTGATCACATGAGCAATCAGTCTTGATCGCTACTGCCTAAGAATTCCTTCTCACTGGGTTCGAGAATTTTCTTGATATCGAGGAGAAGTTTGGATTAGTTTTGAAGAACTAGGTGTTGTAACCCTCGAATTAGTTCAAAAAAACTAAGATTAGCGAGTTGCTATAAGAAACTTTCGCTAGAAGAAGAACATAAGTTCTTGAAGAAGAAGAGAATCTCACTTTCTCTCTCAAAAGTGACAACATTTGTGCTCTCCAAATTTTCTCTCCTTGATCCTAATCTGCTAATGGGCTATTTATAGGCTCAATGAGGGGGTAGAGGTCTCCTAAAAATTAGCAAATAGTTGTTAATGCAACTGTTATGCCTATATGGCGAGGTTAAATAACCTTTGGTAAGGCTGACTCGGTCGTTGGCGAGGCTCAAACAGCCTCTAGCGAGGCTAACTCAACAGCTTGCGAGGCTAGCCAGTCAGTTGGCTTCGGGGAGTTATAAACCCCTTAATTATCTCCTCTTAATGAGGGATTGTGGGTGAAACTACTCATTAACCCTCCACTAACTTAGTGAGAAAGTTACCTTAAATCTAGTAAGGATTTGAAATGGTCAATTAATGACATGGAGCCTTACTTCAGGCGAAGCTAGAAGTTAGTTCTCAGCGGAGCTAGATAAATCTTCAGGCGAGCTAGATGTTAGCTCTCAACGGAGCTATGCCAAGCTTCAGGCGAAACTAGAAATTAGCTCTCTTGGGCATGCTTGGGCTTGTTCAAAGGCAATAATTGGCCTATTAATTAATTACTTGGCTGGATCAGTAAGGTCTAAATGACTATTCTATCCATCAGGGATGGGCACGAGCTGGGCAAAGAATGAACTAGTCATCGGCTTGTTTGCGACTTGTCTTTTGAAAGTGTCGACAAGTTAGAATTCGTACAAATCAGTTGTAGAGCTATCTGAAAATTTATCTTTTATAAGTGTCAACAAAACTCCTTCAAAGTTTTCGAAGATCCGTAATGAGCTGGTTCAAATTTTGAAATATTTTGAATTCATAGCTCATGACCTAAATTTTGATATTGTTTAGGATGTTCGATTGTTTGATAAGTCATTCTGATGTTTGTGTCTATCCATTGATGGACAAAAAAAGTCATATTAAGCTGGATGCAATTGAATTTTTTTAGCTATCACATTTTGGAAAGAGTTGCTTGAGACGACGACAAACTCAATTTGAATTGAGTCAATCGTTTGGATCTGTTGTGATCATTTGAAATCAATTGCAACTTTGTATTAATGATTCGTTTGGAACTGTTTGGTCTGTTCACTTTTATCATTTCTCTGCCTCTTATTTATCATTTCTCCTCACTTTTGTAATCTCTCTTTCACCTATAAGTGAGCCTTTTATAAAGAAAAGAATGAAGCAAAGGAGATTTGGGCTCGGATTGGTTTATTGGGGGCCATTGTGGCCCCGTCTATAGGATATTCTTAAAATACCCATAATAATATAATAATATCTTGTTAGAGATATTAATGACAACACGTGATCCATGTGAAAGACACCCCTCATGAAATCAATCAGATCCTAAAATCTCTCCATGATTATAGGAACACATGGGACTCATGGGATTCATGCACCATGTGTTTTTTATTCTTTCTCTCAGTCAATATTTTCCTATTATTTCTCTCAGTCAATATTTTCCTATTGTACCTTCTAAATCAGTGTAAACATGTGGACCAATATGTGTATATAAATACAACCAAGAACCATAGCTAATGGTATCTTGTCTTTACACAAATAAGTCTTCTTCTTCTTATTGTTTATCTTGGTATCAGAGCTACTCCTGTACCATGTCGAGTATTTTCTCTTCATCTTCCCTCACCTCCATCCAAACACTTGCATCCATGGTTACTCCCAATCTCAACATCACTCACTTTTTAAATGCCAAAGTCGACAAGGGAAACTATCTGCTGTGGCGTTCCCAGTTCCTTCCTCTTCTCAAGCTCCACGATCTCGAAGGCCTCGTCGACGGAACCTCTCTATGTCCGGTCCGGTTCCTTCCTTCTACCGAGAAAGATGCTCAGCCCACTATCAATTCAGAATACACTCGCTGAATCAAGCTTGATCAGATGCTCTTATGTTGGCTTATCTTCTCGCTCACTGAGACTGTTCTTGCTCATGTCGTCGGCCTCACCACATCTCGTGATGTGTGGTGCTCTCTGGAGTGAATCTTTGCGTCACCCTCTAGAGGTAGAGTGCAGCAACTCAAATATCAGCTGCACATCGTCAAGATGGGCACCTCTTCTATGTCAGAGTACATCCAGTCTGTCAAGTCCATCGTGGATAACCTGGCGGCAGTAGCTAATCCAGTTGCCGACTCCGACCTTGTCTCTACCTTACTCAGTGGTCTGTCTCCCGAATATGACTCGTTCGTCACCTCCGTCAACATACGAGTTGACCCTATACTGTCAGAAGAACTCATCGACCTCATGCTTAGCCAGGAGATTTATCGTGGGCGTGCTATCACTTCACCAGACTCCACAACCCTCATCTCCCCTTCTCCTGCGGTTCATACTGTTCCCGCACTCCAAGCTACCATTCAGCTCCATCTTTTTTCCGTGGTCGTGGACATGGCCGAGGCAGGGAGCGCGGTCGTGGTCATGGACGTTCCTTCTTACCGTCACATTAGTCCACCGGTGGTCGACCTCAATGCCAGATCTGTAATCGTTTTGGCCATTATGCTAACAAATGCTACAATCGTTATGATGATTCGGCTAGCCCAACTGCTCTTCTCCACTCTTATGGGAATAGTCCAGTGATTCCAACTGGTATGTTGACTCCGGAGCCACTCATCACCTAACGGCTGACATTGCGAATCTGGCGGCTCACTCCGAATATCAAGGACCCGACAGAGTTCGCATGGGTAACGGGACAGGTTTGCCTATCCGAGCTACTGGTGCTTCTTTATTGTGTTCTCCTGTTTCTTCCTTTGTCTTGAAAAACCTTTTACATGTTCCTGATATCACCAAAAATCTTCTGTCTGTTAGTCAATTTACTGCTGATAATAAAGCCCTTCTTGAATTTCACCCTGACTCTTATTTTATCAAGGATCTCTCTAATCGAAAAACTCTACTGCGGGGACAACTTAAGGATGGTTGTATGTCTTCTCCCTGGGGAATCATAACTTCACCGCCTCTCCCCAAGCTCTTCTCGGTGAGCGTGCATCTTCCTCCGTCTGGCATGAGCGCCTAGGTCATCCCTCCACCAGAGTTGTCTCCAGTGTTTTATCTCAGCATCAACTTCCTTTCCTCCCTGACCGTGCCGGTACCCCTCTCTGCATCCCCAGTCAGCAAGGAAAAAGTCACTGTCTTCCTTTTTCGTCATCTTTCACGATTGCTACTGCTCCTTTAGAGCTTATTCACTCTGATCTATGGGATCCGTCTCCTGTGTCTGCTGTAAGTGGTCATCGCTATTATATTAGCTTTGTAAATCACTACAGTGAGTATGTTTGGCTTTATCCTTTGATAAATAAAAGTGATGCTTTCTCCATTTTTCTTGAGTTCAAAATTCATGTAGAAAAATTTTTTGGGCGTTCCATTAAAGCACTCCAAACTGATGGTGGTGGCGAGTTCATCAAATTTAAACCTTACTTGTCTTCTCAGGGTATCGCTCATCGCTTATCCTGTCCACACACTAGTGCCCAAAACGGCACCGCAGAAAGAAAGTACCGCCACCTTGTCAAGACCGGCCTTACTCTTCTGGCTCGGTCAAATGTTCCATTTCATTACTGGCCCTATGCTTTTCAAACTGCCTCATTTCTCATCAATAGAATGCCCACCTCCGTCCTCCATGATCTCTCTCCCTACTAGAAATTATTTCATAAAGTACCTGACTACCTTTCCTTACGAATTTTTGGTTGTGTTTGCTACCCTCATTTGCGTCCATACCAAACTCATAAGTTTAGTTTTCGGTCCACTCAATGTGTCTACTTAGGTTACTCGGCTTCGCATAAAGGTTATCAATGTTTGCATGCCCCCTCTGGTCGTATTTACATCTCTCGGGATGTTGTGTTCGACGATTCTTCCTTTCCTTTCCATTCTCTTCAGCTCTCCCTCTCTCCCCCTACTCCCACGCCTTCACCACCGATCCCCATCTCCATGTCTCTGTTATCTTCCATTGTTCCAGTCCCCTCTTCTCATGCAGGCCCCACCATTGACTCTTCTCCTCCTCACTACCACCTCCATCACATACTTTTTCTCCACCACCTCCACCAGCACCCGCCGATGAGTCCTTCTCCTCGTCCTCATCCTCAGGCTCTCCCAGTCCCCCTCCTATCAGGACCCACCATATGGTCACCAGAACACAGTATAACACCAGAACACCAAAAGTCTGACTAACCACCCGGTATCCCATGCCTACCTGTCTCATGGCTGACTTGGCCGCCACTCCTGTCGAACCCACACGTTTCACGCAAGCTTCTAAAGATCCCAAGTGGCGCCAGGCAATGGACACTAAGATGAATGCCTTGCTTAAGAATAAAACCTGGTCCCTTGTTCCATACCACCCTACCATGAATCTGGTTGGTTGTAAATGGGTTTTCAAGTTAAAACATAAATCTGATGGTTCTGTTGACAGGTATAAGGCCCGTCTGGTGGCCAAGGGTTTTCATCAACAATCAGGATTAGACTATGGTGAGACATTCAGTCCGGTCATCAAACCGACCACTGTCCGTACCGTGTGCAGTCTGGCCATCTCCAAGGGATGGTCTATTCGACAGTTGGATGTGAATAATATATTTTTGCAGGGTTTTCTTACTGAGACGGTCTACATGGAACAACCTTCGGGGTTCATCAATCCCGCTCATCCCAATCATGTATGCAAGCTTCACCGCAGCATCTGTGGCCTCAAACAGGCTCCACGGGCCTGGTTTTCTTGCCTTAGCAGTTATCTAGTCACATTGGGCTTTGTGGGCTCCAAGTCTAACACGTTTCTCTTCCTCCGACGGGTCGGGATAGATCTTTTTCTGGTTCTTATCTATGTGGACGACATCATCATCACATGTAATGATTCACGGGCTGTCACTCGTCTTATTCAAGAACTAGGCCGGGAGTTCTCATTAAAAGATCTTGGTCCACTATACTATTTCTTGGGCGTGGAGTGTCATCGTACACCCTCAGGTCTATTTCTCTCTCAACAGAAGTACATCCGTGACTTGCTTCTCTGACTCAAGATGGATGGTGTCAAGCCTGTTAGCTCGCCTATAGCCACTTGCTGTGAGCTATCCAAGATTGTTGGTAAGTCTCTCTCTGACCCCTTTGTCTATCGAAGTACTGTTGGGAATACTTAAGCTTTACCAGACCCGATATTGCCTTCTCGGTGAACAAGGTTGCTCAGTTCATGCAAGCTCCAACCGATGAGCACTGGATCGCTGTAAAACGGATCCTCCATTACCTCAAATCTACCATTCAACATGGCCTTTTTCTCTCTCGTCATTCTTCTACACAGCTTACTGCTTACACCGATGCAGATTGGGGAGGGTCGATCGATGATCGAAAATCTACCAGTGGCTATTGTATCTTTCTTGGTACAAATCTCATTTCTTGGAGCTCAAAGAAGCAATGTATAGGGGCGTGGCCAATGCTGCAGCAAAGGTCATTTGGTTGCAGTCATTACTTCGTGAGTTTGGAGTTCCGCAATCTCCCCCAATAGTTCTCTGTAACAACCTCGGTGCAACATATCTCTCGATCAATCCTATTCGTCACTCCCGCTCCAAACATGTTGAGATCGACATTCATTTTGTGAGGGACTATGTCGCCAATGGAGTCCTAGATGTTCGGTTTGTCAGCACTAAAGACCAACTAGCAGACATTCTTACTAAGCCTTTGAGCTCTTTAAGATTTTCTATGCTGAAGAACAAGCTCTCGGTTCTTTCAAACCCGCTTCGCTTGCGGGGGTGTTAGAGATATCAATGACAACACGTGATCCATGTGAAAGACACCCCTCATAAAATCAATCAGATCCTAAAATCTCTCCATGATTATAGGAACACATGGGACTCATACACCATGTGTTTCTCATTCTTTCTCTCAGTCAATATTTTTCTATTATTTCTCTCAGTCAATGTTTTCCTATTGTACCTCCTAAATCAGTGTAAACATGTGACCAATATGTATATATAAATACAACTAAGAACCATAACTAATGATATCTTGTCTTTACACAAATAAGTCTTCTTCTTCTTATTATTTATCTTATCTCAATGCAGCACTCTAATTGGCTCTCGCTGTCCATCCATCGTTTATTTAGATTTTTTTTTTTTTTTTTTTTTTTTTTTTTTTTTTTTTTTTAATCTCTTTGAATGTCTGTCTTAAAGAGAGCCGAACGGAGACGAAATCAAATCAACCCCATCAAATAAATTTGTTTTGTTTTTATTTGGCTACCGATTATTTAACGCGAACAGAAGAGTAGAGGGAGGGGGGAGAGAAGATGGAGTCGGCGGCGTCGCAATCTGAGGGCCACGACCATCAAAAAAATGGAGATGGAGGACTCCGACTCCGCAATTTTTGGGGAAGTGATCCAGTGGTAGAAGAAGACTACTACGCCTCCCAAAATATCCGGTCCACGAAATCATACTTCAAGGGGCCGTTTGTTTCGCGTAAAACTCCGTAATTCGTAAATGACTTACTACCCAGTTACAGCTACGGCGTTTGTTTGGACCGTAATTCGTAAAAGACTTACGTAACTCAACTAATACTCACTTGCAACCCAGTTACCACTCACTGCCCAGTTACAGTTCATACAAATTCTTTTTTAATATTTATTTGCAGTATGTTAATTTTGTAGTCAACTGACTTATACATTACGATAACCAAACACCGTAAAGTACAATACACTTTCCCACTTTACAATTTTATATTACCAATCAAACACCGTAAAATTTATATACATGTAACTCATTTATAATTGTAAAAGACTTTACCAATTACAACTACGAATTACGGCCAGTTACGAAACAAACAGACCCCAAATCTCCATCCACTGGTCTTTCTCTGTTCACTCGGTCATGGCTTCCTCTTGTTGATTCAACTCCGCGTGGACTTGTGTTCATGATCCATGGCTATGGCAACGACATCAGCTGGACCTTCCAGTCCACCCCCATCTTCTTGGCCCAGCACGGCTTCGCCTGCTTCGCCCTCGATCTCCCCGGCCATGGCAGATCTGAGGGGCTCAAGGCCTTCGTTCCAGATCTCACTACCGTGATCGAAGACTGCATAGCCTACTTCAGCTCCATCATCAAACAATATACCTATACCAGTAACAATAACAATAGTAGATGCAGCTGCTGCTGCTTCTTGTATGGTGAATCCATGGGCGGTGCCCTCTGCCTCTTGATCCACCTCCGTCTCCTCCAACATCAACGTCAAAGAGGAGAAGATCCACAATTGCAGTTCCGAGGGGCTGTCCTTGTGGCCCCCATGTGCAAGATCTCTGACCGGCTGCGCCCGAGATGGCCCATCCCTGGCATCCTCACCCTGGTGGCCAGGTTCTTGCCCACCCTTGCCATCGTCCCCACCGCCGATCTCATCCAAAAGTCGGTCAAAGTGGAGGAGAAGAGGGCCATCGCCGCCAGCAACCCCATGAGGTACACGGGCAAGCCCAGGCTGGGGACGGTGGTGGAACTGCTGAGGGCCACCGACCATCTCAGCGGCAGGTTGTCGGATGTCACCATCCCCTTCCTGGTGCTCCACGGGAGCGCCGATGAGGTGACGGATCCGGAGGTGAGCAGGGAGCTGTACGACAAGGCAAAGAGCGATGACAAGACCATCAAGATGTACGATGGGATGATGCACTCCCTCTTGTTCGGGGAGACACAAGAGAACCTGGAGCGGGTGAGAAGGGATATATTGGAATGGCTCAATGATAGAGTTGCTAATGCTCCCCTCTAGTCCTAATTCTTCTCATATCTTCTTCATCCATCAAGTTTGAGTTTGAGTTTGAGTTTTATTGTTGTCCGATCACATGCATGAAGAAGACATCTATATTTCCGTACTGTCTGCTGTTTGTGTGTCATCTTAGAAACAAGTTCCAATCCTCTTAATTTCATCACATGCCATGCCTGCCTCCTGTGACTGATGGATGGATGCTGTTTTCTTCTCTTCAACACTTGAGCAGCATATGCTTGGTATATAACAATAATTCACAATTTACAACAATCAAGCAGCCTCAAAGAATTTTGCCTAGAACTAGACAAAATCATACCAGGGCTTTCTTCATGCATGAAAATAACATTTTATCGGTTCAATATCATCATGACAGCATCCGCTCAGTTCTCCGCTGGCAGCATCAGACGGTCTTCACCTTCCACTAATTTCGCAGATCGAATAAGATCTCCAGACTTAATCTGTGAAAGAACTTCTCTGCCAACAGTTGTATATCTGCATGATACAACACACATTAAGGCATGAAAACCGCCTGTGTGCGCAACCTCTAAAATCTAACAGTACAACTTCTTTAGCCTATCAAATCATAATCTTTATTGGCAGAAAAAGGGGTATGACGAATACCCGAAAACAGAAAATTGGCCTTCGTCGAAAGATAACCCTCCCAGACCAGCCTGTACAAGAAGATAAAGAGACTTGGGAAATTATAAGATGTATTAACGGATTACAAAGATAACGGAATAAAATTTTATTTTTAGAAAAGGTTCTAGAAGAATGTTTATAATAGTCATGTGGTTAATAACCATTTTATCGATGTAATTATATCCAATAAGGTTATAATAATTGATCACGACATTCAAAGGGAACAATTTTCATCTAATATTGCAAGGTTCTTGTATGGAACACTCATGTACAGAAATACATCATGCACGGTGTTAGCAAAAATCATGGTTCAGCAAATGGGCCATCAATAACAGCAATATTGACCATATCGGCCCCAATATTAGCCGATGTTATAAGGTAATATCGTATCAGATGCCTCAAAGTCACATAAGATGTTGCCGATATGTATCAAAACATGAAATTAGCACTCTTCTTACCTAAATAAGCAGCCAGATGCAGAGATGATTTTGGTTATACTGTTCATGCACTTATGTCAGTCACAAGTATTAAATTTACTAGAGAATAAGTAGGATGCAGCCAAAAATGTCCACCAAACTATTAAAGATAAGTAGCTATATAGCAAATATGTTCTAGAATATATTGTTGCGTCTCAAGTTTAATTACTTGGTTGATGCTAATAATCAGGTGCATAAGGGACATCAAGGTGTCATTAGTTCAGGCAGCCATCCCTAATGTGATTCTTGTGATACTGTACAATATGCTTCCCCATTTCTGCATTTCTAAATTGTACCAGCACAGTGAAGGAGGGGAAGGGAGAGGGAGGAATTGCATTGGCGCACTTGATGCAATTACCGTTCACACATGTGCCGTGTATTATGATAGGACATGAAGAAAAAGATCCATGGTTAATGAACACAATTTCATCCTCAACCAATTTTCAGTATCAATACAAAAAGCTGGCAGGGAGATGTTGGACAGATCCAAATCTCAGTCAGACCATACAGTTAAGGTGGACCAGAAAACATTCTCTAGTGATCAAGCCACAATTGGCGTGAGTTCCCCAGTGCTGATTGACTGATGGTTCATACAGTCAACAAAGCACACACTGAAGGCCAACTGAATGGGTCAAACAAAAACTATTCTTAACTGTAGATTCTCAGGATCACCGAAATCCTAAAAATCTTCCTGCTAGCATTGAAAAGCTATATGACGTTGGCAACTATTACTGAATCAAGTTTCAAGTATGACTTTCGTGTTCTTCTGTCTCTATTAGTTCCCAATGTGATCCCAACGAACCAATATGAGTCGCAAGGCAATTCAGGTATAGTGACAGGGTTGGGGGTGAAGTTAAACGGCAAAGAAAATTCCTGCCTTCGACAGAACAGGGTAAAATTACTAGTCACAAGGAAGGTCCTCTATAAAGCACGCTTTAGAAGACAAAGCAAGTTGAAGGTATGAAGTATGCAGTTTACAGGATATATAATCTACAATCTATGGGTACAATAGAGTTATGCCTGGCAAATGAAAGCTTATATGGCGTGATTGAGAGAATTGGAGAACTTGTATATGACAGACTATGAAGCACCGATTCGTTCCCGTATCCGTATCCGATACAAATATGATACGGATATGTGTGGACGCGTAAGATTCGTCAGATTCGTCCCGTACGAATCGCTGGTACTTCAGGTTATGCTCTCCTATGAAGCATGGACACGGCCGACTCAGGTCGTGTCGGTGTCGGGCACGTGCCCGACACGGACACGTGCCCGACACGTCCCCGAGACGTGTCGGACACGGGTCGTGTCCGACCCGACACGGATCGACCCGTGTCCGCGAAGCCGACCGGGTGTTACTCAGTTTGGATACGGCTGGACACCGGAAAGGGTCGGGTCGCAGGATCGAGTCGGGTTAAAAAAAAGTCCAATTCATTTTAATAAATTCTCATCTCCCTTTTGATGCCCTCATTCTCGATCTCTCTCCCCTCTCTCGTTCTCGATCTCTCTCTGGCGGCGGCGACGACGACAACGACGACCACGAAGACGAGGAATCTGAAGGTAATATGATTAATTAATTTGGAAATTTTTTAGGGTTTCATTTTAGGGTTTAATTTGGGGTTTTAGGGTTTAATTTTAGGTTTTAAGGTTTAACGTGATTTGATTTGATTTTGATCATTTTTTTACAGATCTAATTCTCGTCTCCTGTGAAGCTTGTCGCCGATCGTGTGGAGCTCGCCGATCGTGGGGAGCTCATCTCAGGTAATGTCTCCCCCTCCATCTCCCTCCCTCTGTGTCTGTCTCTCTCTCCCCCCTCTCTCCCTCCCTATGTGTCTGTCTCTCTCTGTCCCTCTCCCCCCTCTGTTTGTATCTCTGTCTTTCTCCTCTTTTTATTTGTCTCTCTCTGTCTCTCTCTTTGTCTGTCTCTCTTCTGTCTCTCTTTTTCTCTCTCTCTCTCTCTCTCTCTCCCCCCTCTCTGCAATCTCTCCCCCTTTTCTCTGTCTCTCTCTGTCTCACCCCCGTCCCCCTTTCTGTCTCTCTCACCCCCCCTCTTTCTGTGATATCTCTCTCCCCCTCTATCTCACTAAAGAGATAGGGGGGAGAGATCGCAGAAAGAGGGGAGAGAGAACAGAGACAAACAGAGAGAGAAGAAAGAGGGAGGAGAGAGAGAGCAGAGAGAGACAGAAGAAAGACAAACAGAGAGAGGAGAAAGAGAGACAGACAGAGAGAGAGAGAAGAAAAGATAGACAGACAGAGAGAGGAGGAGAGAGAGAGATTTAATTATGTTTAATTGATTTAGAAATTTGATAGTAATTGATTTATGATTGTGTAGGATTTTGAGTTAAATTGATATAAGATTTTGATAGTAATTAATGTATGATTGTGTAAGAATTTGAGTTTCATTGATGTGTGATTTAGAATATTGTTGTGTTGTGTTTGAAAATTAGAGCAATATGACTTTGATAGGACCTTCTTCAAGTGGTCTGGTGGATGATCATGCACCTCTTTGAAAGTTTATAACTAAACTAGAAAAAAATTGAAAGCAAAGGAGAAAATTGGAAGTAAAAATATAGTTATTGCCTTAAATCATTCGATAAATCTTATTCTAAAGTCAAGGCCCATCTCATGCGGATAAGCGGACAAGGGATAAAGATGTGTGCAACGGTTAAACCCCACAACATAAGGGATGTGATAAAGGAGATGGAGCAAGCGAAAGCCTAGGAACGTAACATTACCAATATCTTCAATGCCAAGTGTGGCCGGTAGAAGTGCAAGTGGTCCAAGTACATTGAAGAAGAGGAGGGGGGTCAACACTGTTGATCAAGCATTCAATAAAGAGGCAAGGGATGAATTAGATTGTATTATTGTGAGAATATTTTATACCGGTGGATTCATTTAATTTGACAAGAAATTCATGATATGCCAAGACATTTAAATTTACCGCAAACAATTCAATCGCCGGCTACAAACCTCCCGGCTACAACTCTTTGAGAACCTCTCTTACAACGTGACAAATCTCATGTAGAGGGGTTGATGGAGCCCATCAGGGCCACATGGAAGCAAAAGGGGATCTACATTTGTGATGATGGATGGGCGGATGCGCAAAAAAAAACTCTCATTAATTTCATGGCGGTCACCGAAAGTGGCCCGATGTTCTTAAACTCCGTAAATGCCGAGGGAGAAGTGAAAAACTGACATTACATTGCGCAGAAACTTGAAGATTGCATTAAAGAAGTTGGTGCTCAAATGTCATCCAAATTATAACTGACAACGCTTCTGCATGTAAGGCCGCTGGTGCTATTGTGGAAAGCAATATATGTAAAGCCGCTGGTGCTATTGTAGAAAGTAAGTATCCTCACATTTGTTAGACTTCTTGTGTAGTGCACACTCTGAATCTTGCACTTAAGACTATTTTTGCGGCTAAAAATATGAAGGCAAATGTTGTACCTTATGCTCAATGCAGTTGGATCACGGAGGCCTCGAATAATGTCTTGATTATGAAGAATTTTATTATGAACCATTTCATGAGGCTTGTCATGCTCAATGACTATTTCAAGATGAACCTTTTTACGGTGACGGATACTAGATTTGCTTCTTAAATTATCATATTGAAGAGGTTTAAAGTCATCAAAAGAAACGTCCAAGATTTGATCCTTAGTGATTGATGGAACATGTATAGGGATGATGATGTGGGACAAGCATAATTTGCTAAAGAGAGTCCAAAATGATCTGTGGTGGGACAAGATAAACTACATCATTGCCTTCACCAAGCCAATTTATGACATGATAAGGGTCACCGATAAGCCATCTATTCATTTGGTGTATGACATATGGGACACAACAATCGAGAAGGTTAAAAGTGTTAGTTATCGGCACGAAGAAAAAAGAGAAAATGAGCAATTACCTTTTTATAATGTTGACATCAAATCTTGGAGGATCGATGGAACAAGAGTAACATGCCACTTCAATATTTGGCACTCTCTTTAAATCTAAGGTAATATATAAGTTTATTTTATAATTCATTGTCTTTAATAATGTGGTTATTTTTTGATGTGGTTATTCTTTATGTTAAGGTATTATCATGATGTTTGGCTTAATGAGAATATAAGTCGACAAGCTTCCAATCAAGATGAAGAGATCTCTTCCGAAAGAAGCAAGTGTTTGAAGAGATACTATCTTAACCCCGAAGAAAGACAGTCAGTGAGCATGAAGTATGCTAGATTTTCGGGCACTTTGGGTGTTTTTACCGATCCAGATTCTCTTTGTGAATGAGGATTTGTGAATCCGAAGTGTTGGTGGGTTCTTTATGGTTCATCAACTCCGAATTTACAAGCGTTGGCCTAAAAGTTTCTAGGCCAACCATGTTCCTCCTCTTGTTGTGAAAAGAATTAGAGTACATACTCCTTTATTCACTCCTTAAAGAGGAACAAATTAACCTCGGCACGGGCGGAAGATCTAATGTATGTGCATAACAATCTCCATTTGCTTTCTCGGAATTTAGAAGAATATAATGAAGAGGAAACAAAGATGCGGGATATTGGCGAAGATGGCTTTGACTCATTTCAGGGTGTCGGTGTTCTAAATTTCGCTGCTCTTTCTCTTGACTAACCCAGGATGGAGGTCATGTTGTTTGCCGATAATGGAGAAGGAGACAATGAGGAAGTCATTGGACTAGCTTAGACTTCATTTTGAGACACAATTATTTTGAACTTGTGATGTTAAGTTGTTGTAATATTGTTATAAACTTGTGATTTTTTATAGTTTGGACACGTGTTGATTGGTATTTTAATTTGTTGATCACTTGATTGAGATTTTATAAATTTATTTATATATAATAATAATAATAATAAAATATTCCTCGCCCGTATCTTTTTTTTTGAATTTTGCCGTGTCCCGTGTCCGTGCCTATGTTGT
Source organism: Agave tequilana (assembly GCA_038442645.1). Classification (NCBI taxonomy): domain Eukaryota; kingdom Viridiplantae; phylum Streptophyta; class Magnoliopsida; order Asparagales; family Asparagaceae; genus Agave; species Agave tequilana. Next base: position 243,992 of record JAVJIF010031447.1, read on the forward strand.
GTCCGACACCCGTGTCCGTGTCATGCTTCATATATGCTCTCAGTCTCCTATTACAAACAATGAGTATGTCTCAAGCGCCATGCCATTTTAGTGTGATTTTTAATGTACAGTTGTACACTACAGTGCCTAACACACCATGTTTGTCATATGTAGCGCTGCCAGAAGATACATGTCAATATCAAGAAAGAAGCATTGAAATGCAATTAAGGGGATATCTGTATCTAAAGGGTATATGGATCTTGGAATAGCATTCCAGAAGAAAGAAAGCTAAACCAAGTCATCTGTTACATGGATGCCAACTATGCTGTTTACCAAAGAAGGCCTCCCCCGTGTCACGTATTCGCAATTGCAGGTAGTTCAATCAGTTGGAGGTTTGCTTCAGAATACAGTCGTCGTTTCATTTAGATGGCAATATTGGAGGTATTTGGGAGCCAATATGATTGAAAGGATCGGTAAGCAGCTCTGAGAAACAGACTTATTTAGTAACAGCAAAAGCATTCATGCAAAGGATCATATCATCGTATATATGGCCAAAGAGAATGAAGCATATACATGTGAGGTTGCAAGATTAAAGAAGTGAGTTAAAATTGAGAAAATCAAGCTGATGAACATCCTTATTAGATGATGAGCCATTAGAAATGATACTAAAGCCCATTTTTACAAAGAAGTTCAGGGCTTCCTTTTTGTTCATTAAGGTTTTTAGTTCTGAAGGCCCAAAGGCACGTGTTATCACAAGTATCTCTAAGGGGTACACCTACATTGTGGAGTCAAGATATTTTCAATCAGATCATCAGGGAAGGCATAATAGAATACGAGCTAAGGCAGAGATTACTAAGATGATGTCTGTGTTTGCCCGTAAAGTTACAGATTAGGATGGAGATGAAGGAGAACAACCGTAGTGATCATCATTGGTTTCAACCTCAGACCTAAGCTATCATAATGGCTCAACATTCCAATGCACAGGCAAGCAACAGGTCCAGTTGAACCCAATGATCGGATTGTCAATTTTTCATTGAACACTCAAGGAAGAGCATTTTCTGGCGATCATGGCATAATTGAAGCAATCTTCGAATACAGATTAACCAGAGTTTCTTACAGCCATGCACACTGCAAGGTCAGAGACGGTTCTGGTATGACCTGCTTTTCTGACACGATCAGAATCTGAGGAGAACCAAAAAAAAGTATCCCCTTTATAATCCTAATCTGATAAAGTTACAAATTCCTGTCGCATGGGCGTGAACAACCATTGCTGAACCATATTATGTTGTAGTGCTTATATCTGTTCTTCATTTCCCATCAGTTCTTCAATGATTCCCAACAATGAATAGCTATTTTAAAAATTGATGAGTACTTGTTTTCCAGTTTAAACTGTAAGTATTTCTTGTTTCTCACAATTGTTTTTGTTAAAAAAGCAATGTTCTATCTTGGGCCCCCAGTGTCATTTTTTTTTTCAATGACCACATTAATTGTTGAACTCAATTTAATATGGAAGAATAATAGTTGTTAATGAAGAGAAAAAGGAAATGATTGGCATGGAAATAACTGATAGATTTATTATTGATAGCATGCAGACAAATAAGCTGTGTACCCAACCTCACAGGAGAGTATTTTGCATATGGTTTTATAAAGACCTCTACTATTAGATGCTGACATAAGTTTAAAAAAAGGAAAGGTAACTTTTACTTACATTTCTCTTATCATAGAGATAGAAAAAGAATTGAGATGGTGAAGAATATTCCTCGGAGTCTGTGCTATGTGCCATTGCTACTGAACCATATACAGATAACGGAAGCACGGGCAGCTCTCCGTCCTTCAACAAATAAAAATCGGAAAAATGAAAAAAGAAATTAAATGCAGAACAAGCCTTTCGCTCGATCAGCTAACTATCAGGGAACATAAATTGACCTGAATGCTAAGAGTGGTCTTGTATAATGGCTCAAACTGTCCAGAAGGCATTACTTCTAGTGGAACACTGTAACCAGAATTTTCAAGCTTGCTATCAACAATAACTGCTTGATCTGTACATTTTAGTCTCACGCCATCATATGCTCCATCAAGCACCTGAAATATTTAGTTCGTATATTTCTAAGATCTGTAAACAGTAATTCAACATATTATTTAAAAACTATTACAGGTGAAATTTTACAAGAAGATAACGGGTCCTGTCAACATGGATCATTTCAGAGTTGAGCTATTTCATCATAATAAGTAGACAACTATATCAAACAAAAAAACGAAAGGAGAAAAGAAGTAAGAAACAAGTCAGATTCAGATACCTTACCAATTTCGCAAAGTTCCCCGTGGTCAGTGGAGCAGAATATCCATCAAGGATAACCTGTGGGTATAAATAACCGCTTAACTCAAATATGACAGGGAAAAAAAAAACAATTGATGAAAAGTGCATGGTCATTTTGAAATGTCATCTTAAATGTCACACTGTATTTTGGAATTGCACTACCATTTATTAACATCAATTTCTTCCCAAATGTGATAAGAATATCCAGTGTTTAGGCAACAGTTACCTTAAGGAAAACGTTGCCTTTTTTACTCTATAAGAATGTTCAGTTGCTAGGCTCCAGATTTATCTTCTATGATACATATTACCAACTTTATGCAAAAACATCACATAAAGTGCACATCTACTTGTTAACAGATGAGCTCGCTTAAGTCATAAAGAATTGTAGAAAATGGCATCCTTCCTAACTGTAAGATGATTATGTTTGGTGTCTGTATATCATATATCTGGCTCATCTTTTGTTGTCAATGCTTAACATTTCTGGGAAATGTCAACATCTTCATCCCTCACTTCTTTCCCTCAACTGGCCTACAATTGATTAGGCATACAACATAGAGGAAGGAACTAATGTTCTTCCTCTTCATTCAATGACAACCATGAACAAGAGCCCAGAACATAGGATAACCTTCTCTTCCACAAGTAAGCTTCTAATATTTTGGAGAAATCACTCAGCGACAAGTGAACATTTCATGTTAGATCTGAAGAGAGATGGCTGAGGCCATGAGCTTCACCATAAGTCTCTAAGATTGTTTTGTCTCATCTAGTAGGAAATGGATTTTGTTTCAATATTGGTTCTTATCCTATCCAAGTTAAATTTCTCCAAAATAATGAAATTGTGTCTTTGTAAATATATCTTGACGCATCAAAAGGTGTAGATTGAAGCTATCCTGTGCAAGAATTCAATTTCCACAAACCTGAATTGTGGCAAAACTTTTCGGTTGACCTCCAGCTGTTGGAAAAAATGTGGCACCATCACCTTTCTCAATTGTAAATTCAACAGTTCCTCTACCAGTTAGCCTACCAAAAACAAAAATATTTTGCATTTCAAGTTCATCCAGCGAACCACCCAAAGAATTATCTACCATAGAACTAAAACCATGAAAAAAGATCATTAAGGGGAAAATAGTTATTATAAACAAAGGTATATTCAAACATGTTAAAAATGACCTTAGTTTCGAACATGTCTAGCATTTTTTTTCTGCATGCTAATTATTATCTTTGAATGAGACAGCATACAAATATGTTTATGCAGTCTCTACAAACACTAATGAAATGACCTGTTCGTTAAAGTACAATAACTGAATATGATTATTGATGCAGTAGTTATGAATCAAACAATGGTAAGATGTCAAATAAAGCCCCATGTGTTCACACGATCAAAAGAGGCTTGAATGACAACAATGCAGACTTTAATGGCAGGTTTTATTCGAATAAAGTTTCAGTGCATCATGTGTTTTGCAATGGTGAAGGAGCCTTTATTATTACAATATGGGAATAACATGTGGTAGACGTGAGATATATTTAAATAGATTGTAACAATATTTGGGGGTAGACTTTTGAAGGAAAAATTCTATTGTATTTGGTGCCTCATGCTTCCAAGTTGAGAGTGAGTGAATCCCAACATGAGTTGAGTGGCTCCCTGTTTCTTTCGGTTGAGTGAGTCCACAATTTGCTATCATTTCTTATCCTTAGACCCCTCTATTTCATCTTAAGAAGAATTTTCTAGCTCTTGTTATCTTTTTCTATTTAAAAAAAAAATTCTTCCTTGCATCATTTGTTGGGATACAGAATATCCAGATCATTAAATTGTCAAAATCACTTTGGATGCCCAACAAATTGTGTGATTGAAAATTCTCTACAAACTTCACTGATTTCAACAGAAGACATATGAATGCTCATGTATTTAAGACATATCGAGTTATGTGGACAACTCATGCATGAGCCCGCACCCTACTAAATCAAGCAAACAAGCATTCAAACATGTGCTCACATGCCCGCAAACAGGGACACACATACATAGATGCAAAAACACATGCTCAAGCATGCCTGCGACACATGCACATAGAGAGAAGTTGAAATTGAGAGAGATGACCAAGATACCTTGGGTACTTTAAGTATTGCTCAGGCAATAGAAAAGACAACCCTGGAGCCTGTTACATTTATAAAATCATCAGATGTTTATAGATTTCAGTCAACTTATTAGATATCCTTCTATATCTTACAGATGGAGTAGCAAGTGCTTTGTAATTTCGGAATAGAATACACAAAGTTGCATTAAACCACAGATTAACTATTAAACAAAACAGAAGGTTTAACTGCTTTATTATTCTGACAAAGTAATTAAACAAAATCATCACACTGAATAGCAAGAAAAAAAACCTTGACATCTGATGATAGATATGTTTTTTTCTCCATTAGACCCTTCCACATTTTTCATAATCTTACGTGAATAAAAGTTACCTGTAATAACTCTATCTCTGCAAGAGTATCAAGAGATGATGCAAGACCTACTGACACCTTGTCTGGATCATTCTCTTTTATAAACTGAATCAGTTTTTGCAATCCCCCTGAAACATCATTGTGAGTCCACTAAAATGATATTTCTTATATTATATGACAAAATCCATAAGGTATATGCATATATGGTACCGATATGATCGAAGAAGTCGAATCATGCGGAATCATCATAACTAACCAACAACCAGGTCATACGAGAAGTAAAAGAGAAGAAACAGTTGAAAAAAAGGAGAGGTGTAGGTAACTAAGAAATTGGCAAAGCCATTAATCTCATATTTTCAACCACCAATAACTCTTGAAACTGTTAAACTTAGTTACTCAAATTAGGAGTCTTTATATTATTAGGAGTTCTTAAATTAGTTTCCAAGTTATTAGAAGTCCTACTCATACTATGAGATATATATGTAACTTCTTATAAATAAGAAATATTGAGGGAGGAAATATGCACTCACCCAAATCTTTTTCACTAAAATTTGATATGGTATAAGAGTCTCTCAAGTTTTTTCGTTGATCGTCGCTTTCATCTTATCCTTGAGAGTCCACTGGGCCGTGCTCATGTAGCACGTGCTTAGAATTGGGACACTTTTTTGCCTTCGTCTTCCTCCAGTTCTTCTGAATGCAATGTTATGCCCATCTATTGTTGTTGCCTACTGCCAACTATGACTTCATCTTTTTCTAGTGCTATTCTCGTTCTTAGTGCTGGAACCCGTTCCTGCTGTTGCCATAAACTCATCTAATGGTCCTACTAACTAGTTATGCTATTATTGCAAGTTTCTTCATCAATTACTATAATCAAGGAGAAGAAATAGTTTATGGGTAAAGTGTGTGGTTTTTTAATGTTTTTTCGAGTGAGTTTAAGGATCTCTCAAAAACTCTTCTACTATTGAGTTTGAGGATTTCTAAAAATCTCATACTGAGTTTGATGATCTCTCAAAATCTGTATTTCTACTGAGTTTGAGAATCTCTAAAACCCTAATTCTATCCAAGGAGATGAATATGATATTTCGTACAGGCTTTGAGTGTTTGGTTCGATTCAAATTCAGTTTGCTTCAGCTTGCAGCTTCAATATGAACATCATTGATTCAGCAGATTGACATCAATATTAAGAATTTAACTTATTTTCTGTTCAGGAAAACTTTATTTAAGAGATTTTTATAAGTCTTTGTAACGAGTTGGGCATGATTGATATCTATGCTCCAGTTTTAGGGAGAATGTTAAACTTAATTAATTAAATTAAGATCTTTATGTTATTTGGAGTATCAAAGTTATCAGTTTCTTAATTATTAGGAGTCCTACTCATATTATGAGATGTATTTGTAATTGCTTATAAATAAATAAAAAAGTATCGAGGGAGAAATTATGAACTCGTTCAAATTTTTTCTTCTAAAATTCTAACAGAAACATTGTTCAGAATTATCTTTAAGAAATTATATTTTCCATGATTAGTACATTAATTTCCTTGGATGCACGAGCTATTGAGCTTAAACTTTGGGATCAATGAGTTATGCTCCTCGATATGCCAACTGGCCCTCTAAACTTTGCGGGCCTTTGTATTTCCTCTGCTTCTATCAAGAACTTAGTTGATAGGAGACCAACACAAATTTGAGAATCTCTCGAGGTTTCTCACCCAACCACACTGGCTATAAAGCTTTCAAAACAAATTTTAATTCATCTAAAACTAAAAAAATAAAACAGCCTTGACCTTAAATAAGCATGCATCAACAGAGAAGTCCCAACACAACCGATGTGGGGCTAAAAAAAGACTAAAATATCCAAAAAACAATAAGAACAAAAATAAAAAAACTAAGATGACTAGTCCAACTAGGCTCGAGTCCACGAGCTTTAATCGAATCATAATGACAGGGTGTGTTGACATCTCCTGATGTAAAACCGCAATACTGAAGTGATGTCCTCATCATTCCCCTGAGGTTGGGGAAACTCAACCCAGTCTAGTGCATGCCTCTTCGGCTCTCATAGTGCTCCAGACGATCAGGATCCAACCGTTACAGTTTCTCTCGATTAGTTCAGGTGTTCTCAGAATCAGGTAGTCTTTATAGTTAAAAACCTATGGTAATCACTATCTCTAGTAGAGACGATCCGATCATCAATAATTTCATCAATTTGGTATGCCGTATGGGTGGGTTGTATTTGAAAAAGTAGAGGTAGAAAGAGTCTCATAAATAGGCTCATGGGAAGACTCATCAAATAAAAAATTATTAGGAAAAAATTTGAACTTTTATAAGCAACCAGAGCGATGGTTAGCAAGACGACCACGACAACTAAGTTCGAGGTGGAGAAATTCGACGGGAGGTCCAATTACTGTTGTGGAAGATAGTAACATCGTTGCTCGTGAAGGAGGGCACACACAAACCCTGCTTGGTATTGAGAAGAAGCCATCGAAAATGGAGGATGATGAGTAAAACGACATCGATTTTCGCGCAAAGGTGATGATTATATTGTGCCTATCAGATGAAGTCCTCTACAACGTGATGAACGAGGAGACAACTGTTAGTCTTTGGTGTAAACTGGAAAGTCTTTACATGACGAAGAGTTTGTCAAACAAGCTCTTCATGAAGCAGTTATACAGCCTTCGGATGAAAAAAGGTACGTCTATTCTACATCTCAATATTTTTAATAGAATTTTAAGCGACTTGTTTGCTCTAGAAGAAGACAAAACTCTTATGTTACTCTCTTCTCTTTCATCAAGTTATGATCATTTGGCGATCACCATCATATATGACAAGGAGACATTAGAGTTAGAAGATGCCTTAGACAGATGCTCCAAAACAACAAGCTGATGAGGATGTTTGATAGACAGGTTCGAACCCTCACGAACTTTGACACATTCCGGATTTAAAGAAGAATCTTCTCTTGTTAGGAGCTTTGGAAGCTCGAGGGTACAAGTTTTCTGGTGCAGTTGGAGTCAAAGTTACCAAAGGCTCCATAATGATTCTCAAAAGAGAACGGACAGCAAACTTGTACAAGTTGACAGGAAGCATTATTGTTAGTGATGCTTCAGCAGCAACAGAGAAGGAGGATACTACAAGACTTTGGCACATGCGTCTTGAACACATGAGCGAGTGAGGTCTTCAAACCCTACACAAAAAGAGTGCTATACCAAGTATCAAATATTTCAAACTTAATCTTTGCAAATTTTGCATCATGGATAGGCAACGTAGAGTGGCTTTCTCTACATCACAACACAAGACAAAGGGCTTACTAGATCTCATACAAACGGATGTGAGGAGCCTTCGCCAGTAGCTTCCATTGGGAGTGCTAAGTATTATGTTACTTTCATAGATGATTTTCAAGAAAAATTTGAGTATACTTCTTGAAGCAAAATTCGAAAGTATTTTAGAAGTTTAAAGAGTGAAAAACTATGGTGGAAAATCAAACGGTGTTGAAGGTAAGTCTTGAGGTCCGATAATAGAGGCGAGTACACCTCAAAAGTTCAAAAATTACTTAGCAAGTAAGAGCATTGAACACCAACTAAGTATTTCAGGGCGACCAGAACAAAACGGAATAGCAGAGCGCATGAATCAAACACTTACTGCAGTATCAGATTACATGCTGACATATCAGAAGGATTTTGGGCAGAGACCGTGAATCATGCGAGTTATCTGTTAAATAGGTCACCATCAACAGCTTTGATCTTCAGATCCTAGAGGAGATATGGCGAGAAGAGTCTGTGGACTATTCAACTTTACGAATTTTCGATTGCCGAGTCTATAGTTTGATTGATAGTCAGAAAATGAACTAACTGGAGTCTAAGTTTAAGAAGTGTATCTTCATCGAGTTCACCAAAGGAGACAATTCAGACCTTGAATCCCGAGACAAGAAGCGTCTCTACCAGCAGATACGTGGTCTTTGACGAAGAATCAATGATGCAAAAAAAAGTTAGAGACGGAGGATAAAGCGTAAGGTGAAACTTCAGACAGTTTGACAGATACTCATGAAAAGGAAGTTGAGTTCTCAGATAGCTCTAAAAGGCCTCAAGGGTCAAAAGAGGACTCCTCAAATTCAGATGGAGACGAACAGGAAGCTATTCAAGAGCAACGTAGAATGTTAAGGCGGTCAGTCAGAGTTACGGTGCCACCAACAAAGTATGGCTGGGAAGATGATCATGTCTCTTTCACATTAGTAAAAGAAATAAGTGATACTGGCAGTTACAGTGAAGCGATCGAGGCAGATGACCACGACAAGTGAATTACAGCCATGGAGCAAGATATGGAGTCTTTGGATAGAAACTAAACATGAAAATTAGTCGATCTTCTAAAGGACTGCAAGACAATCGGTTACAGATGGGTCTTTCGCAAGAAAGACAATAAGTAGTACAATGCAAGATTAGTTGCCAAGGGATATACTCAGAAGGAGGGTATTAACTACAATGAGGACTTCTCTCATGTAGTCAAGCATACATCTATTCGAATGTTATTGGCGATAGTTGTTCAGTTTAATCTAAAGTTGGAGCAGATGGATGCCAAAACAGTATTTCTGCACAGTGAGTTGGAGGAGAAGATATACATGAAACTTCTTGAAGGCTATATATTCAAGAAGGTTAAGAAAATAAGGTGTGTCTTCTAAATAAGCCCTCTATGGACTTAAGCAGCCTCCCAGGCAGCGGTATAAATTGTTCGACTCTTTCATGATCAAGGCCAGATACAACTGATGTGAGTATGTTAGTTGTGTCTATTTTAAAGAGAGTGATGATCCGACATATTTGTTGTTATATGTGGAGGATATGCTGATTGCTGCAAGAAACAAGACATATTCAGAAGCTTAAAGCTCAGCTCAAGAAAGAATTTGACATGAAGGATTTGACAGAAGTCAAGAAGATCTTAAGTATGGAGATCACTCAAGATAGAGGCTCCAGCAAACTTTGTCTATCCCAGGAGAACTACGTTCTCAAGATGTTGGAGAGATTCAATATGGCAGAAGTAAGACCAGTCACCACTCCTTTAGTAGGCCATTTCAAATTATCCTCCAAACAGTGTCCACAATTACCAGAAGAGGAGGAGGAGATGTCTCAAGTACTATATGCTAGTGCGGTGGGATAACTCACGTATGCTATAATATGCACTACACCTGGCTTAGCCTATACAGTTAGTACAGTAAGTCGGTTCATGTCAAATCCAAGTAAGCAACATTGGGAAGCAGTGAAATGGATGCTACGATATCTGCAAGGGACTGCGAGACTAGACTTCGTATTTTAGAGATTGAAAATGAGGAAGCCTAGGGTACTGCAAGGCTATATTGATGCAGATTATGCAAGAGATCTTGATTAGCGAAAGTTTACGATAGGCTCTGTGTTCACAGTAGCTGAGTGTTATTAATTGAAAGGTAGAGTTGCAAGATACAGTTGCTCTTTCAATGACAAAGGCGGAGTATATGGTTGCAGTTGAGGCATCAAAGGAAGCTTTGTGGTTGAGAGGATTGGTTGAGCCGTTTAGTATAATACAAGATTCAGTTCGGGTTCATTATGACAGTCAGAGTGTGATTCATCTCGCTAAGGATCACAGGTATCACAAGCGGATGAAGCATATTGATGTGAGGTATCACAAGATATGTCAGCAGTGGGTCATGGATGATAAGATGATCGATTTGATGAAGATCATCACGAAGAAGAATCCAGCAGATATGATGACGAAGACCATCCCAGTGGAGAAGTTCAGAACATCTCTGAACTTCATCAGGGTATTTCAAAGGTAAAGTAGCGAAGGAGCTCTTACGAGGGAGCCATGTAAAATCACAAAAGAGGGGAGAAAGCAAGGCGAATGAAGCAGAGGCCAAATTTCTACGAAGGGACTCAATGAACATGAGTCAATGTAAAGATTGTTAGTATCTGGAGTGCCCCATATTTATTAGAGAAGAACTAAGGATCAAGTGGATGTGTTACAAGTTTCAGAAATCAAGCACAGATATGTACATGATCTGTGCATGTTGATTAGTCGACTAATAGGTGTTATTAGTCGACTAGGCTATAGACTAGTCGACTAATACTTGGGTGTAGTCGACTAGGCCTCGCAAACAGTAAGTCGGGTTCTCGAATTGTATTACAGTAGTTGACTAGGTATTGGGTATAATCAACTAATACTTGGTATTACTCAACTAATAATTGGCCCTAGTCGACTAATATCGAGTTCTAGCAGTTTCCTAATATGGTTATGTTTCCGGTTTGAATTAGATTCGGGTTTCCTTCTTTCTCTAAAACAGTGCTGATTGGATTGTTGAAGTTTGTGTTGGACTAAGATCATCCTAGTTGCCTATATAAACCCCTTGGGTGGCCTTTTGAAGGTGTATCAAGAATTCAAGAGAAATTCAGATTTTCACTATTAAGAGTTGTGAGAGAAATTTTCTTGTAACTCTTGTATCTTCTTCTATGTTTTCACTAAAGATTTCTCCCTTCCTCTCCGTGGACGTAGGCATATTGCCGAACCACGTTAAATCTAGTGTTCTTTACTTGTGTGGTGATTTAGTTTCAATTGTTTGCTAGTGATAGATCTTCCACGCTTCCGCTTCCACTGCCGAGTCTTTAACTCGGTGTTTCTCTGTTGTTTAGTCAGTGATAGATCACAACACATGTAGTCTCCAACATTAAATTCTTTGTTTTCTTGTGCAAATTTGCATAAGCTTTATAGGTTGCATTGCTTTTCTGAATTTGAGTATTGATCTTTTTATGCAAGTCATGAATATGTGATGCAAATGATGCAGCTGACTCCGACATCCTAGCATGATGAGATGCCATTAGAATTAAATCTACGGGTTATCCAGGCTAATACCTATGCACTACGTCAAATGGACTCGTTCCTATATTTCTATTGACAAAACTATTGGAAGCAAACTCAGCAATAGGTAACACAAGATTTCATGTCTTTAGATTCCCATTCATTGACATTGTAAGAGATTAACCAGACTCTTATTGACAAATTCAGTTTGTCCCTCGGTTTGTGGGTGAAAGGCAGTAGAAAACTGAAGTTTTGTCTCATTTTATGCCACAAGATTTTCTAAAAGTAGCTTGTGAACTTGACATTCCGGTCGGAGATAATTATTTTTGGCAACCCATATAATCTAACAACTTCACTAATATAACGCCCCGATCCCGCGGGTACAGAGACGTTACTGCGACATATATACGCAGGTCAGAAAAACCCTCATATATATACGCTAAGCATCAGTACAAGCAAGAATCGAAAGTACGTGGTGCATTATATATTCCAACATATAAGTACAATTACAAAGTTGTCATAGGATGTGACACAATAGTACAAGAATATTACATCACCGATAGGCGAAAATGAGAGAATACAAAGAGATATACAAGTAGGAACAGTACAAAAGGCGCTCACTAGTCACAAAAAAAATTCGTGAGTCGAGCAGGGGGGACTTGGAAAAATAGGACTCTCGACGGTCAACTGCTGATCCACGACGCCTCCAATGCGCAACTCTGATCACCAGAAAGTCCACCGCGGTCCAAACTCCAAGATCTGAACATGCAAGTCCAGGGGAGTTAGAACTCCCCAACGAGTGACAAGATGAGTGCCAAGTGGCGTGCATAGATAAACACACGTGTCGATAAATCTGAGTCAAAGAGCATGTATTGAAAACCGTGTCGTGAGTACAGGCATACAGGAGTAGGCAATGAGGCAGTAAATAAGTAAATGTGGCAAACCAGTTATATAAGCCCAATTTATCGATCCGTGAGATTAGTACATTGAAGGAATAATCCAAATAAGGAAACCCTTATGTATATACCTTATATCTCACATATTACTGTATCCTGATTTCATATAACCCGAATTGTCTCCTAAACTAAGAAAATATCATAAAACCGATAAAACCGAATAAAATCGAATACAAGCAAAACCAATTGTATAAGCTCAGTTTGCGGCTTTATGAGACAAGTACGTCGAAGGAATAATCCAAACAAGAAAACCCTCATCTATATACGTTATGTCTCATGTTACCATAAACCGAATGTATACGACCCGATTTGCAAAACAACGCGACGAATTATTGATTAGCATCTTATTATTATTACTCATCCTACCCATATATCTAGGTATATACCCTAGTGTCCCAACACACATAAATTCATATATGAGTAAGTTGAGGTTGCTATTGATAACTGATGATGAAACCAACGGGTTATGTTTATAGTGGGTCCCGTGCATACCCGGGACCACGGCTTAAGATGTTCCATTGTTGGAGTACAGAAGCTGCCGCAAGGCATACAGGAGGTGGGTTTTATATTATACCCACTCAGGAATATAACAAGAGGTAGGGAGCCAGCACTCCCCTCGAAACACCTACAGGTGCTCAGGTAGAACCGGAAGTTTGAGTTACACAATATACCTAATACCACTATAAACATATTCAGCACTTGAAATCCATCAGTTTCCCCCTTACCCGATATAGGTTGGTCTTTTTATAGTTTATTACATGTAATTATCAATTTACGGGAATAACAGGAACAGGTTAGGTTCAGGAGTACATGAGTACTAGAGATACAGGTCACTGTACAGGATAACAGTTACAGAATTCTCGTAATATGATAATCACAAACCGAGTATTAAGCAGGGCAAGCGACAAGTAGTAACATACAAGTGCTAGGTGATAGCAAACAGATGTCAGGTGATAACAAGCAGGTGTTAGGTGGTGGCATGCAAGTGATAGCACAATAGATATCCATTATTGTATATCACAAAACAGGAAAACGGTACCTATACAGGGGATCGGTATGAATACAAGAAAACAGTACCGATATAGGAGATCGGTACGAATACAGAAAAATAATACAGTTTTGAAAAATAGTATAAGTAAAAATTTCAAACTCTTCACAACCATCAAAGAAAGAATAATAGTTAAATTATCAAGCCGGTAAGCGAGCAAGCGAATATCCAAGCGGAACTACGAACAAGGTTCTAAATATAGGACATCGGGATCGTATCGGACGGTGGTTTTTCATATCGGATATCGGGGGAGATATCGGGGATACGCGCGCATATCGGGCGTTCATATCAGACACTATATATAATGAAATATTGATAACTAAAAGTTGGTTTAGAGTCATAGATATCTACCTAATAAAAATGATGTAATATCCTTGATAGTAAAAAACAATTTACATTTGCACGCAATCGTGCAATAAATAAGTAATTTCATATCGGGCGATTTATCGGCCAATATCGGGCGATTTATCGGCCGATATTTCAAATATCGGCCATTTTTTGTTGCAAACGATATGGCAAACGATTTCCCCATATCGTATCGGCAGCAGTCAAAAAAGGAGATATCGGACGATATCTCGGCCGACTCGGCCGATATTTAAAACAAGGCTAAGTAAAGCTAAAGCGAAGCTAATGTACAGCACTAGATAACATTACGTTCGGCGTGGTTACCGCTCGCGGTACGGGTAAACACATATGACGGAGCGAGCGTATGAACGTTATACTACCGCGTGTGACAAAGCCGCGCTCACGATGTAAATACGCTCGAATGGAATTAGCGATAAAGCACTGAGCGCTAGGTCTGCCTACCAGGCGTAGCCAAAAGACCTGACGGTCTGAATACACTCCCTCTTTCGAGGAAGTAGGTGAGAGCCCAAAGAGCTGAAGGGTCGAAAGGCCGAGTAAGTACCTGCAGAAGTGTAAGTATCCAACACACGCATAAAACAGGTGGAGCTAACGCACACGTGTGGTGGCGAGTAAACCGCTTCGCATCACCCGTGACGAAGCTGCGCCCATGGCGTAACTACACGCGGACGGAGTTAGTGATAAAACGTTGAGCACTAGGTCCACCTACCAGGCAAAGCTGAGAGACCGCAAATGGTCTAAGCGCACCCCCTTTCGGGAAATGGGCATAAGAGAGACCATTAGTTCTAATAAGGTCAGAGGGCCAAGTAGGTACCCACATAAAATACGTTAACACACACAAGCACACATATGTACATGGTAATAACTAGACTACCTGTGGAGTGGTGAAGCCCGGAGGCTGTGTTGAGCCCGGAGGCTAATAGGGAACGGAGGCCGATTAGAGAGCCTGGAGGCTAAACGACCATGAAGAGTCAGCCACGCATGATAATAGAACAGAAGTAGAACAGATCACAGGCAGTGTATAAGTGCATGAATTAAACCACGCTACTGCAGGCATTCGTCACATATATACTACATATACAGTCCTGGGCACTCGGCCGCATACAAATACAGGTACACAATTCATATAAATACAGGTATAATTTCAAATACAGAATAAAATACAAATCGACCCGACGAAGCGAGAAAACACAGAACGAGGCGACGACACTCGCCTAAAATCTTCATAAAACGTCGTAAATCCCGAAATCCTGAAACACGTGCACACACGCGCGGGCAACATCCATATCATTACCAGGAGATAGAGTATCCTAGAGAAAAAATAGAGAGATCAAAAGAGAGTGGCAGGTGAGAGAGGGTTCTGGAGAGAGAAAGAGGGAGAGGAGAGAGATAGTCGGCCTTGGCCGGCCAGGAGGTGGGCAACGGTGACTCTGAAATCACCTAGAGGGGGTGAATAGGTGACTAGCTAATCTAAAGGTGAATTAATGTGGAATTAAAACTATTAATGCAAACTAAAAACTATTATGCACAACACACCAAGTATAACACAAGAGTGTAGCCGAATTCCCTGTGAAGGGCTCTAGACTATCTCCTCAAGATTCCTCTAGATAAGAGTTGAGGTGCCGCTTTGCTTCTCTTGGTTGAATGCAAGTGTCATCAAACAATCCCCAAACATATAACAATTAAGCACAAGATATATCAAGCATATAAAGATGAAGGCAATATAAGCACGCAAGATATAAAGACAAGTGAGAGATAGAGAGCAATCGCAAACACGGGAGATTTGTTTCGAGGTTCGAGCACACTTGCTCTACGTCCCCGCCTTCAACACTATGAAGGATTTTCACTAAAAACGATCCCACCGGATCACTCAGTGCCGCAACACCTACAAGCGAGTTCACACTAGAACTCATTTGGACTCTCTAGTCCCTCTCTCGTTCCCGCAAGAACAACACATGCAAGCACGCAAGCTTGCCGAGGCCGCACCTCTACACCGAGCTCTCACTAGAACTCGAAACACTGCGAACCCGCAAGACCGCCTCCTCAAAGTACAAGAAAGAACACTTGGTGATCTAAACACTTTAATCACCTAAAAACAATCTCACAACAACTCTCCTATAGGAATGATATAGCAATGAAAAGCTCAAGTATGTGTGAGAAAACTAGGATGGAATTTGTGGTGAAAAACTCAAAGAAATCACTTTTGAAAACCTCTTGATAAACTCTCCTTTTGATGAAAGTATTAGGCTTTAAAACAAGTGGAGATAAACACTTAGAAGTGTATGAGAAACTAGCTTAAAAACTCACTTGAAATCTTATATAAAACAGTTCATGGGAACCTCAATATATAGGCATCCAAAAACTAGTCGTTGGGGTCCAAATCAGCAGCTGACGCTGCTGTCGGTCGACCGCCAACGGTCGATTTTTCGACCGTTGGGAAGGTCGGTCGACCGCCTTCAGGGCAATGGCCTAGCGGTCGACCGCCCAGTCGACCGGGCCATTTCCAGAGAGCAGACTCTCTGGCGGTCGACCGTGCAGTCGACCGGCCCAACCTGTGCACGTCTGTGCACATTGGTCGACCGGAGCGGTCGACCGACTTCTTGTCCGGTCGACCGTCCGGTCAACCGACAGAAGGCCAGTCCAGGCAATTATGGGGATTAAAAACTTGACTTTTTAACTTTAATAAAATCCCATAAATTCTCTAAAAATCTACAAAAATAAGTTCAGTAATATACTTTGATATACAAACATGTTTGAGTAAAATCCAAAACATATTACAAATATTTTGAACTATTTTTGTGGCTTAGAAATTTTGGCTTAAAACAAAATCCGTATTTTTTCAAATTGATTTTTTCAAAACTTCTCCAAATACAAAAATAAGATATTCTAAACACTTTTAAAGCTTAGTGTGTATGGATATGATTCACTACACATATATGATGAAATATCTATCTTTTTGACATTAAGCTTTAAATAAAGTTTTGGTTAAAACATATGTATGCATGAAACTCCAAAAATCAAAACGATATTTTCCAAAACGAAATCTCTTTTATGAAAACACATCTAAATCTTGTGTGTGAGTGTATATGATATTTGAGCAATCCACCAACTAATCTATCATTTACATTTTATCTAAACGCAAAATCTTACTAAAAACAAACCTAGACACAAGTCTTCTCTTGAAGTTCTTCTCTTGAAAATCTTCTTCTCCTTCTTGACTTGGTCCAAACCATGATTCAATGAGCTAGACTCCCCTTGAGTACTTGTTCTTGAATCAACATGTGCTAGCTCCAAAGCTTGACTTGAAATCCTCTGTTGAAGCTAAACACCTACTAAGATCTTGATCACATATCTGAGACTAATTAAACACAAGATCATTAGTACTATAACTACATGAGTTAATCATCATCAAAACTAGAGTGATGGGCCTTTGGGCCAACAATCTCCTCCTTTTTGATGATGACAAAACTCATGGAGTTATATGTGCATGGATTAAAGTCAAGCTTCATAGAAACTCCCCCTTAACTCATGCGTAACAATAAACAATAAGATATTCAATGAAGTACATGAAACTAAACAATAATATATGCATCAACAAGGTGAGAGAAACATGCATAAACTCAAAATCCTTTTCCCAAAAACCTTCTCCCCTTTTTTGTTTAAACTTTCAAAAACATTCTCCCCATTTTGTAAAACATAAGATGCATAAACTCAATATATGCAAAAACTCAAATATGCATATATAAACTCAAAATCTTTCTCCCCTTTTTGTCAATCATCAACAAAGAGGTAAAATAAAACAAATCAAGAATAAGGATATATATGCGATATACATTCATGAAGAGGAAGACGCTAAGTTAGCTTCTCTGCATACATGCATTACATGAAGAAGGGATGACAAGCCCTAACTCACATAACGCATAATATATAATGCATAAGTGGAGATGTGAAGCTCCCCCTACACATGTGTATCACATAAAGAAGAGATGTCAACCTCCTCAATATAAGATACACTCAACATGAATCTATATATAGAAGAGATGTTAAGCTCCCCTTACATATAGACAATACATATCAAAACATTCTTAACACAAATTATTATAATACTTAAACAAATTTTGAGATACCATTCGTACATAACAAAATTTTAAGATACCAATTGTAAATAAACAATGCAAATTTTAAATTTTTCTTAAATCAACAAATCAATTTGAGATATCACAAGATCTTTGATACCATATGAAATTGAAAATTTGTTATACCAAATGAAATTGAAATACTTGTACATTTTGATACCAATGAAAGAAAATATTTTATATATACCAATTAAATATATGATAAATTTTGATATCAAATAGGTAAAACACATTGATACCAATTGGAATTTAAACCCAAATGAAAATCGAAACATATTGATACCAATTGAAGTATATTGTAAATATTGATACCAATAAAAATACCAATTAAAAATAACGCGTAAGCTTATTAAAATACCAATTGAGATACCAACTGAAATTCAAGATTTAAATCAAGCTTAGCATAAACAAACTTTGTGCTTTAAACATGTAAATATATCATAAATCAAGCACAAACACATCATATATATGTATGAAAATGAAAATACCAATAGAAATGGATATTATTTGAAATTTAAAGCATACATATATAGAAACAAATTATGAGTATACAAAAAAGTGTCAATTGTGATACCAATTGAAACTATGATGTAAATCCAGTGTATAACTCATAAAGATCCACCCTTTTCATGCACATGATGAAAGATATTTAGTTTGAGCATACAAGGCATGGTCGCACATCCATCCGCCCTTAAAGGGTTGGTAGGTGTTTTCAAAAACAAGAGTTGAAAATATTTATAGATTGAAAACACTACCAAATGAAGAATAAATAACTAGTTAAAAGTAATTTTTGAAAAACTAGTTAAAGATCCTTTAAACATGAAACCAAATCATATATATCTCATGAATCATACCAAATGCATAAGAGTTGACACTCGAAATCGATAATGCTCATAAAAGTGTTCATGAAATAAAGTCATGAATAAACCAATAAATAAAGTGAGTGTACAAGCATCATATGAATAGCATATCATGAAAATAGTCAATAAGGCTCAAAACAAACATGAACATCTTTTTATCAAACAAATATGAAAATTATGAAAATTCATTTTTCATTTAAAGATAACTTCAAGGTATATGTATGATTTATCAAAAGCTAACAATATGCATACATATCCCAAATATAAAAGGAGTCTATGAAATGATTTGAATGAAGGCAAGAGACTCAAGGGTATACATGTATATTTATTAGTTTTGGACAAAGATTACATATACATGAAGCAAAACATGCAAAAAGATAGGCAAGACAAGTATAAATGAGGGAATCATCAAAACTAGACTATACATATACATGTAATGAGTACAAATGAGCAATGAAGTGCAAACATATATGAATCAAATGTTGCTCACTACTTGTACAAGTATATACACAAGTTTTGAGAACAATTACATCTAAACAAGTTTTTACCACATGAAGCACAAAACAAAACACAATCTTGAAGACATGCTAAAAATGTCATATATGTAAAAGCATGTAAAATAAATGGGAGTTTAGAGATAGTTACCAACCATAAGAACTACACTCTAAGTCTCCAAAATAAGGTGGTCTTCTCACCAAACTTCCTTGACAGCGGTGCATCAAATGCATGTCCATCTAGTTCATGCATCCACCACCAAGGCACCAATCCTCTCACGTTTTATGAGAGCCCACACTACATCAAATACAAAAGGTGGGGATTTTGGTACCCATTTTCTTTTGGGTTCTCGGGGGTTAGCATTGTAAGGAACCCAAACATTCTTATTAGCAAAATTTAAAAATTAATTCTATCATAACAAAATTTTGTCAAATGACCTTTGCGGCCGCAATGTGTACACTTATACACTCTAGTATGCACATGAGTATGAGTGTTATCATGGTGTGCAAAATGTGCATATGTGTGACGTGGGTGATGTGCATGAACATGTGGAGCTTATTTCTTTTAAAATAAGGTTTCCAATTTTTTATGGTTAAATGCACAATCGCTCAAAGTTGAGCTCAAACAATTTATTTTATTTTTCAAAATTTTAATCTCATTTTGATCAATGGTTGCATGAAAAGCATGGTGAGAATGAGAATCAACATTCTTTTTCTTTTTAGAAACATTTACTTTTTCTTTTTCAACAATTTTTCTATTTAAAGAGTTGTTTTCATTCAAAGCAACTTCTTTTTCCTTTTCCACCGAAACAATTTTATATTTTAAAGAAGTATTTCCTTCACAAAGATCATTCAATTTAGAAGTCAAGGAAATATTGTCCTTTTTCAACAAATCATTTTCTTTTGAAATGCATTCCAATTTTGTTTGAAAAGAATCTTTTTCTTTTAACAAGGAATCAAGTTTAATTTTCATTTTCTTATTTTTCTTTTAAGCATGTCATACTTTTCAAGAAGTTAACAAAATAATTCAAGCTCATCATAAGACATATCAACATCCTCTTCTAACTTAGATTGGGAATTTACCTCAAGGGGGTTATCCCCTTGGACCATATAGCACACATTGGAAGCCTCACTTTCAACATCCGAGTCGCTCCCCACATAGTATTGCTCTTATTTGCCAAGGGAGACAATAGTGTTCCATACTACAAAAGCCGAATTAAGATTAGCAACCCTAAATAAATAATCATCATTTAGGGTACTCTTTAATGCATGGATGACTTTTGAGTTAGCCTCAAGATACTTGCTATTATTAAAGTATGAATCCTTAATGGTAGCAAGATAAACATGAATACCTAGGCCTTTGGGGTACAAGGACATCTTAACTTTTCAAGTATGGATGTTAAGAATGTCAAAAATGGGAGGTGACATGAAATCCATGTGTGTGTACAAATATTATGATTAGCTATAAATAAGGATCTTTAACTCAAGGTGGTTAGACCCAAATCAAGAGCACTTGGCTCTGATACCAATTGAAATCACCTAGAGGGGAGGTGAATAGGTGACTAGCTAATCTAAAGGTGAATTAATGCGGAATTAAAACTATTAATGCAAACTAAAAACTATTATGCACAACACACCAAGTATAACACAAGAGTGTAGCCGAATTCCCCGTGAAGGGCTCTGGACTATCTCCTCAAGATTCCTCTAGATAAGAGTTGAGGTGCCACTTTAGCTCTCTTGGTTGATTACAAGTGTCATCAAACAATCCCCAAGCATATAACAATTAAGCAAAAGATATATCAAGCATATAAAGATGAAGGCAATATAAGCACGCAAGATATAAAAACAAGTGAGAGATAGAGAGAGCAATCGCAAACACGGGAGATTTGCTTCGAGGTTCGAGCACACTTGCTCTACGTCCCCGCCTTCAACACTATAAAGGATTTTCACTAAAAACGATCCCACCGGATCACTCGGTGCCGTAACACCTACAAGCGAGTTCACACTAGGACTCCTTTAGACTCTCTAGTCCCCCTCTCGTTCCCGCAAGAACAACACATGCAAGCACACAAGCTTGCCGAGGCCGCACCTCTACACCGAGCTCTCACTAGAACTAAAAACACCGCGAACCTGCAAGTCCGCCTCCTCAAAGTACAAGAAAGAACACTTGGTGAGCTAAACACTTTGATCACCTAAAAACAATCTCACAACTCTCCTATAGGAATGATATAGCAATGGAAAGCTCAAGTATGTGTGAGAAAACTAGGATGAAATTTGTGGTGAAAAACTCAAATAAATCACTTTTGAAAACCTCTTGATAAACTCTCCTTTTGAATGGAAGTATTAGGCTCTAAAACAAGTAGAGATAAACACTTAGAAGTGTATGAGAAACTAGCTTAAAAACCCACAGAAATCTTATATAAAACAGTCCATGCGAACCCCAATATATAGGCATCCAAAAACTAACCGTTGGGGTCCAAATCAGCAGCTGACGCTGCTGTCGGTCGACCGCCAACGGTCGATTTTTCAACCGTTGGGAAGGTCGATCGACCGGCCGGTCGACCGCCTTCAGGGCAATGGCCTAGCGGTCGATCGCCCGGTCAACCGGGCCATTTTCAGAGAGTAGACACTCTCTGGCGGTCGACCGTGCGATCGACCGGCCCAACCTGTGCACGTCTGTGCACATGGGTCAACCGGAGCGGTCGACTGGTCGACCGACGAAGGCCAGTCCAGGCAATTATAAGGATTAAAAACTTGACTTTTTGACTTTAATAAAATCTCATAAATTCTCTAAAAATCTACAAAAATAAGTTCAGTAATATACTTTGATATACAAACATGTTTGAGTAAAAATCAAAACATGTTACAAACATTTTGAACTATTTTTGTGACTTAGAAATTTTGGCTTAAAACAAAATCCGTATTTTTTCAAATTGATTTTTCCAAAATTTCTCCAAATACAAAAACAAGATATTCTAAACACTTTTAAAGCTTAGTGTATATGGATATGATCCACTACACATATATGATGAAATATCTATATTTTTTACATTAAGCTCTAAATAAAGTTTTGATTAAAACATATGTATGTATGGAACTCTAAAAACCAAAACGATATTTTTCAAAATGAAATCTCTTTTATGAAAACACATCTAAATCTTGTGTGTGAGTGTATATGATACTTGAGCAATCCACCAACTAATCTATCTTTTATATTTTATCTAAAAGCAAAATCTTACTAAAAACAAATCTAGACACAAGTCTTCTCTTGAAGGTCTTCTCTTGAAAATCTTCTCCTTGACTTGGTCTAAACCATGATCCAATGAGCTAGACTCCTCTTGAGTACTTGATATGGTCTTGATGCATAAGCTCTTGAATCAACATGTGCTAGCTCCAAAATTTGACTTGAAATCCTTTGTTAAAGCTAAACACCTACTAAGATCTTGATCACATATCTGAAACTAATTAAATACAAGATCATTAGTACTATAACTACATGAGTTAATCATCATCAAAACTAGAGTGATGGGCCTTTGATCCAACAGACTCTAGCCGCCGACGGTCCTCAACAGAGAGAGAAGGTGAGGGAAGAGAGAGGAGAGAGGAGAGAGAGAGGGAAAGAGAGAGAGATCTACAGAGAGAGGGAAAATCAGATCCAAGAGGGGAGAGAAGCTGGGCGGCCGGCCGTCGCGGCCACGGCCGCAGGGAGAAGGAGAGAGAGGAAAGGGAGAGAAAGAAGAAAAGGAAAGAAAAAAGAAAGGAGAGAGGGGAGGTTGACGGGGGCAGTCGCCGGAGGGGGCCGCGCTGGGTCGTCACCTGCGAGGAGGTGGCAGATATAAGGAGGAAAGGAAGAGAGAAGAGAAAAAGAGAAAAGAAGCGAGGGGAAGAGAGAGAAGAGAGGGAAAGAGGGGATCGGGACGGCGGTGGTTGGTCGGCGGCGCTGAGGTCGCCGGAGGGGATGCCGGCGTGGCGGCGCTGGCCCAAGGGACGATGGTGGTCGTCGCCAGGAGAAGAGAGGGGGAGAAAGAAAGGGGGAGAGAAAATAAAAGGAGAAAGAAAGAGAGAATGAGTGGAAAAAGAGAAAAAGAGAAGATATTTAATGGGTGGAGAGGAGAGTTGGCCATGTGGCAAGACCAAGGTGAAGGAAAAAAGAGAGAGAAAACTCTATATTAAAATAATTTATTTTAATATGGTAAAATTCGATAAATTCAGAAAAATCTCCAAAATCTCTAGAGGTAGAAAACATCCTCCAGAGAAACAATACGAAATCGGTTTTCAAAAATTCGATCCTATTTTCAAATTAAAAATCTTGAAATCAACCAGTGAAACGGTCGACACCAAATCTGGCCAATTTTTGATAAATTAAGAAAAATCTCAAAAAATGTATTTAGATAGAAAATATAACTCTAAGAAATAATGTGAAAGCAATTTTTAGAAATTCAACTCCATTTGTAAATTAAAAATCCGAGAATCGATCGGCAATACCAGTCGATATCGATTTTGTAGATTTTGCAATTTAATTTAGAAAATTTTCAAAATATAATGAAAATTCTAAAATATTGAAAAACGATGTTTAAAACTGAAATCGGTCAAATCTGACTAACAAAAAGACCAAATCAAGCAATACAATAGAATCAGGTCCCTGGTTCAAACTACGGCTAACTCTGAGTCCATGAATCCGGATCCAATGCAACACAATAGCATAAATAATCATAAAACAAAAACAAATAGGGGAAATAAATCAAAAAATATGATCAAAAAATATGAATACGTATCTAGGTACGTATTTCGGGAACAGGGTATTACAACTAAAATAGACGTAGTGATCTGAGAGGCATAAGAAGTTTTAGAACATAGCAGAAAGTGAGCCATCTTCAAAAGGCGGTCTACCACAACAAGTATGAAATCGTGCTTTCGTGCAGTCTTTGGGAAACCAAGCATAAAATTCATATCGACATCTTACCAATAGAGTTCAAAGTATCGGCCGAGTCGGAGATGACTCTTCCGACTCCTCTCTGACTCAGCGGGCACCGCGACCACGACGCGAGTCGCCTTGAGTTTCATTTTTTGACCAACTCAGGGCTGACTCGGCCTCGACTCAGCCGAGCCTCGATATGACTTTTATTGACTCGGCCGAGTCGAGGTCGAGTCGGGTTATTAAAAAAATGCAGACTTGCCAAATATAGGGCTCGCTGCCTGCCTCCATCGCCTGGTAAGCCTCCATCGCCGCCCAATTAATCTCTCTCCCATGTCTTTCCCTCACTCTCCCTCTCTGTCCCATTCTCTCTCCCTTTCTCCTCTATCTCTCCCCTCTTTATCTCTCTCCCTCTTTCCTCTGCCTCTCCCCTCTCGGGACAGGGAAGTAGAGAGAGGGGGAGGCTAAGTGAGAGGGAGAGAATGAGTGGGGGAGAGAATGAGTGGGTGAGAGGGAGAGCAAAGAGAGTATCTGACTCGGCCTCGACATCGTCGCCTCTAACCCGCCGCCGCCAAAATTCCCTCCTCGTCGCCTCTGAGCAAACGGAGGGGGAAAGAGGGAGAGGACACAGAGAGCAATCAGAGGGAGGAAGGGGAGAGTCTCTCTATCCCTCCCTTTGATCTGTATCTCTCTCCCCCCTCTCACTCGATCTCTCCTTTATCTTTTTCTTTTTCAATTTTTGGGTTTTTCTCATATTTACCCCCTCAAATTTTTCATATTACCCCTAAATCATCATATTTCTGCAATTACCCTCAAAACGAATTTGTTTTGGACATGTGTTACATGAATTTTGATGTCTACATTTTTTACGAATTATTATGATTTTTTCAGAATTTTTTAGCTTTCTATGTAGTGTTTTGTACGTATCGCCCGAGACCGATCCGAGTCGCGATCGATCCGTCTTAGTGCCTGCCGAGTCGGCGATCGAGACCTTGACTTTGAACCATGCTTGTCAAGAGCAATTTCGAACTGAAAGTGGAGTATAGAGGCCTGTGTTTTGCTTACGTTGCTTGGTTAGTTGATATGTGCGAATTGGCCAACAAACCAAGTAACATCCCTCTTCAAGATTAGCCAATAGAAAGGATGTTCCACAACTTCAATTGTCTTGTTCCTTTCAAAATATTAAGCAAGCCCCCAACGTGTATAATTCCCAGATTAATAAATCTCTCAAGGAGGTGCGAAGGATAAACAGCTTATGAAAACAGAACAATTACAAATCTTATAAGAAGAAGTCATCGACCTCATGAGTCACATCATCCCTTAAGATAGTGAATATATTTTCTCAAACCCAACCACTTCAGTGCTCATGCCAGAAAGTATGGCACGACGATGGCAAATTGCATCAACGATCCTATTTTTGACCAGGCCTCATGTTTGAGGGCATAGGTATAATCTTAAAGAAACTCTACCTATCTGCCATGCCTCGAATTTAGTTTCTTTTGGGAGTTGAGATATTTAAGGGCATCATGGTCTGAATAGATAACGAATTCTTATTGTAACAAGTAATGGCGCTAATATCGCAAAGCTTGAACTACCGCGTAGAAATCCCTATCTAGTTGGAATATCATTGCTGAGTATTATTCAATTTTTCACTAAAATAAGTAATATGGTGCTTTTCTTGACTCAATACACTTTCTATTCCAATGCCCAAGGCGTCACAAGTGATTTCAAAAACTTTCAAAAATCTGGAAGACTCATGACAGGAGCTTCCGTCATCCTCTCCTTGATTTTTCGGAACACATTAGCAACAACTTTAGTTCATCTGAAATTCTGAATTTATCTTGTTTCATACAGTCAGTAATTGGAGCCATGATAGTATTAAAATTTCGGATAAACCGCTTGTAGAAAGTGGCTAAGTCATGAAAACTTCTCACTTCTTTAATGTTGCAGGGTTCTAGCCACCCTACAATAGCTCTAATCTTATTAGGGGTCCGCAGAGACTTCCTTTGAAGACACAACAACCCCAAGAAAATGACTTGATATGCAAGAAAGGTACACTTTTTTAGGGTTGGCATATAAACTTTTTTTTTTTAAAACTACACAGACCTGTGAGAGATGGTCCTTATGCTGCTCTGTCGATTTACTGTAGATGAGAATGTCATCAAAGTGACTGCAAATTTTCCTATAAAAGATCATAATACTTGTGTTATCACCCTCATAAAGGTGCTCAGAATATCAGAGAAGGCAAACAGCATGATCGTCCACTCATGTTGCCCATCCTTTGTCTTAAAGGTTATCTTCCATTCATCTACTGGGAGAATTCGAATCTGATGGTAACACTCTTCAAATTAATCTTTGAAAAAATAATGGCACCAGACATCATGTCAAGCATATCATCCAGCTTGGGAATTGAAAAATGATATTTTACTGTTATTTTGTTAATAGCACGACTATCCATACACATTCGCCATGTGTCATTCATCTTTCTTTGGCGTCAATACTGCGGGGATCGCGCAAGAGTTCAAGCTCTCTCGCATGAACTCTCTACTCAATAACTCATCAATTTGTCTTTGTAATTCAGTATGTTCCATCGAGTTCATATGATAGTGCGGCAAGTTAGGCAGGTGGCTCTCGATACCAAATCAATAACACATTGTATATTCTGCATTAGTGGCAATTGATCTGGGAGATTTTTGGGAAACGCATCAGCAAACTTGGTGATGATAGACGTCATCGTAGGAGGAATCATCTCTTGAGATTCTTTTGCAACTTCTCAAGCAACCAGAATGATGATTTATGTCCCATCAATAACTTTTCAACTTTCTTAGGACTGATTAAATTGAGGTTCTTTTCCTTCCATGTTTTAGTCGACCTCTTCTCGCCTTGTTGGGTTTTGATTGACTTGGAATCAACTTGACCTGTTGCCCTTCATTCATGGTTGAAGATACAAGTGTTGGACTTCTCCCACAGGGCTACATCCATATCAAACAACCAAAGCCGACCAAGAATCAAGTGACCTGCATCCATGAATATCACATCGCACTAAATTTTATCCATGTACATTGCAAATTGCACAGGTACATGACACCGTTCATTCACTTCCATAGATGTTGTATTAATCCAGGTAACTTTGTATGGGCTAGGGTGAGAGATCGTTTTTAACCCCATCTTCGAGATCAAACTGGATGACACAATATTTATGCAACTTTCACAATCAACAATGATTTTACAGTTCGTACCACCAATCTCTGTCCAAATGTCAAAGATCGTAGGTCTACGCCAGTCAACAATGTCTTTAGGTTGCGCTAGGGTACATCAAACAACTGTAATTTGCATAATAGAGTTAAAGAACTCTTGTGTCCCGTATCACCGTTAGAATCGCTACTCTCATTTCCTATGAACACAACCCTTTTTTAGACTCGTCTTGCACCTCATCTAATTGATCATCCAAGAAAAAAACTCTAGATTTGCTTGAGCAGAATTTCTCCACGTGCTCATAACTTTGACATTTAAAGTACTGAGTGTGGGGGTTGGTCCGGGGTACGCTCTCGGCTGGGCTCTTACCTTTGGGATATTCTATCGGAGTGAAACTGTTGTGGTTGGTCTTATGTTGGTACTATTCAGAATTGTTCCTAGTGCTCTGGATCTTATAATCTAAACTTCTCTGATGATAGAAACCTTGAAAAGCATCTAAGTCTTAAACTATCTGGTAGGCATGCTTATGATTACAAACACCTCTTGCAAAAAGTTCTCTACGCAGGTCATCATGAAGGCCAGATCTAAACCTAGAGAGGGTTATTATGGGAGGCTTTTCGACAAATTCGCCACACCAAATCATAAATTCATCAAACTTTTCAATGTACTCAGCAGCACACCGAGTTTCCTAGGTAAGTCACTCCATTTATCTACTTATCAATCCTGAAAAGTGGAAGTACTTCTGGTTCAACTTGGCTTTCATTTCATCCCATGTCCAAAGAGGTTCTTTCCTCCTCAAGGTAATTAACCTCTCAACATTTGACCAGTATTGTCCCGCTTGTCCTACCAACTTCATGGCAACAAAACAGACTCACTGTTCTTAAGACATCTCATACCACTTGAAGTAACGCTCTAAACTCATCATCCAATCAAGGTAATATTGGGGGGTCCAAGCGACCGTCAAAGTTTGACACTTCCAATTTGATGTTCTTTAGGTATCGCTAGTCATTCTCATATCAGTCGTAGTTCATATCGATTATATCATCTCGGTGTTGGCTGGGTTGATGATCTTCATTACGATCTTAATCACGACATTCATTCTCAATCCTATCCA
The DNA here is from genome assembly GCA_038442645.1 of Agave tequilana. Classification (NCBI taxonomy): domain Eukaryota; kingdom Viridiplantae; phylum Streptophyta; class Magnoliopsida; order Asparagales; family Asparagaceae; genus Agave; species Agave tequilana. The sequence goes on from JAVJIF010031447.1 coordinate 272,611, forward strand.
ATATCTGACTTGAGGGCAACTTGGCCCCTGATGTCTTCAAAAAAGCAAGAAAGTTAGTATCTAAGGACGTGTTAGGCTTCTCTGAGTTTGAACTCATTGTGTTAGAACTCAAGGTGTCACTAGTTTTGCCTAAATGGTACTCCCTATCACTACGTGTGGACATGCACAAGTATTATTGTTATCTTTAAATGCTGATTTATGTCTTTCTTAATAAATGTGATCTAATATCTCTTATATGCGACTATCGAATTCTAATATAATGCGCAGGATGATGTAAATAATGAAGAGAATCAGCAACATTCAGTTCGGCAATGTGTGTAATATAGCAAATGTAATTTGGCATGAAGTTCCAAAAGTTTAAAATAAGAGACTTTGATGTGAAATATTGCAAATTGAACTATTGTAAAATATTAATTTGATGCAATTAATTCGATATCCACCTTCTATTTGGTTGTCTCTAAATTAATATCAAAATTATTCCATATAAGTCAATCAAGCAGATACAGACACACTTTACTTTTTGGGCGATGAAAGTAAAGATGATAAGATTAAGTAGCACATTTATATTGTGGACGACAGATAATCGATGAAAGTAAAGATGATAGGATTAAGTAGCACCAACAAAGTCAGTTCTGTGAGAATTATACTTTACTAATTACCTGGAGTGAACCGGGGCCATTTTGGACTATTAGGCCAATGTGAATAGCTGATGCAAAGCCCCTGTCGTCACAATCGTAACGCCTAGAAGAACTCTTGAATCGGACGCCAGATGTGAGAGATACGGACTGAAAACGATGCGGGTGCACTAACAGCTTGTCTCCCTTCTGAACCCGTCATTGTAGTATGAGTCGGGTTCTTTGTAGTGTTAGGTTTGTAACTTAAGCCCATTTCACTTCTGAGATGTGCTATGGATGTGGGTACGGGTCAGGTTGATTTCTGAGACCCGATTTGACCTTTCTCTCTTCTTCTTTGATCTGCTTCCTTACACGGAAGCGAGACAAAGCAGGCTCGTGCTGGGGCTTGAGCAAGCGGCGGTTAGGCTTGTGCTGGGACGAGGACGAGCAGAGGTCGCCGGCTGTGTCGCGCAAGAACGAAGGCGAGAAGAGAACGAATGCGGCGGTGGTGGTGTTGGGTGCAAGTGAGTAGGTATTGCGGTGATTGTGGGGAAGAAGTGAGGGCAGAGCAGTGTCGGTGCAAAGGTGGCGAGTGCGGGTGGGGATGGGCTGCAGGAGGGTGGAAGAAGATGCTTGGAGGATGGGTTTGGGTTTAGTGCAGCTGAAGACAAAGAATTAAGGGTTGGATTCTGTTGGGTTTTCAGGGCTGAGAAAAGAAGAGAGGGGAGATGAAAATCAGAGCAGGGGTGGCGGCTCAGGGAGGGAGAGAGATGAGGAGGCGACATGGTGGCGTGACAGGAAAGAGAGGATGAAAGGATAATGGTAAGGATAAAGGTTAGGGTTATTGTTGTGATGTAGAGAGAGAAAAAGAGGGTAAGTAGGAAAGAGATTGAGAGAGAATTAGACAGTGGGCTCGTGTAAGGGGAGAAGGGAGAGAGAAAACCAGTTAGGGTTTGTAGAAGTTAGGGTCTTGTGGAACGGGAAAACTTTGTGGAAAGAAAAATTGTTGTGGATGGTTTTTTTAGGATTTTAGCTCTAATATCAATATGATGGGAGACAAACACAAATTCGAGAATCTCTCCTTAGGGTTTCTCACCCAAATACACTAGCTACAATATTTTTAAAACAAACTTTAATTCATCCAAAACTAAAAAAATAATAAGCAGACTTGGCCTTAAATAAGCCTACATCAACAGAAAAGTCCTATCACAAACGATGTGGGACTAAAAAAATACTAAAATATCCAAAATATAATAGAGAGCAAAAATAGAAAACTAAAATAACTAGTCTAACTAAGCTCGAGTCCTCAAGCTCTAATAGAACCATAATGATCGGGTGCGACGACGTCTCCTGGTGTAAAACCGCAATCCTGGAGTGATGTCCCCATCATTAGGACCATCTTATAAAGATGTGACTTGGATAAATTATGGTGACAATGATGAGGATAATGGTAAATTCCAAGGGCTAGAACTGAAATAATAGACAATAGCTATAGCTTTTTCTTTAGTTCGCAATGAACCTTCCATTAATTTGAGGCTGGCTTTTCTCTGTTAACTCCTATCAAGCTTATTGACACTGGAGCTTTTTTGTTATGACCTTACAAATTTGACCTTACTTCTCTTTCAACAAAAACATTACCATTTGTCACACATCCCATGTTACTAGCAGTTAAAATATGATGGTAACCACACTAATAGTTAAATTTGGGTCATGTTATGTGAAAAGATGGCTAACAATAAGAAGACGACTTTTTCACAACAAAATGAAATCTTATACATGATATGCCAATCACGCTGTACATCAATCAATTAGGTAGAAATTTAAATGATTTGCACATTTGCATTTAGGTTGAATTCAAGCCTGAAATTGCATGTTTGCATGATAGCCTATTTGCAAGTACATAGCATTTCTAGTGTTTGATGTAAAACCACCTGGATCGCAATCACCTTCAAATCGAAACCAAAATTTAAGTTGAGGATAAGAAAAGATTTGGGTTTCCACCCCTTGCACGGGCTTCTCACCCTAAACTCGAGAGCAGCTGAACTCAAGAATTTAACACACAATTTAAGGAAAAGTTTTAATCATTCATTCATTAAATCCAACAAGATAGTCTATGGGGCCTTATATAGGCTTTACAAAAAGAGGACTACTGAAAAATAACCGATGTGGTACTAAACGTCCACAAAAGAACAAAAATAAAAGGAACATAAATAAAGCTAAAAACATCTGCTATCAATAAAGCCTGAAACAAGTCCCATCTAAAGCCATAGAAGACCAGCGCGTCGCCTCCTGAAGTATACTCGATCGAACCTGCTCCTGGGCGGTGGCATGATGTCCTCATCAATTCCCCCGGGTGGAAGGAACTCGACCCTGTCGAGTGTGGGGGACAGAACTGCTGTCTGCTGTGATAGTGCTCCAGTCGATCAGGATCAAGATGCTGGAGGTCTTCCTCGGTAATCCAAGAATTTTCTGAATCAGGTTTTCCCGTCCACTTAATGAGATAGCGTCTCGTCCCTCCATCTCCAGTAGAGATAATCTGATCATCAAAGATAGAATCTATATGTTCTGTTGCATAGGACATTTTAGGGGAAAGTGGAGGTAGTGGGGGGCTCCCAGAAAGAAGGTCTCGGCTTGGCTCATCCACAAATGGATCAGACGGGGTATCAAAAATACCTCGATATGGAACCAAATCCTCAACATTAAAAGTGCAACTGATGCCAAAGTCAGGTGGGAGATCCACCACATAAGCATTTGAATTGATTTTCTTGATAATCTTGAATGGCCCTGCACTTCTCGCGTGTAATTTCTTCACAGTTCCTGGTGGAAACCGTTCAGGTCGCATGCGGACCATCACATAATCTCCGACATTAAAAGATCTTAATCGGCGATGTAAATCTGCAGAAGCTTTGTAATCAGTATTATTTTTCATTATCTTGTCTCTGACTTCCTCATGTAATGCATGGATATAGGATGCAAATGCTGATGCGGAGTCTGATACCCTAGAATGATGATGAGCCATGGGAATTAAATCAATGGGTTGCCTGGGCTTAAAACCGTTTACTATTTCAAAAGGACTGAAACCCGTAGTCCTATTGACAGATCCGTTATATGCAAATTCAGCCATAGGCAAAATGAGATCCCAAGTTTTTAAATTTTCTCCAACTAGACACCTGAGGAGATTTCCTAGCGATCTGTTTACCACCTCGGTTTGACCATCTGTCTGTAGGTGAAAGGCGGTTGAGAATTTCAGTTTGGTGCCCATCTTATGCCAAAGTGTTTTCCAGAAATAGCTAACAAACTTAACATCCCTATCAGACATCATGGTTTTAGGTATCCCGTGCAACTTTACGATATGATCAAAGAATAAGACAGCCACTCGAGACGCATCTGAGGTCTTGGAACACGGGACGAAGCGAGCCATTTTTGAGAATCGGTCAACTACCACTAGGATAGAATCGTGCTTTTTTTGAGTTTTGGGCAGCCCTAGTATGAAGTCTAGGCTCACGTCTTGCCAAGGGCACTTAGGAACAGGAAGAGGAGTGTAAGGTCCGGCAATCTGCTTTTGTTACTTGGCTAGCTGACACGTGCGACATTGGCTAACTACTTTAGAGACATCTCTTTTCAGACTCGGCCAGTAGAATCGGTGTTCAACGGCCTCAATTGTCTTGTTCTGACCGAAATGTCCCGCCAGACCTCCAGCATGTAGCTCCCAAGAGAGAAAATCCCTGAGGGACGTACGGGGAATACACAACTTACGGAATCTGAAGAGATAACCGTCTTGAAGGAGAAAACCGTACATCTCACGAACAGGGCCGTCTCGTAACGTGACATAAATTCTCCCAAAATCGGGACATGATTCATACTCCTCTTTTCTTCTCTATTCGCTCCGGCTAGGGCAACGGTGGAACGAAGGCGGCGGCGGCAGCGATGATCTCTCTTTCGACGGGAGCGGCGGAGATCTTCAACAGCGGCGGCGGCTTTGGTGATGGCGATCTGGGGCGATCGCCGACGAGGCTGGAGATCGGAGGATGATGATCACAGTGCTGCTGTGGTCGAAAGGCGAAGATTGTCGACGTCGACAAAGAAGATGAAGAAGATGGCGCAGGCGGGGGAGGAGGCGACTTGCTCTAGGGTCCAGCGAGACCTTGACGAGGGCGGTCAAGCTCCGATCTGTAGCGACGATGAGGCCTAGGGGCCTGGACGAGGGTGGGAGACTGGCGATGGAGCTCCGACGAGTAGGTAGTGGTGTCGCTGCGATGGTGGAGGAAAATCAGCGAAGATCGAGGGAGGTCGGCGATGAGATCTGGGCGCCCACGAGGGCAGACCTGGCGATCTGAAGAAGGCTGAGGCCTGTTCGCAGGGGCGGCTTGTTTTCGACTTGCAGAGATCGGTGACGATGGACCACCCGCAGTCGTCGGTTGACGAAGAGGAGGGCGTGGCTGTGGTTGAGCTCTGACGACGACGGCGACGGCGACAGAGGACGAAGATGGCGACGATCTGATTGTGGTGTTGATGACGGCTTCGTCGAGCGGAGGCAAGGGTGAGGACGACGGCGGAGATGTTGATGAAGACGGTGGCGGTGGTGGTGTTGCAGCGGGGCGATGGGTGTCGAAGGCGGCGGCTTGTTGCTGAGGAGGAGATGAACAGTGCGATGTATTTTTTTTAACAGTGTATTTTTTTTCACTGTATTTTTCTTTTTGAACAGTGTAATTTTTTTTTTTTTGAATGGATCTAAATCTGGAGCTGACGTAGATTTAGGGTTTGGAGACTGAAAAATTTTGAAGGGGATTGAAAACCGGTGCTCAGTTCAGCTGCTCTCGAGTTTAGGGTGAGAAGCCCGTGCAAGGGGTGGAAACCCAAATCTTTTCTTATCCTCAACTTAAATTTTGGTTTCGATTTGAAGGTGATTGCGATCCAGGTGATTTTACATCAGTGTTACTCTACAAATGTCCAACAATATGAATGTCGTTCGATTTCAATATTGATTATAAATTCAGAATAAACAAGCTAAAATCTAATGAATTGAGAGTATGTTTTTAACCAGTGCACCTTCTCATCTATTAGAGAACTATACAACAATGAACCCTTTTCCTTGCACTCTTCTGGTATGCCGCCCAATATAGATTCCTTCTCCTCTATGGCAATCTGAAAGTCAATAAGAAAGTATAGTGTTATGATGGCGAGGCAATAAGCAAGGAGAAATGTAGAAAACATATGCAGGAGAACAAAATCGGGACGATTCATCAGCAAGATTAACCACATGTGGGTAATACTGTTTTACAGTTACTTATTTATAGAAATAGTTATTTACTCTTTTAGACACACATCTTCAAGGTTTTTACCAGTAAACTGCAAATATAAAGTGCTACCAATGGCAAGCCAAACTTAAGACAGATAATAAAGGCTAAGCCATTTGTTTTACTTGCTTTTAAGAAATCACTTTGTGCTTCCATCAGAGAGAAGTGACACCCACGAGCAGATAACTTTTGTCAATGTGCATTTTGATTAAACCTTTTTTCTGTCATTAAAGCAGAGAACTAAACCAAGAATTTTGTCTCTACATCATCAATCAGATCACAGTTCGTGACCCAGGGTTTGATTTTATCATCAATTAATCACCGCTCACGTATTTCTTATCAATGAACAGATCTCTTCACTTGTACGACTTAGATGTCTTATATTTATCTAAAAAGTGATTTGATTGATGGGATTTGGAATGACACTTATGAGATTGATGAGATTCCACCCCCCCCCCCCCAAAATTCCAAATCAAAGTTAAAACATCAAATTTCATGATTGCCTGATATTAATGGAACATGTTGATATTTAGCAAGTGTTCAATATTCATTAGATTTTTCAAATCTGTAAAAATAATTCAAACTGAAATATCAGCAAAAAGTATACTTATTCAAATTTCAAGTAGATTTATGCATAAAATGTGAGTTATTGTTTAAGCCTCGGTCATTTTAGCCTTGGAAATTGAAATTTATTCTTCATTTCAGTGATTTTTTTCTCAAATGTAATTAACTATCGGTTCTAACCATCTACAGTAATAAAACCTGCCAAGTATCGCAGGTGGAGCCGCGAACTCAACAAACACCAAAAAAGAACAAAAGGGGGGGATGAAGGGAAATGGAAAAGAAAGAAAGAGGTGGCATATATAGCTAGTGAAATTCTCACGAAAATCTCCCCAGTTCTGCCACTTCAAATAGATCCCTTCCATGACACCCTGCAGTTTTTCTCATAGATGCCCGCCAAAGCCATGGAGGTATTTCCACCACAACATGAATGAGTTGGGTGGATTGTGCAGGCTACAACTAAGTGTAACGGACCAGACAATTCTTAATTCCACAAGCCTTATTGCAATCTCAAAAGTGATTGTTAACTCTTCAAACTTAAGAAACCTATAGCTTCCTGTTGGCCAATGCCAACAAAAATAGGACCAAGTTTTAGTCTTCATGGTTTCCAATTCCTAATCCCTCCCCCTCTTGACTCTTTGACTTATAAATGCCACCAAATGGAGATGGATGCATTCCAGTTAGATTCTTAATTGGCTACTAGAAAAATTCACAGACAACATATATCAACCTTACCTCTTTGTCTAGACATCTTCCTCATGAAGAAGAATTTGGAGGTCCGTTCCTTAGATGTAGAGTGGCATGAGCTTACATTTTACGACAATAAAATAGATTTGTCTATCCACCAAACACCCTGATAGATTAATGACAAGTCCATCTCTTGTTTCACAGTTTTCTTTATCAGTAATTTTGGAACAATTTATAAAGAGAGGACCGTGAGGTTGTCACTGATCTTGAAAACTTGGTCCAGTCTGTAGTTAAGCTTTCTTAGTTATAAGGTGTGCGCCATTACCGATCAGATTTTCAATGGAAACTGCTTAAATAAAAAGTGAATAGCTTCTGAAATAGCTACAGTAAAGCAAATCCCTAAGAAACAACCAAAGCTAAACATAATTTAGGCTCTTAAACCATTAAATAAGAGAACTTTAAACCAGGACCAAGGCAGAAACTAAACCCATAAATACAGGTAACTTTCAGGTACCAATTCCTAAAGATTACAAAAGTACAACATTCATTTACTTAGAAAAATTGAGCATCTTCGTCATTGTTATAGACTTACAGTGGTAATGATCAAGGTACAGTGTGTTATGATATAAATGTATAACTAAGGGTGTGTTTGGATTCATGGAAGTGGGAGGAAAATGGGAAGTGTGAAAACTCATTTCCCACTTCCCTTGTTTGTTTTGAACTGGAAATGAGAAATGGGAAAACCCCTCTTTCTTTTTCCTTTTCCTTTTTACAGGTCCCTTTTACAATATTATTTTCCCACTTCCAGGGTGCTACAGTTAATTTTGTGGTCATATAAATCTCACTTGTAATAAGTTATAACTTAATACATTAAATTTTGATGTCATGTAAATCTCACTTGCAGTCCAATTACAGTCCAAAAATAATATTCAAAATTAATATTTAATTTAATATTATTTTATAGTCAACTTTATGGTCAACTTTCCCACTTTCACTTCCGCATTACTAATCAAACACCGGAAAACACTATATATTTTTTCACTTACACTTTATATTATAACCAAATACCGAAAATGGGAATTGCACAAATCCCAAATTTTTCACTGCACTTCCACATTTCTCGTCCTCATTTCTCACTTACACATCTTCCTCCCACTTTCATAAATCAAACATGCCCTAAGATTATGCCCACTAAAGGTATATATAGTGGCTAATAAACCCACATGACCCAAAAAGACTAACCCAAATTGGAGTCTAGGGGTCGAAGCATAGTAGCTCGTTTAGATTTTCCAACAATCATAGTTCAAATTGAAGTAAAAACATTGGCATGGTACCTTGAGAGCTTTCTTGACATCACCTTCCATTGTACCATAAGGCTTTCTCTGCGGAATTCTTAACAAATAGGAGATGTCCTCCAGAGAATCCTAGAGAAAATGCAGGTTATCATACAAAAGCCCATGGCCATTACACAATACGATGCTCAGAAAGTTGAAAAAAGAGAAAGGAAAAAAAAATCAAATTCCTCACCTGAATAGCTTTCATGTTAGCATTGGCCGGAATGGCCCTCCTGAGGGCAAGTTCTCCCGTTCTTGGAACCTTTGTGTCAGGAGAATAAAGCACAGCATTTGCAGAGGAAACCAACCATTGGCTCCAATAATTGAAAGGCAACGGTAAAGAGATTTGAACAAAAATAAGAAATGTGGCAATAGCACCTTCAAGTTTCTTGATTGTTGTTGGGAGATTATTGTGATGATCTTCTTCTGAGGATTCCTACACAAAGACAGAAATCCTCTTCAGTGAACAAGTGCTTCTTCGTGAGTTGAGTTGAGTTGAGGAATCAAAATTAAAATAAAGTCGATTCTTGAAGCAGGATTTTGCACTCAATCACCAGCATCGGCAAGGGCAAGGTTTCTTTGAAGAGGATGAGGCGCAGGTGGTTCCAACGTTCCCATAGAAGAAATGCGGCGCTCGACGACGACGACGACAAGTAATCTTTAAATTGAAAAGAGGCGAACAAGGGTTCTTTACAATCAAGAAAGATGTCGAGGAACCCGAAGAGATGTAGGCGGAGATTAACGGAGACGACGACATTCAAAGAGTTTGGAGCTGCAGCTATTTTATTTGATTATTGAATTTGAATTTGATTTGATTTGGTGGTTTCGGTTCTTCCCTATCCCTTCCCCTAGCCTTTTATCCTCGCATTAATTTTATATTTTCCAGAAGATCAGGACGCCTTCTCTCTCTCTCTCTCTCTCTCTCTCTCTCTCTCGGGGTATCCCAGACTCTCGCCCAACCCCCACCCAAAAAAAAAAAAATCATTTTTGGATGTGTAAGATTAGATTCAAAGAAAATAAAATTAAATTATCACTTGGCGGTGAAATCGAACACCAAAGAAGAAAATTATCACTTGGCGTGATGAAATCGAGCAGCAAAGAGAAAAATTACCACTTGGCGGTGAAATCAAGCAGCAAAGAGGAAATTACCACTTGCGGTGAAATCGAGCGGCAAAGAGGAGAGAAAGGGAAAAGAGGGGGGAGGGGTGGGGGGATGGAAGAGAGGAGAGGGGAGGAAGGGGGAGAGGGGTGGGAGGGCCCACAAGAAGAAGGGTGTGGTTTTCCCTCTAACTCTCTCTGTGGGGGACAAAAAAATAAACAAAATTGAAGGAGTCACGAGAGAAACTTTACTTCGCTCGATTTGACTAATGTACTGCTATTATCAATGAAAAATCGATCAATCGGTGAGAACGAAGAGGAAGAAGAGAGGAGGAAGGAGGGGAAGTGGTGAGAGGAGTAAGAAGGGGGAGTCGACGCTGCTCTCTCTCTCGCAGATGAAGACGAATGGACGGACGAATAAAGTTTTCTATATGAGTCACAGGAGAAAACCTCTTTTCAGTCGGTTTTGATTAAAATCTAAAAATTAAACTAGTATATCATCATTGTCGGTGAGAAAACCGAGCAATCGGTTAGGAGGAAGATGAGAGAGAAGAGGAAGAAGAATCAGGAAGAAGGGAAGACTGAGAGAGGAAGAAGAAGAAGGGGTCGACGCTGCTCTCACTCTCGCGGATAAAGACGAACGGACAAAGTTTCTATATAAGTCACGATCGAAAATCTCCCTTCGGTCAGTTTTGATTAATCAACCTATAAATTAACTTAACCAACCCAAAAAACCTAATCTCGACTACCCAGAAGATAATCCGACTACTCATGTGCTCCCTTCTCATCTTCTCACCTAAGCTGGTTATCTCACCTAATCACTACTATGTGTTTGTCCTCAAGGGCACTCAACTTATTAGGTCGTGGGTTTGCTCCCCAGCAGGTAGTCGATTCGAATCCCTTGATGGGCATTTGCCCCCAGGAATTTATTTCCGCGAGGTACGCTAAGCGGCTTCGAATATCCTGATGAATTTCAATATATATATATATATATATATATATATATATATATATATATATATAGAGAGAGAGAGAGAGAGGCTTGTGTAATTCTGGAAAGATTCAAGCCGAATCCTTCCCATTCAAATACAACTCTACGATATTCGAATGCAAGATTCATTCTGTTGAAGTTGATCTACATTATTTTAAGTAACTAAAAATCAAAAATCAAGTATTTTGAATACTTTTTGCCTATCAATCAAGTAGGCGCAAAATTAGTGACTGGAATAGCGAGTTGGTTTGCTTAACAGTGTAAAATATTTGAAATCTAATAAAAATTTATGTGTGAGAGTTTTTAAGTGTTTAGATCATGATGAAATGGTCGAATCGAGAATTTGTATGTATAAATATGTAGATGGATGGGCAAAAAGTATTCAAAATACATGATTTTTAATTACTTGAAATAATGTAGATCAATCTTAACAGAGTAAATCTTACATTCAGATGTCGTAGGGTTGTATTTGAGTGAGAATGATTAGGCCTCGAATCCTTCCATAATGACACAAATGTGTGTGTAGAGAGAGAGAGAGAGAGACAGACTTGTGTAGTTCCGGAACGATTCGAGCCCGAATCCTTTCTATTCAAATACAACCATACATCATCTAAATACAAGATTTTGATTTATATTATTTCAAGTATCTATAAATAAAAAATCAAGTATTTTATATACTTTTGCCCATGCATCAAGTATTTTATATACTTCAATGAGGTATTCTCACCTGTTTTAAAGCACTTGTCGATTTAGATTTTGCTGGCACTAGTAACACAGTATGTGTTGGAACTTGACCAGCCCGTTGTGAAGACCGCCTTTCTCCATGACGATCTTGAAGAGGAGATCTATATGTCTCAGCCGATAGGGTTCAAAACTGCAGGAAAGAAGAATATGGTATTGTAAACCGTCTAAAAATCACTGAAAACAAGTCATCAGATAATAGGGTCCATGCTTCAGACACGAGACTAATCAAATTCACTCGTTCAAAGGTAAAACACATGGCTCGAAGCCCGCGTCTCAACGCCACTACAATGCCAAGACGTAGAGCTCAACGCCCGTGTCTCAGTACCACTTCAGTGCTCAGGCACAAAGCTTGAGGCCCGCTTCATAGCTTGAGGCCCGCGTCAAAAACGCGAAGCTCGAGGCGCGCGTCCAATACCACATCAATGAGGAAACATAGAGTTCGAGGCTCGCGTTTCAACACCACAGCAGTGCCCAAACGCAAGGCTCAAGACCCACGTCTAACGTTACCTCAATGGCTAAATGCAGAGCTCAAGCTCGCATTTCAACTGGAGAAAAGCTCTGTGTCTCAATTATAACTACCCCCATTACTGGGTCAAGTACTGCCCACGTAATGAGGACAGTTAACCCCCATTATGGAGAGTTTTTAGGGGACGATTTTATCCATGAAACCCTATAAATAGCTCAATTTGCTATTGAAGAAGGATCAGAATTTTCAGCTGCGGAATATTTATAAAGAGTTAAACTCTTCTACCAACTTGCTGAGTTCAAGTTTTTGCTTAAGTCTCTTTGAGATTTTATTGGATAGGAGTTGTGCTACTTCATCAGTGATCCAAAGAGAAAAGTTTTAGAGGAGCTTAACGTTCACTTGGTCAACAAAAAGTAAGATTCACTTTCCACCGCCACGTAAAGAACCCAGCCATAAATAAAGAGAGGATCCGAGCTTGAGTGTCTTCTCTCTCTTGTAGTTGAAATTTGAATTGTTGTAATTTTTCATTGATTCAAAGAGATTTTGCAATATATTCTCAACATTTCCCCCGTACAAGAGATGGTGACTCCGCTGAGGACTACTTTCTCCACTGATGAGCAAGTTGTGGTGTAAGGTGACGTCACCTTCATGGAAAAAATGGTCGAGTCACTTGTCGTGGAATTCGACTAGGCAAAGTATGAAGAGTTCTCCTCTGGCTCCAAAAGCCCCAGGGTGGCGCGGCAATACCGCAGGGTCTCCTCAGAGATCCGCTCCCAAGTTTCTTCGGAGACTTTCCCAAAGATGGCTTGCGCAAACAGAGCCGCTCGTGTGGTCCGCGTTAACGTCTCCCACGAGACCCGCAAGACCAACGTCGTCGAAGGCTAATCTTACCACGCCCCTTCTCTCAACATTCCTTAGCTCCAAGTTACTAGGGGTTCCCAACAACCCGTAAAGCATAACTAGAATGTTAAACGTCGACAAAGGCATTGCGCACATCGATAACATATGAAAGAAACTGAAAAAACCATCTGTCCAATAAATACAACAGGCACGCATCCTTGCGTCCTTTTTGAACTGCATCAGACGCGCGAAGTCTGCATCTGGATACCAAAACGCAGAGCTAAAGAGGCTCACGTTTCTGAGACCCTACCTCACAGACGCGATGTTCAGCAACATGAGGTCCGCGTCTCTTCTCAGAGACGTGAGACCCGCATCTCTACGTCAGAACGCGAGGCTCATGAAGTCCGCGTTTCTTAATTATCTCCAGACAAGCACGACAATCAGCAACGCGAGGCCCATCAAGTAACAGTAACGACGGTTCCACTCAGAGATAATGGAAGCGATCTAGTCGGAAGTCAAGAAGCTTATAAACTCTGGTTTCATTAGGAAAGAACAACACCTTGATTGGGTGGCTAATATCATCCCCGTCACGAAGAATAATGGAGAGATCCGAGTTTGCATTGATTTTTGTGATGTGAATGAGCGTGTCCTAAAGATGAGTTCCCCCTTCCAATCACAGATATCATGATCGACGATATGTGTGGGTTTGAACGGATGTCCTTCATGGACAGATTCTCTGGATACAATCAAATTAAGATGTACCCTGATGACGAGAAGCATACATCCTTTAGGATATCACTAGGGTATATTGCTATACTGTGATGCCCTTCGGATTGAAGAATATAGGGGCAACATACCAGAGAGTTATGAATGTAATTTTTCATGAGCATATACGCAAAATAGTGGAATGCTACGTAAACAATATTGCAGTGATCAGCTGTGCCAAAGGCGATCACATAGCAGATCTGAAGACAATATTCGATATCATGAAGGCGCATCAATTAAAGATGAATACCACCAAATCCTTTCTGGGGGTAGCCAGCGGAAAATTCCTTGAGTTGTCATAACATCCAAAGGAATCCACCTCAACCCAGAGAAAGTCCGCGCCATCTAGGAGATGCAACCTCCAAGGAATCTAAGAAAGCTCAGAGGATAGCAAGGGCGACTAGCCTATATCTGGAGGTTTATCTCAAATCTCTCAGGACGATGCCAATTCTTTACCAAATTGATGAAGAAGGGTATTTCATTCATCTGGGACGATGCTTGCCAATAAGCGTTCGAAGAAATCAAGCGCTACCTCACGCATCCACCTGTCCTTTCAGCTCCGGTATCAGGAACCTTTTCTGATATATGTTCGAGCTATGAAACATTCTCTAGGAGCTTTTTTAACCTAGAATAATATCAGGGACATGAGCAGGTAATCTATAACTTGAGTAGAATAATGATCTGAGTTGAACATCGATACAAGCCGATCGAAAAAGAATGCTTGGTATTGGTATTCGTCATCTAGAAGATGCGACACTACTTGATGGACCAAACCATACACGTCATATCAAAAGTCAATTCTTTAAGATTGCTTATGACGAAGCCATCATCACTGAATGGTCGATTGACAAAATGGGTCATATTGCTCTCCCAATATGAGATGCAATTATACCACAAAAAGCTGTGAAGGGACAAGCAGTGGCAGATTTCTTGGCTGAGCATCTAGATCCAAGAACGACCAAACTTTATGAAGATCTCCCAGATGAGGTCGCTAAAGTTTGCTTGACCTAGACGTCTTTAGAAGGACAGGTGTGACAACTCTTCTTTGATGGCGCATCAAGAACGGGTCCTCGAGGATATATCGTAGCAGGAGTAGGGGTAGTACTTGTCTCCCCACAGAACTACATAATCCCACATGCATTCTTATTAGCTGAATCGTGTTCCAATAATGTAGCGGAATATAATGCTCTCTTGATCGGAATGCAAATCGCCGATGAGATTGGTATTAAAAACTCAAAGCATACGCTGATTCAAAGCTCATCGTTAATCAAGTTCGCAGGGAGTACAAAGTTAGACATAAAGACTTTGCACCCTATCACAACGCAACCATCTACATGACAGAGAGGTTCAGAAGCTTTTACATCGACAATGTACCTCGCCAGCAATATGTACTAGCATCTCTCGCCACATCCTTGGCCCTTCAAGCCAGAGCGACAGAGAAAGTACTCGTCTACAGCCATGACCTGTACTGTCCAAGATTCGACCTGGAAGATGATCAAGTTCCAGCAGGGAACCTTCAAGTCAAAGAAACCCTAGAAACTTCAGCAGGTCCAGAGCTCAGGGATTGGTGATTCCCGTACATCGACTATGCATTGTATGATATTCTTCCTGATGACCCTAAAGAGGCGGCTACCATTAGAAGAAAAGCCCCTAAATTCTACTACAATGCGATCACAAGAACACTGTATCACCTATCGCATGATGGAATCCTGCTCCTCTGCTTTTCACATAAAGAGGCACAAGAAACACTCAAAGAGGCTCATGACGGTATGTGCGGAGATCATCAATTTGGTCCAAAACTTGGGAATCGACTCTGAAGACTGAGATATTATTGGCGAAAGATGATCCCTGACGCCATCTCTTACGCTAAGTGATGCCATACTTATCAGATCCATAGTAATTTCATTCACCAGGCACCAGGACATCTTCGCCCTACAACTTCTTCCTGGCCATTCGAGATGTGGAGAATGGACGTAGTTGGTCCTATTAGATCACCTTCATCCAAAGGACACCGATTTATCTTAGTCATAACCGATTACTTCTCTAAATGAGCGGAGACTATCCCCTTGAGGAAGGTAAAGACATGTGACGTGATCAAATTCATTAAACATCACGTGGTCTACCGCTTTAGCGTGCCACGATGAATTGTTCACGATAATGGGCCTCAATTTGTTAACCAAGCATTCTAAAGATTTTGCAATAAGTTCAGGAGCCAGAGTGTGTATTCAACGACATTCTATCCAGCCGTTAACGGAATTGTAGAAGCTTTCAACAAGACCATTGGAAACTCCATAAGAAGTTTGTCTCGAAGAGTCATCGCGATTAGGATGATAAGTTAGGTGAATGCTTATGGGCTTATCGCACAACAGTGAGAATCCCGACGAAAGCTACACTGTTCTCTTTGGTATACGGTTGTGAAGCTGTACTCTCACTACAAATCCAGATCCCATCTCTACGCGTTGTCTTAACAACGGAGATCACAAATGAGGAGAAGCATTGACTGCGACTACAGTAGCTGGAAGCTTTAGACGATAAGCGCCTGCAACCTCAACAGCAAATCGAGCTTTATCAAGATCGAATTTTCAGAGCCTTCAACAAGAAAGTCAAGGAGCCGATTTTTAAGAAAGGTGACCTTATCTTAACTGTCAGAAGACCCATGGTAATGACAATAAGACGAAAGAGAAATTTTAGCCCAAATGGGATGAACCATTTGTAGTAGAGTCAGACTACTTGAATGGAGCATACCGTCTCATAACCCCAGACGGCGATATGCTCATGATGCCGATCAACGGCAGATTCTTGAAGAAGTACTATCCTTAACAGGGTTCTTCTCATGATCAGGTTAACATTACACTTCTGATTAAAACTTTCAGATCCAAGATGTTTGAAAGAGCGCCAAAGAAAAGCTTTTCAATGGATCACATTACGGTCGATCATTGCCGAGCCGACCGAACACTAGTTACATCATAATGTATGATGTAAATATCGAAGAAACAATAAAGTGTGAAACTTCGATTTTAGCCTTGTTACTCTTCTCTAGTTTATTTATCAAAATTTGATGCCTCTGAAGGCTAAG
The DNA here is from genome assembly GCA_038442645.1 of Agave tequilana. Lineage (NCBI taxonomy): Eukaryota > Viridiplantae > Streptophyta > Magnoliopsida > Asparagales > Asparagaceae > Agave > Agave tequilana. The sequence continues at coordinate 289,084 of JAVJIF010031447.1, forward strand.
GATAGAGGAAAATGCTAGTTTTTAAGTCCAACATAAGTCCTCGATAACTCATCACGCTGAGTGGAATAGCATGGCTAGCCCAACTCAAACAGAAGTTGGTAAAGACATACCAAATTCGTTGATAGCTGAGGGTTTGCTAAAAATCCTAAGAGACTTGGTCCTATCTTCCCCTCCAAAATCTCTAACCAATTCCCTCCTAAAGAATGGTAAGACCACAAAAATACCTGTGTCCATTTTCCTGACGAAATAAGCACAGACTTATCACGTTAACAGTAAACCTCTAACAAGTCATAGGTGTATTGTCAAGTTAATATTACACCTCTGTTAATATTACACCTCTGATAATTCATTCTATCTCCCACTAAAATTCCCTACCAATTCTCTCTCATGGAGTGGTAGGTCCACAAACTCAATCATTGTTATGTTAACACCACACCTCTAATAGTGAAAAGTTCCAATACTCCTCAGCGAGTATGAACTTCCACTTAATGACTCCCTTATATGGAGTCACAAGTCTTTAAAATTGTCAAGTTAACACTATACCTCTGACAATCCAAACTTCACTTGTCAATTCTCCTCAATAGAATGGCAAGTCCTCAAAATTGCTCACATCACAAATCAACTCTTGTCAAGTTAACACTACACCTCTGATAAATTACTGTTAAGTTTAATACCACACCTCTAACAGTGATCAAGTTGCTGCCAAGTTCAATATTAAACCTTTGACAGTCACTTTCCTCAGGCTTCTATATTGAAGCTGAGACGAGCGAAGCTGAGTTTAACATCACATCTCTAGCATCCAGTTCATTGTTAAGTTCAACAATACAGCTATGACAATAACGTTCCCTTGAACTTCCGTATCGAAGTCGAGATGACCAATGCTAAGTTTAAAATTATACCTCTAGCATTACCTCCACTGTTAAGTTCAACACTACACTTATGACAGTGATATCTTCAGTTTTTTCAAACGAAACTGAAATTCCTGTGGAGCTAAGTTAACATTACACCTCTATCTCACATCCTTGTCAAGTTAATATCACACCTCTGACAAGATTCAATCCAATCCGTTAAGTTAATATCACACCTCTGATGATAAAGAAATACTAAGATCCCCGACGGGTCTAGTTTTACTTGTTATTCTCGTCAATAGAATGGCAGGTTCACTTAAAATTACCGTTAGGTTGATATCACACCTTTAACTGTGTTCTCACTAATCCCCAACTTAGTCTTAATTACGTTAATACTAAATCTCTAATGACAGACTCAATCACAATCCCCTGCGGAGTAAAAACTTCACTTGTCATTTTCATCCATAGAATGACAAGTCCACAGAAACCATTTCACTCCTGTCAAGTTAACATCACACCTCTGACAGTAACCTTAAAATTTTTTAAATGAAATTTCTTACTTTGAGTTGCTAAGTTAAATATTGTAGGCTGTCGAAAAATCACTAGAGACAAGTCATCAAAAAGCAGAATCCGAACTCCAGACGCAAGGCTAATCATCACCACCAAGACGCGAGGGTTGAAACCCGCGTCTCAGCAGCACTGCAAGGACCAAGACGCGGGGGTTGAAACCCGCGTCTTAGCATTATCGCAGTAGCAAGACGCGAGGCTCGAAACCCGCGTCTCAGTTATAACTGCCCTCATTACTAGGTCACTTACTGCCCACGTAGTGACAGAGTTAACCCCATTATGGAGTGTTTTTAGGGGACACGTTCACCCCCTGAAACCTCTATAAATAGCCCAGTTTGCCATAGAGAGGGGACACATATACAGGGGAGATAAAAAAAAAGGAGAGAGAGTTCAACTCTTCTAACAACTTGCTGCGTACAAGTTAGTTTTTTCCTACAATCTCTTTGAGATCCCTGGTGGACAGAAGCTTTGTTACTTCATCTACCATCCAAGGAGAATTCCCAAAAGGTTCTGACGTTCACCTGGCCAACGGAAAATAAGATTCACTTTCCACCGCTACATCAAGAACCCGACACTAAACAAAGGGGAGACTCAAGCGTGAATATCTCCCCTCTCTTGTAAGAGGATTATTTATCTGCTGTAACTTTCTTTACTATCAAATAAAGAATTTACTTCTCGATCATCAATTTTTCCTCCACCAAATAAGAGATGGCGACTCCGCTGGGGAAACTTTTTCGTTCTCAACCAACGAGAAAGTAGTGGCGCAAGCCGACGTCGGATGCTTGGATCACAGTCGAATCGCTTATGATCGAATTCGACCAAGAAAAGTTGAACTCCCCTAAAGCTTCAGGAGTCTCCCGTGGAGACAACGTGGTCAGCCCCAACGTCTCTTCAGAGACCCGCGCCATGACCTACGGTCAAGATGAAAATGGAGACCAATCTTTCGCCATCCTTCTATCAAGGTACTGCCAGTTTAAACGCTAGGGGTTCCCAATAACCTCTGCGACTCAATCAGAATGCCAAGAGACGGCAAAGGCGTCGCGCTCGTCGTCAGCAGGCAGAAGTGACTGCAGCAGCACATGTGGCCCGCATCAATGTCTCCCACGAGACTCGCAAGGCCAATGAAGATGAAGGCCCGTCTCACCGTACCTCTCCTCTCCAGATTCCTCAACTCCAGGTTACTGGGGGTCCCCAACAACCCGTAAAGCGTAACCAGAATGCTGAACGTCGACAAAGGCACCACACACGTCGACAACAGATGGAAAAAACTGAAAAAATCATCTGTTCAGTAGATACAGAATGCGGGGCTTAGGCCCACATTTCTTCTGAGCAGCACGAGACTCGCATCTAAGATCCTTAACGCAAGGCCCGCATCTCTGTATCAGAACGCGAAGCCCGTGTTTCTCAGCAAAAATGTGAGGCCCGCGTCTCTATATCAAAACGCGAAGCTCATGAGGCCCGCGTCTCTGTATCAAATTGCGGAGCTCATGAAGCCCGCGTTTCCATAACTGAATGCAAAGCCCGCATTTCTAAATTAGAATGCGAGGTTCATGTTTCACCTCACAGATGCGATGTTTAGCAATGCGAGATCCACGTATCCTCTCAAAAATGTGAGTCCCGCGTCTTTGTGCCAAAACGCGAGACTCACGTCTCTTCTGCAGAGAACGAACCTGCCGGCTTTGTTACCTTTGAATGATTCATGAAGCTTCCTAGCGGCTCTATTGAGAAATGGGTCAACCTCGAGAAGCTCTTCCCTGATCAAGTTCAATACCACACCTCTGATCAAATAAGTACTCAAAGGGAACGCCGATCTCCCTATAAGTTCCCTGCAGAGTTTATAAGTTATCTGTGGAATAACAATCTGACGCCTCCGACTGCTAAAGATAGAGGAAAAAGTTGGCTTTTAAGCCCAACGAAAAAATTCTCAACAACTCATCATACTGAGGGGAATAGCATGGCTAGCCCAACTCAAACGGTAGTTGGTAAAGGCACATCAAATCTATTGATAGCTGAAGGTTTGCTAAAAACCTTGAGGGACCTGATCCCGCCTTCCCCTCCAAAATCTCTTACCAATTCCCATCCATGAAATGGTAGGACAACAAAAAGCATGTTACCATTTTCCTAGTGAAATAATCACAGATCAAACATGCCAAGTTAACATTATACCTCTGGCATATTCACTATTAAGTTAACATTAAACATCGAACAATGATTTCCCTCAATTTTCTCAGTGAAATAAATTACAAATCGAACCTGTCATGTTAATATCACACCTCTGATAGTAAGACTTTGATCTATCTCAGGGGGTAAAACTTCAACTTGTCAATTCTCCTCAATAGAATGACAAGTCCACTCAAAATACTGTTATATTAAAAATCATACCTCTAATAGTAGACAAATCCCGGTCAAGTTAACATCACACCTTCTGACCAAAATTTCAACTTTTCAGTCCTCTTCAAAAGGATAGCGAGTCCACCAAACTGCTCAAATCGCAGAATCTCTCGGTCAAGTTAATACCATACTTCTGACTAAAGTTGCTCATACCGCAATATAAATCGCTGTTAAGTTAACACTACACCTATGATAGCGATTCTATCAATTTTCCCACCGGAAATGAGACATTCAATGCCAAGTTAATATTACACCTCTGGCATCCATTGTTACGTTAATACTACACCTATGACAATGATCTTTTCTCGAGCTTTCTGTCGAAAGCCGAGATGTCAAATGCTAAGATAATATAACATCTCTAGTATTTGCCTCACTATTAAGTTAACATTACACCTATGACAGTGATCTCCTTGATTTTCTCAGTAAAAACGAGACCTTTCGATGCTAAGTTAAATATCACACCTCTAGCATGCATTTTATTGTTAAGTTAACATTACACCTATGACAATAATCTTCTTACTTTTGTACTGCTAAGTTAATATTACACCTCTAGCACACATCTTTGTCAAGTTAATATCACACCTCTGATAATTTAATTTGCTTAAATTGCAAACCCAAACCCGTCATGTTAACATTACACCTCTGACGGTAAAAATCTCCATGGATCTTCAACAAATCCAATCTCACTTGCCATTCTTTCCAATAGAATGATAGGTCCACTTATGTTACGCAAAATCAATATTGTTATGTTAATATCACACCTCTAGCAGTAACTTTCATTTTATTGATTTTCAGCAGAGTACTAGTCATGTTAACACTAAACCTCTGACGATAGACTCGGATATAATTCTTGACTGATCAAACTCTACTTGTTATTCTCATCAATAGAATAGCAAGTCCACAAAAAAAACTTGTTCAAAATACAAGTCTAGATCTCATTGTCAAGCTAACATCACACCTCTGACAGTAACCTTCTAAAATTCTCCCAGCAGAGTTATTTAATTTTCCAAGTTAATATCACACCTCTGGCAATTAAAACTCTTTCAAAGAAGCTTTGAGCGTGAACTTCGCATCTCAAGTACAGAGCCGTGTCACAATGAGCTTAAGAGTTGCGTCTCAACAGCAAGTAAAGGCTGTGTCTCTATAGAAATTGAGAGCCACGTCTCTACAACAACTGAGAGTCACATCTCAACTTTGGTGAAGTTCGCGTCTCCACTTAATCAGTGTACCAGAATCGCGTCTGTGAGAGATGCGTCCTCTCTCCCCCCAATACAAAGAGTATATCTCTGCTACTACAATCAGTTCAACAATATACTGGCAAAGGCAATTGACAACTCTACTGGTTCAACAGTACACCAACAGTTAAATTACAACGATATTTCTTGGAAGCCTCAAGCAGTTCAATAGTACACTCACGGAGACCAGACTTCAGACAAGATCAAGCTCGAGACTGCCTCTCAGAAGAATGTCAGTCTGATTACAGAAAGTTCAGATTCAACCGAAGTCCAAAGTATTTCAAAATCCATCCCAGTCAGCCACGGAGTTTTGAAAACTTTGGAGGGGGTTCTGTAGGCTATAAAAAAATTACTGAAGATAAAGCCTCCAGACGCGAACCTCATAGACGCGGAGATCGCGTTCCAGCCTCAGACGCGGACCTCGCATCCTTTGTCAGACGCGGAGTTCGCCAGACGCGGACCTCGCGTCCTTTCTCAGACGCGGAGGTCGCCAGATGTGGACCTCGCGTCCTTTATCAAACACGGACCTCAGTCAGCTCCGCGTTTCAACTCAAACGCAAGCCTGAGCAGCTCCACGTTCCAACACAGGCGTGAGGCTGTGAGCTCCGCGTCTTAACATCAGAGTGAGGTCCGCGTTCAACGCGAGACCCGCGTTTCTACTGTAACTGTCAGTCATGACTGGGTCAGTCACTCGCACGTTCTCCCCACTTAAAGGAGAGATTGTTGGCCCAAAGGCCTTCCACCCTAGTTTTGATGATGATCAACTCATGAAGTTATGTTTACTAATGATCTTGTGTTTAATTAGTGACAGATTCATTATCAAGATCTTAGTAGGTGCATAACTCAACAAAGGATAAAATGTCAAGATTTGGAGCTAGCACAGTGTGATCCAAGGAGCTTTTGGATCAAGTTTGGACCAAGTCAAGAAGATGAGAAGCCTTCAAGTGAAGACTTCAAGAAGATGAAGACTTGCGTCTAGGTATAAGATTTTATTTTTGTTTTAGTTAAAAATGTAAAGGATAGATAGTTGGTGGATTGCTCAAGTATATATCACACACACACTCTTGATAGATATGTTTTCATAAAAGAATTTTTGTTTTAGAAAAGATTTTTCTTTGTGACAAAATATTATTTGTTTTTTTGGTATTCATGTTCATATCTCTTAACCAAAACCATATTTAGAGCTTAATGTCAAAAACATAGTTATTTCATCTTGATTGTGTAGTGGATCATATCCATACACACTATGCCTTAAAATGAATTATAATATCTTGTTTTTGTATTTGAAGATGTTTGGGAAAAACAAAGTTTAGAAAACATGTTTTGGAAAATACAGTTTTTATCATGAGCCAAATATTTCCAAGTTACAAAAATAGTCCAATCTTTTATAACATGCCTTGATTTTGTGCAAGCATGTTTGTATATCAAAGTATATTGGTAAAACTATTTTTGTAGATTTTTAAGTATTTTATGGGATTTTTATATGTGCCAAAAGACCAAGTTTTAAATCCCAGAAAATTGTTTCAGGCTTCGTATAAGTCGACTAGTGACCTTTAATAGTCGACTAATACAGGAGTCGGCCGACCGGACCGGTCGACCGACGTGCACAAACATGCACGCCTTTGTGTACTGGAGGACGGCCGACCGTGCCGGTCGACCGCTCCCGAGAGCAGAGCTCTCTGGAAAGTTCGGCCGACCGGACCGGTCGACCGACAGAGAGTTAGACTCTCAGCTCCAGTGGGTCGGTCGACCCGGGCGGTCGACCGTGGCTCCAACGGTCAGAAATCTGACCGTTGGCGGTCGACCGCACCGGTCGACCGGCAGTTCTGACAAAGCCCCAACGGCTAGTTTTTGACAGCCTATATATTTGGGGGTTGTGGACTGTTTTGTAAGAAGATTTTGGAGACTCTTAGAGCCAGTTTTTCCCATTCATTCTAGAGGTTTTTCTCCACAAAATTAGAGCAAATATTTCCAATTAAAAGGAGAGTTTATCAAGAGTGTTTAAAAGAAAATTCTTGAGTTTTTCACCAAAGATTCTTTCCTTATTTTTCTCACCACACTTGAGCTATCCATTGTTTATTCATCCTATAGGTGTGTTGTAGTGAGAGTGCTTTAGGTGATCAAAGTGTTGTGATCACCAAAGATCTTTTCCTTGTTCTTTGAGGAGACGGGCGAGTGTGCTCGTGTTTGTTTAGGGTCCAAGTGTGGACTCGGTGTTTTGAGTTCGGGTGCGAGCTCATTATTTGAGGTGCGGCCTCGGCGAGCCGGTGGGCTTGCGGTGTGTACGGGACTAGAGAGTCCGAGGGCTTGTAGGTGTTGCGGCACCGAGGAGAGATCCATTGGGATCTTGCATAGTGGAAATCCTTCGTGTGTCGAAGGCGGGGATGTAGAGCAAGTGTGCTCAAACCTCGAAACATACCCTTGTGTTTGCGATTGCTCACTCTCTCTCTCTTTGTCTCTTTTATATCTTGCATGCTCTATTGTCTATCTTTATATGCTTGATATATTCATTGTGCTCATAATTGATATATACTTGCTTGGATTGTTTGCTAACAATTGTATTCAACCAAGAGAGCCAACGCGGCACCTCAACCCATTCAAGGGGAATTTAGAGGAGTTTGTCCAGAGCCCTTCACGGGGAATTCGGCAACACTCTTGTGTTATACATAGTGTTTAGTGTAAAAGTTTTATTTGGTCATAATTAGTTTTAGCTTCCGCATTATTTGCATCATTTGGCATTAAGTGACCATTAGATTAGCCATCACCTATTCACCCCCCCTCTAGGTGAACCCTTCAATTGGTATCAGAGCTTGGTACTCTGATTTGGTCTAACAACCTAGAGTAAAAGATCCTTATTTTTAGGCTAATCACAATATTTTTGTACACACACCATGGACTTCATGTCACCACCCATGTTTGACATTGTTAACATCCATATATGGAAGGTGAAGATGTCCTTGTACCTCAAAGCCCTAGGCATTCATGTTTATCTTGCCATCACTAATAATGATTATTGTTTATATGGTAAGAATATTGAGGCTAACTCAAAAGCCCTTCATGCTCTTAAATCAACCCTAAATGATGATTATTTATCTAGGGTTTCTAATGATGAATCGGCTTTTGTAGTTTGGAACACCCTCCTCTCCCTTGGCGAAAATGATCAATACTATGCGGGGAGTGATTCGGACGTTGGAAGCGACACCTCCAACTTGTGCTATATGGTATAAGGGGATAACCCCCTTGAGTTAACTTCCGAATCCGAGGATGAGGATAATAGCATGTCATATGAAGAGCTTTCTACATTTTGTCAATTATTGCTTGAAAAGTATGACATGATTAAGAAAGATAACAAAATTTTGAAAAAGAACTTGATTGCATGCATATAGAACAAGACTCATTTAAATCTAACATTGCATGCTTAGAAAAAGAAAATGAGTTTTTAAAAATGAGAATGTTTCCCTTATGTCTAAATTAAATGATCTTTGTGAAGGGAACACGATTTTGAAAGATAAAATTATTTTGGTGGAAACTCAAAAGGAAATTATTTTTCAAGAAAATAATTGTTTGAAAAGAAAAATGTTTGAAAAAGAAAAAGAAAAGGTTTTTCAAAAGAAGAAGAAAAATGATTTTATTTCTCACTACTCTTTACATGCTACCATTGATGATAGTGAGATTAAGAATTTGAAAAATAAAATTAATAATTTGAGCTCAATTTTGAGCTCGTGTGCATTCAACCATTCAAGATTGGAGTTCATGTTTGCAAAGAAACAAACTCCACTTGTTCATGCACATTATCATCATGCATTTGCTTATGTTGCACAACACGATCACAAACTTTCACATAAGCATCCTAAGGTGTACACATGTACACATTGTGGCCGTAAAGGCCATCTAGCAAAATTTTATTATGATAGGTTATATCACTTTAATTTTGCTAAGAATAAAAATGTCAAGGAACCCAAAAATTTTGCAAATAATAATGTTCCTTACAAAGCTAACCCCCAAGGACCCAAGAAAAAATGGGTACCAAAACCCCCACCTTTTGCTTTTGATGTAGGTGAGGGATCTCTCAAGACGTGAGAGATTTGGTGCCTTGATAGTGGATGCAAATAGACTTGATGGACACACATTTGGAGCACCGCTATCAAGGAGATTTTAGTGGGAAAGACCACCATGCTTGGAGCTTTGGAGTTGGTAACAATCTCTAAACTCTCATTTTATTTATGTTCATGCTTGTTCATTTATAATATTCATAGAATGTTCATGTTTTATGATTTTTGTGCTTCATGTGGTAAAATCTTGTTTAGATGTAGTATTTGTCAAAACTTGAATTTATACATGTACAAGTAGTGAGCCACATTTGATTCATATACGTTTGCACTTCATTGTTCACTTGTACTCACTATATGCACATGTATAGCCTAGTTTTGATGATTCTTCCATTTATACATGTTTTGCCAATTTTTATGCTTTACTTCATGTATATGTATTTTTTATTCAAATCTAATAAATATACATGTATACCCGTGAGTCTCTTGCCTTCATGCAAATACATTTGATAGACTCTTTTATGTTTGGGATATGTATGTGTATTGCTAGTTTTGGATAAATCATACATATACCATGAAGATTAGTGTTTTAATGAAAAATAATTTTTCATGTTTTTGTTTTGTTAAAAATGTGACTTATGATTTTTTTTTGAGATTCAATGTCTATTTTCATGAAAATGCTATTTACTTGACTTTTGTACACTCACCCTTTATTTATTTTGTCATGACTTTGTTTCATGAACATATTTTTTTTTGAGCTTCATAGATCGAGTGTCAATTCTTGTATTTGGTATGATTCATGAAAAATATATGATTTGATGATTTTGAAGGATCTTTGACTAGTTTTTTTCAAAAATTATTTTAACTAGTTAATTGTTCTTCATTTGGTAGAGTTTTTCAAACAAAGCTTATTTTTCAAATCTATCTTTGAAAACCCCTACCATCTATGGGAGGATGGATGGGCGATTATGCCTTGTATGCTTCATTGAAAATCTTCTATCTTGAGCATATGAAGGGTGGTAGGTTATGAGTTATATACTTGATCTCATTGTTATGTCAATTGGTATCATTGAATTGTTTCAATTGGTATCAATATGAACTTATTTGGTATATACTCATATTTTGTTTCTTATATATGTATGTATCAATTTCACTTGGTATACTCATTTTTCATACATATATATGATTTTCATGTGCTTAACTCACAATTGGCTCACATTTTTTAAAGCACAATGTTTATGATGAAAAATAAAAATTTTTGGATCATTATGTTTACTATTGGTATCAATATGCTTCAACTTCATATTTGTTAAATTTCAATTGGTATCAATATGTTTTACAATAATGACTATTTTCAATTTGGTATCTTAAAAAATTTGATTGTTTTACAAGAGCTCTGATACCTTAAAAATTTTTTGTTTAAGAAAAATTAATTAAAAAAATATTTTGTTGATTTGTATTACCCCTTTTGATCTCTTTGTTTATGACAAAAAGGGGGAGAAAAATTTGTTTGATTTGATTTTACTTTGAACCCTTTGTTGATGAGTGACAAAAAGGGGGAGAAGTATTTGAGTTTATATGCATGTTTTCATTGCTTAAGGGGGAGAATTATTTGTCTTCCTTGTTATTTGTGCATATAAGTTTTGTATTACAAATAGGAGAAAAAGATTTTGATTTATGCTTATTGCATGTTTTATCTCCACACTTGCATACATATTCATGTGCCTCATTGTCATATCTATTATCTATTTTGTATGCATGAGTTAAGGGGAGCTTCTTTGAAGCTTTACTTTAATCCATGCATATATAATCTCATGAGTTTTGTCATCATCAAAAAGGGGGAGATTGTTGGCCCAAAGGCCTTCCACCCTAGTTTTGATGATGATCAACTCATGAAGTTATGTTTACTAGTGATCTTGTGTTTAATTAGTGACAGATTCATTATCAAGATCTTAGTAGGTGCATAGCTCAACAAAGGATAAAATGTCAAGATTTGGAGCTAGCACAGTGTGATCCAAGGAGCTTTTGGATCAAGCTTGGACCAAGTCAAGAAGATGAGAAGCCTTCAAGTGAAGACTTCAAGAAGATGAAGACTTGCGTCTAGGTATAAGATTTTATTTTTGTTTTAGTTAAAAATGTAAAGGATAGATAGTTGGTGGATTGCTCAAGTATATATCACACACACACTCTTGATAGATATGTTTTCATAAAAGAATTTTTGTTTTAGAAAAGATTTTTCTTTGTGACAAAATATTATTTGTTTTTTTGGTATTCATGTTCATATCTCTTAACCAAAACCATATTTAGAGCTTAATGTCAAAAACATAGATATTTCATCTTGATTGTGCAGTGGATCATATCCATACACACTATGCCTTAAAATGAATTATAATATCTTGTTTTTGTATTTGAAGATGTTTGGAAAAACAAAGTTTAGAAAACATGTTTTGAAAAATACAGTTTTTATCATGAGCCAAATATTTTCAAGTTACAAAAATAGTCCAATCTTTTATAACATGCCTTGATTTTGTGCAAGCATGTTTGTATATCAAAGTATATTGGTAAAACTATTTTTGTAGATTTTTAAGTATTTTATGGGATTTTTATATGTGCCAAAAGACCAAGTTTTAAATCCCAGAAAATTGTTTCAGGCTTCGTATAAGTCGACTAGTGACCATTAATAGTCGACTAATACAGGAGTCGGCCGACCGGACCAGTCGACCGACGTGCACAAACGTGCACGCCTTTGTGTACTGGAGGACGGCCGACCGTGCCGGTCGACCGCTCCCGAGAGCAGAGCTCTCTGGAAAGTTCGGCCGACCGCACCGGTCGACCGACAGAGAGTTAGACTCTCAGCTCCAGTGGGTCGGTCGACCCGGGCGGTCGACCGTGGCTCCAACAGTCAGAAATCCGACCGTTGGCGGTCGACCGCACCGGTCGACCGGCAGTTCTGACAAAGCCCCAACGGCTAGTTTTTGACAGCCTATATATTTGGGGGTTGTGGACTGTTTTGCAAGAAGATTTTGGAGACTCTTAGAGCCAGTTTTTCCCATTCATTCAAGAGGTTTTTCTCCACAAAATTAGAGCAAATATTTCCAATTAAAAGGAGAGTTTATCAAGAGTGTTTAAAAGAAAATTCTTGAGTTTTTCACCAAAAATTCTTTCCTTGTTTTTCTCACACCACACTTGAGCTATCCATTGATTATTCATCCTATAGGTGTGTTGTAGTGAGAGTGCTTTAGGTGATCAAAGTGTTGTGATCACCAAAGATCTTTTCCTTGTTCTTTGAGGAGACGGGCAAGTGTGCTCGTGTTTGTTTAGGGTCCAAGTGTGGACTCGGTGTTTTGAGTTCGTGTGCGAGCTCATTGTTTGAGGTGCGGCCTCGGCGAGCCGGTGGGCTTGCGGTGTGTACGGGACTAGAGAGTCTGAGGGCTTGTAGGTGTTGCGGCACCGAGGAGAGATCCATTGGGATCTTGCATAGTGGAAATCCTTCGTGTGTGAAGGCGGGGATGTAGAGCAAGTGTGCTCGAACCTCGAAACATACCCTTGTGTTTGCGATTGCTCACTCTCTCTCTCTCTCTCTCTTTGTCTCTTTTATATCTTGCATGCTCTATTGTCTATCTTTATATGCTTGATATATTCATTGTGCTCATAATTGATATATACTTGCTTGGATTATTTGCTAACACTTGTATTCAACCAAGAGAGCCAACGCGGCACCTCAACCCATTCAAGGGGAATCTAGAGGAGTTTGTCCAGAGCCCTTCACGGGGAATTCGGCAACACTCTTGTATTATACATAGTGTTTAGTGTAAAAGTTTTATTTGGTCATAATTAGTTTTAGCTTCCGCATTATTTGCATTATTTGGCATTAAGTGACCATTAGATTAGCCATCACCTATTCACCCCCTCTAGGTGAACCCTTCAGAGATAAATCCCCATTAATGGAGAGTTTTAAGGGGGCAGTTATACTCCAATTTTCTCTTTACATAATGGGGAATAACTTTCCATTATGGGGAGATTTAAGGAGTTGGTTACACCTCTCCCATTATGGAGAAATTTAAGGGGTTGGTTACACTCCAATTTCTCTATAAATAATTATGAATAGCTAGAAAAAAAGGGGACAGAAAAAAGAGGAGACCTCTCTAAGGGAATGTAAGGGGACCCATGGAGGGGGACATCTAAAAAGGGGTTAAAGGGGAGAGTCCTGGTGAAAGAATTTAAGAAGCCATAAGCAAGGGGGAGAGCTACCTCGCCAGAGTTCGGTCTTGAAGCGCTTGAAGCTTAGAAAGAGTTCAACTCTTTCTGTTAACTTATTGAGTTCAAGTTCTTTAAATCTCTTTGAAATTCTATTACTGATAGGAGCTGTGCTACTCCACTAGTAGATCCAAAGAGAGGATCCACAAGAGAAACTTGACGTTTGGCCGATCAACAGAGAACAAGACTCACTCTCCACCGCCACGTGAAGAACCCAGCTTTAAACTTTTCTTAACCCTCGTTCACTTGGTCAGTGAAGAAGAAGAAGAGTCTAATGATGACTCTTGAGAGACTGTTATCTTTTATAGGCACAGTGATTCGCAGAGATACGCGGCGCTTGGCTCGAGGCCTAATCCTTGCCTGACGCGTGGCTTGCATATTAAATACAACGCAAAATTCACGCGCCAAAAGAAAGATGTCCCCTCAATTTCGCCGGACAGATGGCAATGCGCCTAAAACACGGATTCGTGTTTAACAAAAACCGCGTCCCTCCAAAAAGTCGCGCCTCTTCAGCAAGGCCAAAGTCACGCCTAGTTCACAGAGTGAGAGCCGCGTCTTCATCTCAAAGATCGCGTCCCTTCAAGAGCCGCGTTTCTTCAATAAACTAATAGATGCGTCCCCATTTCAAGTGAGGATTGTGTCTCTAGAACAACATGACTCCTGCGTCTACAAGACTTATATTCAATTTTTGCTTCTGCAAATCAGTTCAACAGTACACTGACACAAGCAGACGACTGTTCACCCCTGGTTCAAAGTACACCAACAACCAGCTCAAAGCATTAAGGAGATCTGGACTGCGTATCTAGACACTCACACGATCATCTCTGGTGGCTTCAAAGGGTTTTACAGTACACTCACGAAGACCGTACTCCAGAGAAGATCAAGCTTAGAGTATCTCAAATGAATGTCAGTCCAATCATGAGAAGTATGAATTCAACCGAGTCCAAAGTATTTCAAAATCCGTCCCAGTCAACCACGGAATATCGAAAACTTTGGAGGGGGTTCTGTAGGCTGCCTAAAAATCACTAGAGACAAGTCATCAAAAAGAAGAATCTGAACTCCAGACGTAAGGCTAATCATCACCATCAAGACGCGAGGGTTGAAACCCGCGTCTCAGCAGCACTGCAAGGACCAAGACGCGAGAGTTGAAACCCACGTCTCAGCAGCACTGCAAGGACCAAGACGCGAGAGTTGAAACCCACGTCTCAGCAGCACTGCAAGGACCAAGACGCGAGGGTTGAAACCCGCGTCTCAGCATTATTGCAGTAGCAAGACGCGAGGCTCGAAACCCGCGTCTCAGTTATAACTGCCCTCATTACTAGGTCACTTACTGCCCACGTAGTGAGGGAGTTAACCCCCATTATAGAGTGTTTTTAGGGGACACGTTCACCCCCTGAAATCTCTATAAACAGCCAAGTTTGCTGTAGAGAGGAGACACATATACAGGGGAGATAAAAAAAAGGAGAGAGAGTTCAACTCTTCTAATAACTTGCTGCCTACAAGTTAGTTTTTGCCTACAATCTCTTTGAGATCCCTGGTGGATAGAAGCTGTGTTACTTCATCTACCATCCAAGGAGAATTCCTAAAAGGTTCTGACGTTCACCTGGCCAACGGAAAACAAGATTCACTTTCCACCGCCCACATCAAGAACCCGGCACTAAACAAAGGGGAGATTCAAGTGTGAATATCTGCCCTCTCTTGTAAGAGGATTACTGATCCGCTGTAACTTTCTTTACTATCAAATAAAGAATTTACTTCTCGATCTTCAATTTTCCTCCACCAAACAAATATCACACCTCTAGCAAATCAAAGGTAATCAGTTGTCTGATTTTTATTGCAAAAAGGAAGTCAAGGCAAATAAGAAGGCAGAAAAGTGTCACTTTTATTCAAAAATATGAAAGTGATACAAAACGTTCTCTTTTCCAATAAAATTGAGTGTTACAATAAAGAAGTACAAAAAAGTCCTTGTTGCTCAGTAAAAGGTTGCACTCACTCCTTAAAATATTGAAGATACACAAAGTTCGTCTTATTGACTGTGGCCGGAACAATAGATCAACCTCCTCTCCTCTTGAGAACAATAGTGTTTCTCGAGGTCGAAATGTAAGGGAGCATTTTGATTCCACTCGACCAACTAGTGCAAAGGTCTTCACAAGGCCGTATTCCTTCGCTTAATGGGAAGCTCCACCACCAGAAAGTCATCCAATGAGCATAAGTTTTTCGATGCTATCACTTTTTTAAACAAGATTGGTGAAGGGAGGATCCGAGACCTTATTGGTGACGTTCTCTTTCCCTTGACCTTCAAATGCGCCATGCTTGTTATGATCAGGAAGTATCTGAGACCTTACTAGTGCATCTTATTCAATAATGTCTTGATGTGTATCGAGAACCGCGCGGATCTTCCTCGCCCTTGGACAGAAATTCTAACTCCTCAAGTGGTCGCCAATCGAACGAACTGGTCGTTTCATGTCTACCTTAATGGACGCGGTAAGGACACTGGAACGAGCACCAACAATATGGCCACGACTTGCAAGAAGGAAAAAACGCAAGGGTTAAATTTCTGCAAAGAAAGAAAACATGAATTCAGAAGCACAGACGCGGGTCTTAAGTCATGGACTTTAAACGCGAGTCTTATACGTGAATCTCGCGTCTAAAGCTTCAAGACGCAGAGTTTACCACGCTCTCCAAAGAAAAAATATAGATCCGAATGCACAACCCAACATTAGACTCATATTTGAGGATTAAAACATGAGGCATATATTAAAGACACAGACGCGGGCCTTAAAATTTTCTAAGTCACTCCAGATGCATGTATTATATGAGAGACCCGCATCTAAGGCTTCGAGACACAGAGTTTGGCACACTCATATCTAAAGATCTCAAAAGAGCGTCTAAGGCTTTAAGACGCAGAGTTTACCACACTCTCGTCTAAAGATCTCAAAAGAGCAGTCTTAAAATTTTTTCTAAGTTATGAACTTCAGACAAGAGTCTTCTATGCAAAACTCGCGTTTGAGACCTTAAAATGCGGAGTTCACCATGCTCGCGTCTGAAGAACTTGAGACTCGAAAATCAACAAGCTCGTGTTCCATCAAGTTAACGCGAAAATCGTGTTTGCAGAGCATGGATGTAAGAATCTCAAGTTGACTGTTTAAACTTCAAGAAAGAATCTTCAAAAGTTTCAGAAAGAGATCAAGAAACAGAGCATGGATCTTGGATCTCAAGTCAACTGTCTAAACTTTAAGAAGAAGTTTCAAAAGCTTTAGGAAGAACTCAAGAGACAGTCTCTTTATGATTGGTGATGACAGAGCTACTAGGAAACAAAGTCTTATTATGGTAAATGCTATTTCCTACCTGAAAAAGAGTTCTTTAGAGGAAGGACATCATCCGTCAAGACACGACCATGAAAGCACCTGAGGCGATGCGTTTTGATTTTGAAATCACTTAACAGTGATAATCTTCAAAGAAAATTGCAGGAAAGCATCATACCTTTGGGTTCGTTCAAAGAACTTTGAAAGTTCTTCAGGATGCAGGCTTGAAGAAGAAGACAGTCCAAGAACCCTAAAGGTTCTTCAGAGCACTTGCCCATGAAGAAAAAAACAGTCAAGATGAACGACTGTTAAGAGGCTCATAGCCTATTTATAGGCTCGCTAAATATCCATTTATTAATGACATTAAAATCAAAACCGTTCTTAAAGGCCAATTAATAGCTTTAATTCGCAACGCGAATATTAAATCCTGTCTGAGTGAAACACGTGGATTTTTGCTCTGGGAAGTCCCAACGACACGCATCCCCAACCGTCAATGCCAGCTTTGCCTCAAAAGGTCCAGCGAGATCTTCGCAACTCTATAAACTGCATGCAATGCTTCAAGGATCGCGTTTTGAAGTCCGAATCCCTTCACAAACCAAAGGCTGCATTTTTTTAACAGAATGAGGATCGCGTCTTTAAAAATTCAAGGCCGCATCTTAAAATCTCCATCCTTCCATAAATCGAGGGCTGCGTCGCCTCCAGCAAGTTGAACAGATTAGGATTGCGTCCCTTCAACAATTCAATGTCGTGCCCTACAAATAAGTTAGAGCCGCATCTCTCAACAACCTAGAGCCGCGTCCTCTTAACAATGAGAGTCGCGTCTCTCAACAATTAGAGTCACGTCCTCTAAGTGAATCAGAGCCACGTCTCTCAACAATTCAGAGCCACGTCCTTGATCGGGGAAAATCGCACACAAAAAGTATATGTTTTGAAATCAAGAGTTAAAGTATGCGTGTTTTAGCTTCCTCGATACTTCCGTTATAACATAGAGGCTAAACAGGTCGAATCCACAGGGACGAGAATTGACAGAAGTTCTACCGAAATGTTCACGTATATGTTAAAAGTTATTTTAAAGAATCAAAAGAAAACAAAACAAAAAGTGAAAAGAGAAGAGTACAGTGAAACACGAAGAAGTGGGAACATAGAAGATAAAATATTTGTGGTTTTTAAAATTATTTCTAAAATAAAGTAAAAAAGAAAGAAAACTCATGACTACTAACTACTAATGGCTCCACTAACCATGCTAACCTCTTAATGATAGCTGCGTCACATGTATCCTTGGCTAACACTAGTCTTTGGTTCAAGAGCGTTTCAAAGTATGACCCATGCGATAACTTTCACATTTAAACTCAACACAATAAGTGCAAGTTATACTTAAACCATCAAAACTAAATAAGAGCAAGCATGGAATAAAATAATGTTAACTTGTTAGAGAGTTAGGATGTTAGAGTATTAGAATCCATCATCATGAGCCATCAATGGCTCTTGCAAGAGCAAGGCCAAGTAGAGGCTATTAGATTCATGTGGATTATCAAATAAGAAGTTAGCAAGTTAGTAGTTAGTAGTTAGTTGCCATGAGAGAAAATTAGCTAAACATATAAAAGGAGTTAGAAAGAAGAAAATAAAGAGAGATAAAGAGAGAATCTTTCATAAATTGTCGCCTTCTATTACAAGCATTCTTACTTTCCAATCATGTACAACTCTCTCTCCTATTACAAGATCTAAAAGAAATAGAAAATACAAAGAGGAAGAAGAAGAACTAAATTAAACTACCCTAAACTACAACATGAAAAGAAACTACCCTACTCTCTGGATATCTCCATCTAAAGAACCCCAGGGGGTATTTATAGGCACCAGGGGAAGGGAAAGGGGCCAGGGGGATAAACCCTGGCCCGAAGCACTGGCGCGGCGCGCGCAGCGCCGCCTGCTGCACGCTGTCGCGTCGGTCCCCTGTCAGTTGATGTCCCGATTTCCAGTTTTAAGCCCCTGGTTCTGACGAATCAGCTCTTCAAAGTCAATGACTATATTTGCAGGCTTTTAATCACTAATTAAATGGTGATTTTGGATCTTCTTCTTCATTTCATGCCATGAACTTAGAAACACACAAGAGAGGTATTATTAACAGAATTTAATATTAAATAAATGTGAAGATGTGATATAAAATATGCAGTTTTAGAGACTAATCACACCCCCACACTTATCTTTTGCTCGCCCCGAGCAAAATAAAAACTAAAAAATTATTACACCACTTTCTCAGGTGACACGATTGTACTGAGCATATGCAACAAGCCGTTTAACCTCTAAGTTTCCCTTAGAGGAGGAGTTTTGTCTCCTGAGAGTTTTCAGCAGATTACACCCACAAAATTCATAAAGAAAGAAATCAAATGTTAGTATTTTGAAAATGCATTTTTGAAATAGAGAAAAGTGTTGATATATTTTTGTGAAAATATAAGTGATCTAAGGTCATAAGTTAACCAGAAATTATTCTTTCTTAAACTAAGTCGAAATGCAAAATCTAGTTATAAATTAAATGTAAGAATTTTAAATTGAATTGATTCTTTGATCTTTCATAATACTCTTAGAAAAATATGCACTTTGTGAATAGTGAAGATTTTTGGGATATCGACTCTAACTTTTATGCTATTTATTTAATATTTTTTCTTTTTTTCTTCCCTTAGTTTTCTTAGGCTTTCTAGCTTACTCGGCTAGTGAGATTTTAGCCGGTACTCCCAAACTAGATAGTTTTAGGGTACCAGATGAGAAAACATCCCTCGGGCTTAAGGACTCGAGTAAACAATGCCACAAAATTAAAGTGGATTATTTTATTTATATTTTTTTGTCCACCTTTTTAGGTCTGAATAATCATGCTTCCTGAGGCATAATTATCCAACTTCAATAAGTGGCCTTATCAGTTCATTTTTTTATATATTTTTATGATATTTTCAGTCTTTATTTCAATCCCAAAAATTGTGTAAGTGTGAAGTGCATAAATCTAAGACAAAAAAATTCAAGATCAAATTATCTTTCCAATCTTACTTTCTTATCACAAAATTTAAATAAGATCTATTATTTTGACTCGGTTTAAAATTTCATAATTTTATGTCTTCCTAATTCCTAAGATGATCTTAATTTTCTTAAAAATGAATCAAAACTATTTCCATTATGTCAAAAAGTTCTGTAAAAGGAAAAGAAAAGAGTTTTTATACAAAAGAAATTTTTTAAAATGTTCTAAAAAGAAGTGTAAAGGAAAGAAAATTTAAAACAACCTACGTTAGTAAACCCTTCCCCACACTTATCTCATGCATTGTCCTCAATGCATCGTGAATGTGTTTAAACATGAAATAAATGGAGAGGGAAGGAAAAGTTCCTCATGGTGGTGACTCTGGTGGTGGTCTAACTGGGCCAAGCGTTAATACCTAATCAAGATATCGTGGATCTTTCAGAAACCCACCAGTGACCTCTCTAATATGACCCAGTAAAAGAATGATTGAGTGAATGGTCTTATTTAAAAATTTATCCCCATCTAATTTCCAATTTTCAAAAATAATTACTAAGTTATTTTCTTCAACATCCTTATTTAACAATAAAGTGTGATTTTGGAAGAAGATTGATTTGGGCTCAAATGGAATAGGAACAAATATCGATACTGACTCGAGAATTTGACTCAGATCAAGTCGAGATTCAAAAGGGGGAGTCGAAATTGGTTCAAAAATGGGGTCCAAATTAAAGAATTAATGTTCACACACTTTTCCCATCAATGAAGTGTGATCATAAGATATTGGCGAATTTCACAGTGTACTTGTACAGGATTCAATGTTGACTCCGGAATAGAGAAAAAATCTGGTAAAAATACCAGAGTCATTATCAAATCAAAAAGTGAAGTGGAATTACCAACTTGAGGTTCAGAATCACTTTCAAGCTCAAGTTCAACTTCGGGAAAATGATAACTTGCCAAAATGTCAATGTGATTTTCAAACTTTGGAGTTTGATCAAGTTTCAATGGGTTTACTGAAATTGAATCTTGGTTTCCAAAATAGCATGATTCTTAGATCCAATTGGTAGAGTTAGGGGTATAAGGATTGCTCAAAGGTTGACAAGGAAGGCTTTCCTTCCTCTCATTGATCAAATCGCTCATTATCGAGTCTAACCTACTTCTAGCCGGGTAACAAAATTTGGAGTCTGAATCATGTCATCCATACTCATTGCAATTAGTTCTTCTTGAAAAGGTGAGTATGGAAGTTGATTTTAGAAATTGTGGTGAAATTGTGAGTCCATCGGATTTCGTGGTTGCTGCTCGGACTCACGTAAGGATTCCATACCCAAGTCCAGTATTGATGGTTGTTCATTTTGAATCGGTGAGACTAGAAAAGATGAGTAAGACTCTTGAAAATTTGGTTGAGATAATGAGTCCAACATATTTTGAAATCGTTGCACTTTTTCACAAAATACTTCCAAACATTTTTCTAGCTCAGATTCTTTTTCAATTGGATGTTCTAGAAAAGGAGTATATGGAGTTTGATTTGGAAAAGATTGTGAATTTAGCAAATTTTAAATTTGTTGTTGGGACTCAAGCAAGGCTTCCATACTCCTTTCCAAATTAGATTTTTCTTCAGTTGGTGGGACAGGAAAAGAAGGGAATGAATCCAAATCGGGAAATGTAAATTGTGGACAAGGTGGTTGAAAATTTGACTCGGGGGAGGTGAATCCCCATGAACTCTGTGAAGAGTGAAAATTATTTTAAAAATTATAGTCATAGGATTGGGGATATGGGTCATATTGAGTCGGATAATGCCAATCCGGCATATATGGTTGGTTTATGTTATACATAGCCGGATCGGAGTTATCCGAGTCAAATGAGGTCGGGGTGAAACATGGATTCATATTATGATTGAAAGAATTATTGTTGTTAAAATCTATTTCACAATATACAAAAAAGAAAACAATCAAACAAATAAACAAACAAACAAAGATAAAGAAAAAGAAAACAAGCCTATGCTAGGGTTGACTAAGACTTAGACGACTCCTAACTAGTTAGATTGTCCACGGGGGATACATTGTCTGAATCTGACCACAAGTTAATCGGCCAGGTAGGGGCAAGATCAGTGGGAGGTATCCGTACCGGAGCAACATGCCTAATTATGTCAAACCACTGTTCTTCGAAGTTTCGCCTCTTAATCCTCAACCTTAGACACCGATTTGACATGAGTCAAACTCTAACAATTTTTCTCTTAGATCAATCTCCTAAATGAGTCTGAGATGTCCCTAGTGGCCAACGTCTAGCAATTTTTATTAAGGCTTGGGTTGTGTGAGTGGGGAGGTGATTTTTGGGCTAAAAAAGGGTAATGACTTCCCCACCTTATATTTTATTGGGTTTTGCCCTTAAGTTCAATTCGTGCAGTATGCAATATAGATAATAATGAACACACAAAGAGAGTAAATCACCCACGTGTTTGTCCTAACTATATGCTATGCAATATGTACACCTCCGTCAAGATCACAACAACGCAAGAACAAAATACAGTATATTGGAATTGAAATTTACAAGTGTCTAGATGCAAATGTCTAAACCATTTTAAAGCATCCAATTTCTATATTTTAGTTCATAAATTATTATAGTGCACAGGTAACAAATATTAGCAACAGAATATAAAAATATACAAGAATTTACCCAACCACATAAGAGCAAGTGTAGACTTCTGCAATGGTAAAGAATTTGACCTGCACACCAAAAATAAAGAAGAAAAGTTAACAAAAATGTGAAATCAAATAGTTTTCATTCCCGACAACGGCGCCAAAATTTGATTGGGCGAAAACCACGCATGAAAAGTGTATGTTTTGAAATCAAGAGTTAAAGTGTGTGTGCTTTGGCTTCCTCGATACTTCCGTTATAGCATAGAGGCTAAACGGGTTGAATCCATAGGGACAGGAAGCGATAGAAGTTTTACCGGAATGTTCAAGTGTATGTTAAAAGTTCTTCAATATTTTAAAGAATAAAGAGAAAACAAAACAAAAAATAGAAAGAGAAGAGTACGGTGAAACACGAAGAAGTGGGAACAAAGAAGATAAAATATTTTTAGTTTTTAAAATTATTTCTAAAATAAAGTGAAAAAACTCATAACTACTAACTACTAATGGCTCCACTAACCATGCTAACCTCTTAGTGATAGTTGCCTCACATGTATCCTTGGCCAACATGATCGAGGCGGAACTGAGCACCTTAAAACGTGTGTTTGTAAAATCAATGAAAAGCTCGTATGTGCTAATGTTCCCTCGATACTTCTGTTATAGCATTGGCTCAACGGGTTGAATCCACAGGGACGGGAGACGATAGAAGCATTAACAGTCCGTCCACGTGTTATGTTAATAAGTTCTTCTTTATTAAAGAATTAGAAAAGAAAAGAAAAGGAAAGAAATCTAGAAGTGATAGGTAGAGAAGGCGATAAAAACGGCAATGTGAAAACAAGTAAAAAGTGATGGTGAAGAAAATGAAACATAGGCGAACTAAGAAAGCGGTGAAGACATTGATAGGAAAATGATAAAAAAATGTTTTGAAAATGATTTTAAAACAAAGTAAAATAAAACTCATGGCTACTAACTACTAATTGCTCCACTAACCATGCTAACCTCTTAATGATAGTTGCCTCACATGGATCCTCGGCCATCACTAATCCTTGGCTTCAAGAGACGATACAGGGCATGACCCATAAGATTGTTCTTCTACATTCAAACAACATATCCATACCACTAATAAGTTGCAAGCTACTTATTAAATCATCAAAACCGGTTAAAGGTGAGCATGAAATAAAGAAGATATTGCAAGTTAGCAAGTTAGTGGGTTAGGTGTTAGAAATGTTAGAATGTTAGAATCCATTATCACGAGTCATCAATGGCTCTTGCAAGAGCAAGGCCTTGTGAGGCTATTAGATTTATGTGGATTATCAAGTAAGTGGTTAGATGGTTAATGGTTAGTAGTTTGTAATACCCCGTTCCCGGAATACGTACTTAGTTGCGTATTCAGATTTTCGGTCGTATTTTTTCGATTTGTTTCCTGTATTTATTCTGTATTATGAATTCCTTATATGATTGTTTTGTCTTGGTTTTGGATTCGTGGATTCGGAGTCAGCCCTAGTCTGAACCGAAGGCCCGATCCTAGAGTATTACTCGATTTAGACATTCTGATAATTAGAATTGACCGATTTTAGTTTTAAATATCATTTTCCAATATTATATATTTTCTATGATTTTCTAGATTGTTCTGGAATTAAAACGAAAGTCTTCAAAACCGGTGTCGGCCAGTTCCGTTGACCGATTCCCGGATTTTTATTTCACAATAAGCTAGGAATTTCATGATGGTCCTTTAGGCTTTATTCCTTAGAATCATATTTTCTACCTACATTCTTTTTCTGAGGATTTTATGATTTTATAAAATTCCATCGGAGTCGGTAGATAACTGGTTCCGGGATTTTTAGTTTCAAAACTATAAAGTATTTCTTAAAACGGATTTCACTATAATTCTTAGATTAATATTCTTGATTTTTGATAATTATTTCGGGTCGTTCCGAGATACTTGAAATTCGGACGATTCCGGTGTTTTCCCGGAAGATTTCAGCATCCACGACTCAGTTCCGGGAATCCGTCACTTCCATTATTTCCATTTTTACTTCCAAGGGAATATCTTTCCTTATTCCAATTTATTTTCCTTTTTCCTTTTCCTTTATTTCTTTCCTTCCTCCACTAACCAAAGCCTTTCCAATTTTCCAATAATTCCAATTTTCCACATAATCCCACTCACTTTCACCTAATCCTTTTTAAATCCCACTCATTCTCTCTCTCCCCCATGGCCGGCAAGTGGCCAAGTGAGGGACACCTCACCCTCCCCATATTTGCACAAAACCCCCTCTCTTCTACTTAAATTGCATCACCTTCACAAATCCAAAAACCTATAAATACTTTTCCTATTCATTTCTAATCCTTTTTCACTTCATTCTTCACTTCACCTTTCTCTTTCTTCTCTTCACCAAGAGCCAAACCCTAGCCACCTCCATCTCCTTCATCTCCACCACCAACTCTCAAGGCATCACCTAGGTCTTCATCTCCATGGAAACCACCACAAGGTCATCAACAACACCAAAGGGCTCCATCTTCTTCTTCATCATCAACTTCAATCACCACCACCATCACTCCCTCACCTCATGGAGACCAATCACTCTCTTTGGTGAGTGATCTTACTCATCTAGACTTAGTCAATTCTTAGTATACATGTGTATTCATATCATGTTCAATTATGTCTTCAAAATCATGTTTATTTGGTCATCAAACCCAACCCTAGAAAATCTGTTCTGTTTGCTGTTTCCAGTCGATTAGTCGACTAGACCTAGACATTAGTCGACTAACTTATTCTGTCCTGTGAAACACAATTCTAGGAAACACAGTATTAGTCGACTTACCTTAGTTCCTAGTCGACTAGAGACCCTTAGTCGACTACACCCTTGACCCTAGTCGACTAACCTTTCCTGACCCAGAAACCTTAACTCTCTGTATCTCAGATTTAGTCGACTTAACATAACTGTTAGTCGACTTGTCATGTCTGTTAGTCGACTACCCATATGACCCTAGTCGACTAACCTTTTCCTGAAACAGAAATCCAACTCTCTGGATCACAGTATTAGTCGACTACCCCATCTTCCTAGTCGACTAACCCCTCTATTAGTCGACTACCCTGTCCACCCAGTCGACTAATTATTGGCTGTCTGTCATAGTTGATTCCTTTCTTGAATATGAACCTTATCCTCTACACTTATATCATATGTTGGTGTTACTTGACTTGTCACTTGACAAACATCATCTTACCTTCTCTTTTTCTCTCTCCTCTTCTCTCTACATATTTATATCAGGTTTTGTGGCGCGTCCCAAGCTTCCGTGGATTACGGCTCTTTCGGTATTTTGGAGTTTAGGCGAGTATTCTCACTCGCTACTTTCTTGTATGCGAGTAGTCTCGCCTCTATTTGAGTTTCCCGTTTCATCGGTCGATAAGTATTTCTCTTCTTATTTCCCTATTCATGTATTGCACTACAATTGCTTATATTATGGTAGCTTCATCTTGTGCTTGTGCCTTGCTTATGATATGCTTGTTTCTTCATCATATACCATGCGTGGCCGACCCTTCGTGGTCGTTGGACTTTGAGTTACTTTTATGTTACCTTGCCATACCATTACCTCAGACTAGTCAGTTACATGCTTCCTTTTAACACATGTATATCACCTGACCATCTAGTATGTTATCACCTGACTACCTGGCATGCCACTACCTTGCTAGACCCTCTTGTTATGACATGACTGACCCGGACTATATCGATCTCATTGGTATGCATGTTACTTGATATACCACCACCTTGTCATGCTATCTTTTAAAACCAAGCATGATACACCTGACTTTGTAATTGTCATGTTTACGGGAATCCTGTCTTGTTTTATGGAACTAAGTGCCACACGGAACAAAGTGCCACACCTTACTCGGTGGGGGCCACCTCTTGAATCCGTGGGGGCCACCTCTAGAATCCAATTATTACTGTTATGTCCAGTTATTTCCCGTAACCTGATAATTCTGTTAATAAACCATAAAAAGGACAACTTGTATGGGTATGGGAGAAGTGATGGATGCCGGAATGATATCTTGCTTATAGTGATGGGATATAAAAGTATGTATATATATATATATATATATATATATATATATATATATATATATATATATATATATATATATATATATATATATATATTATATATATATATATATATATATATATTATATATATATATAATATATACTGGCGGTAAGTGTTATGATATTACTGTTAGGGGGACTTTGGGCCTCCAAAACCGGTTCCAGGTGTATGGAAACCACTATAAGAAGTTCTATCAGTTCTCCATCTACTTCCGTTAACAACCCTCGACTTGCTTATATATGGATGTATGTGGGTTGGCCGTACACCAGGACACATACCGAGATATATGGGTCAGACGAGTAATAATAATAATAGGTGTTTCCTGTGACCCCAGTTATGATTACTGTTATGATTCCTGTTTTGATACCTGTTATGCACTCTTGTCACATCTGTTATGTATTCTTGTTATGACTACTTTGCAACTCTGATTCTATACGCTTAGATATTCGGTGGCATGAGATAACGGTATATAGATGAGGGTTTCCTTGTTTGGATTATTCCTTCGATGTACTAGTCTCATGGGACCGTAACCTAAGCGTATACAATCAATTTTGCTTGTGATCAGTTTTACTTCGGATTTCCTGTTTTACGATTGTTACGTTATACCCGTTCTTATATATACTTCATTTGTGTTCTAACCCTCCTGTCTTCTGTACTTGACTCTTGTACTCACCCTTGGCTCGCCACCTGGCTTTTGTATCATACTCGCCTGGGGAGTTTCACTGACTCCCCTGGATTCTCATGTCCAGGTTATGGAGCCCGGAGCGTGTGGATTCTCACCGTTACTGCTCAGAGTAGCGCAGCGGTAGCGTGGATCTCCAGCCGACCGTCCAGGGCCACATCCTTCCAGGCCCCCTGTATGCCTCTCGAGTTTCCTCTTAGCAAACTCGTGAGTGCCCTTTTTCTATTCATACTTGTACATTCCTTGTATACATGTATGTGGACACCCTTTTATACTGTTCATATATGTATATCTTTTGTATTCTCGCATTTGCGCATACTAGTGATATGATATTCATGTAATATTATGATCACTTCTGATGATAACTGTGTAATTGTACTATATGTGTTGGAATGTATAATGCACCATTTGCTTCCGTACTCTGATTCTTGTCTGTACTGATGCTTAGCGTATATACGGGAAGGTACTTCGGACTTACGTATATACGTCGCAGTGACGTCCCGTATCGCCGGGATCGGGGCGTTACATAGTTAGATTGCCATGAGAAGAAGAAATTAGCTAAGTATCATGTAGAAGGTGGAGAAGATTACATTGGAGAAGAAAGGAGGCACCTTTACATAGATTGTTACCATCTATTACATCAATCCCTCTCTATCTCTCTCTGAATCTCTCAGCCCTACTACAAGATCTAAAAATAAAAGAAAATACAAAAGAAAAGAAAGGAAGAGCACCTACCTACACTACACTAAAACATAGAAACCCTAGCCTAAAACCAAAAACTGCTTCGTTTTGGACCTCTACAGGGATTTTATAGGCATAAGGGAGTTCTAGAAGACGAGACGGGGCCACGCATCGAAAATTGAAGCGTGACCCCACCAAATTGTAGCGGAATCTCGGCATTTGCCGCGTTTTCGCGGCAAAACTATGGATTTAGGTCCCTGATTTTGGTGCGGGGATGAACGACGCTTCGGGGACCTTCTTGGTATATTCGGTTTCGGGTATATTTGTCCGAATTTCCGTCTAACATGCGCAAAAGTCTAAATTCAATGCATCTTCTAGAAGTTTCCTTACTTGGCCTCCAAGTAATGCGGATTTAATTACCCAAAAATTGGTTTAATTAAGCCCTTATTACTCCTTTACCCTTAAACTCTTGATTTACCTGCAAGAGAGATCAAAACACGAGTTAGACTGACATTTTATTCATAAATCGGTAGGAAAATGTGATATAATATGCAGAATTGTAGACTAATCACAACACTAGTCCTCGATTCAAGAGCGTTTCAAAGCATGACCCATGCGATAATTTTCACATCCAAACTCAACACAACAACTGCAAGCTACACTTAAAATCATCAAAACTAAATAAGAGTAAGCATGGAATAAAGTAATGTTAGCTTTTTAGAGAGTTAGGATGTTAGAGTGCTAGAATTTATCATCATGAGCCATCAATGGCTCTTGCAAGAGCAAGACCAACTAGAGGTTATTAAATTCATATGGTAATATCAAATAAGAAGTTAGCAAGTTAGTGGTTAGTAGTTAGTTGCCATGAGAGAAAATTAGCTAAACATGTAAAAGGAGCTAGAGAGAAGAAACAAAGAGAGATAAAGAGAGAATCTTTCATAAATTGTCACCTTCTATTATAAGCACTCTTATTTTCCAACCATGTACAACTTTCTCTTCTATTACAAGATCTAAAAGAAATGAAAAATATAAAGAGGAAGAAGAAGAACTAAACTAAACTACCTTAAACTATAACATGGAAAGAAACTACCCTACTCTGTGGATATCTCCATATGAAGAACCCCAAGGGGGTATTTATAGGCACCAGGGAAAGGGGGCCAGCGGCTGTACTGGTGCGGCGCGCGCATCGCCGCCTGCTGCGCGCTGTCGTGTCGATCCCCTATCAGTTGGATGTCCCAGTTTCTGGTTTTGAGCCCTTAGTTTTGACGAATCAGCTCTCCAAAGTCAATGGCTATATTTGAAGGCTTTTAATCACCAATTAAATGGTGATTTTGGGTCTTCTTCTTCATTTTATCATGGACCTAGAAACACACAAGAGGATATTATTAGCAGAATTTAATATTAAATAAATGTGAAGATGTGGTATAAAATATACAGTTTTAGAGACTAATCAGTCCTCTAAGTGAATTAGAGCCGCGTCTCTCAAACAATCCAGAGTTGCGTCCTCTTAACAATTCAGAGTCCGTCTCTCAAATACTCAAGGTCGAGTTTCCCCTATAATTTAGGGCCGCGTTTCATCAATAATTCAGTGTTGTCTGAGTTTCTTTTCTATAACTCATAGTCGCGTCTCAGCAAATAGTTAAAGACTGTGTCTCCACATTGGTCAAGAGCCGCATCTGTGAGAGCTGCGTTCTCTACGCAACCAAGAGTCCATTTGATTCTCAAACACAAAGGAGGGATAAAGATGAGATAAAATTGATAACTTTTATTATTGATATCAAAATGATTAAAGTGATACAAACACTCTCTTATTCAACAAATGGAGTGTTACAAAAAAAAAGAGATACAAAAGGAGGAGGGCTAATCTCGCTTAGCCAAAAGTAAATATGGTCCCAGAGGTGCAGCATCTCACGGTGGCGTGCCTTCTCCACCTCTGCCCAAGTTTGAACTCTCAATTCTTTATCTAACAAGAATTTCTTCGTAGCCAACTGTGCTTAAAGAGATTCCAACTTGGAAGAACGAGCAGTAAGATCTTTTTGGATCCGCTTCTTGACAGCCTCTAACTTCTCCAGTCTTTTCCTAGCAGTAGCAAGTTCTACTCATTTACCTAAATCAAGGCTTGTGCCTTGACAATAGCTGCCTAAGCATTGGTTATAACTTGCTCTACGTTCTTGGTGATGACCTCAGATTCTCTGGAGTCATCAACCAATCTTTGATAACTGCCCTAGAAGTCATTGAGGTGACGGACCTCCTCAGCCATCTGCTCCTCCATCTCTTTCTGCTCGTAATCTTGAGTAGTGAAGAGCTTATTCAACATCAGCCGGCCTCATCCACCGGACTAGCCTTCTCCAGGGTCCTTAGCTCCTTCAAGCATATCCCCAGCTATTTGACTATCATAAGATATACTTTAGCTTGCTCTGAGCTTCCGATATGACGAATGTTCTTGATCTGATTTTCAGAAGCATTCGGGCGAACTCAAAGGAACTTCTTCCGGAAAGAACTAATTCGATGCATGACTTCATAGAAGTGAAGAATTGTTGTACCATCTAATGAGCTAATTTTTATGATGTCCATGACTAGAGCCAGCTCTGTTGATGCACTCTCGGACCCCCTTCTATGATTGTGCGTATGATGTTCGTAAAGACGGGAGCCATCTCACTTGCTGCAGAGACGAGGCCAACAGCAGGTTCTGTCAATGTCGAGGTCGTGACCGGCACCTCCGGGACTGTTACTGTGGTAGTCTCTGAGATGATAATCGTAGGGATAGATTGCACATTACTTGATTCAGCTTTTGAAGTTTGAAGTATGCTGCCCTCTGTTTTCCATTATGTTTGCAAAGGGGAAAACTTACAAAAAAAAGGGTTGAGGAGCTAAATTACAAGTATTCTTAAAAAGATTACAAGTAGATCTCCTCAGAGATTCTGGAGAAGTGTGCCGATAGGAGTCTGGTCAGCGCGCGACCACTTTGTCCCTTTGACGATACGAGCGATGAGATTCCCTTCTCGCCTGGTTCCGTGAATCAGAGAATAGAAGGTTGGTAGAACCCTCTTGCTGCTTCTCAAAATCGCCTTCAATTAGGAATTCCTTCTCGCCTGGTTCCGAAGATTCCTTGAGAGGAAGGACGACGTTAGGGTATCAACACCCTGGATAGAAAAGCAATTCTCTAAAAGATCTCTGAATTCGAGAGCACACGGTGCTTTTTGAAGAAGTCTCTGCTTGTGGAGTCTTCTCAGAAAATCTGGCCCTCTCCCTTGTACCCCTGATGGGCTATTTATAGGGAGAGCAAGGGTATAATCGTCCCTTGAAAATATAGAAACAGATTGAATCGAATCTGTTTGAATCCGGAAAGTAGCCTTGCTGCGAGGCTAAGATCAGCTTCTGCGAAGCTAGAATTGGCAGGTCGGTTGATCTTCTTGATCCTTTCCATATCGTTGGAGGATTTCCCCTGATCTTCTTACTCGTTTTAGGAGAGTCAAGAGATTGTGGCAATCAACTGCCAAATTTGATCTTTGATTTGATCTTAATTGGATTCGATCTCATTCGGAGATTTGATTGGTCAAAGGTTGACCATAGCAGACCAATGGCGGAGCTGCCCACATTGAGCTCATAGCGGAGCTAGAGGCAGCTTCTGGCGAAGTCCGAAAGAAATCCTTTGGCGGAGCTGGAAGTCCTCTGTGGCGAAGTTGCGAGTTAGCTTCCTGGCGAGGCTTTGGATGGCTTCGAGGTGAAGTCGAGTGATATTAGCCTCTCAAGCGAGGCTATCCCTTTGGGCTCATGCGATGCTAAGTGCTACCATCTTAGACCTGCTGAGGTCTGTTTAGAAACAATCCGGGTTCACTGTCTGCTTGCTGGATCAGTGGAGTCCAAGTTGCTTCCTTGTCCCTCGGAGATGGGTGAAAACTGGTCTTCAGCTCGTCTGTCACTTGTCTTTTGTAAATGTCAACAAGTTTAGACATTGTTCGGACCAATAAGAATCTTGTCTTTTTACGTGTCAACAAGACCCCCTTCAAAGTTTTCGAAAGTCTACAATAGCTCAGACTTCAAAATACTTTGAACTGCTTTGATCGGTGGAGTGTGGAGTATGAACATCGCCATGATGGTTGAGTTCAGCTTCGCTTTGAATCCTGCTTTGGGATGTAGATTCGCCGAGGAATCATGTAGACTCGCGTCTGGGTAGCTTCGCGGCTAGGTAGGTTCGCTCTGGAACATCTGTCGCTTTTCCGAGGTTAACTGCCGTGGGCCAGTTACGAGGAGGATTACTCCTTTCTTCATGCTGATCGAGGAGATATTCTTCGATTTGCACGTTTCCAAGGGAGGATATTCCCTTTCTTCAAGGCGCCATAAGTGCCTTTATGAGGGAGACGTTTCTCCCTTTGCACGGTTCCAAGGGAAACCGTCCCTTTTCTCAAGGCGCAGTAAATGCCTTAAATGCGCTCGTGCTTCCACGCTTAAGGTAGCAGCGCTCAGGCCATGAGGCCTATAAATAGGACGCTTGAGGTCCTCTGAAGAGAAGCGATCTGCTTTTCTTCTTCTCTTCTCTTGGTTGAGAGAGATACTCAGATCTCTGGATTAGTGGGAATGCCCACTCTGGTTATTATCCGGCCAAGGACCGGTAAGTCTTGATCATTCAACGACTTCACCGATTTTAGGGAATTCATCTCCCTTAATTCAGCTTTAACAGCTGCTTCAGGGATTAGTTTCCCTTACTCTTCATCTTGCAATTGACCGGTCTGCAGAGAAGGATTTTGACATAGCTTCCCCAACGAAGATATCATTCTGACTTGATCACAGAAAGATCATTGTATGTTAAGTCCGCTACATAGGCAGAACTTGGGACTTAGTTTCTTCAAGATTGAGCCAGTCTTGCCATATAGGTGGGGCTAAGACTGTGTCCCTCAGGATCAGTCTGGCTTAGCCATATAGGCGAGGTTAGGACTTAGCGTTTGCTGAGCTAGCCCATCGTTGCTTGTGCAAGCGAGGCTTATCCTCTGCTTTAACTGAAATCGGATTACTTCGTCCCCAAGAATCTGACTTAGTATTTTTTGCAGCTTCTTCTGTGCTTAACTGCTAACTTGCTCCGATTTGCATTGCAGTGAGCCATGTTTGCCAGTCTGGTAACTTGATGGAAGAAGTCATGAAATTGCCTTATGCTTCCCCGGTTGAAGCTTTACTTTTAAGCAGGAGGAACAACTTGGGGCGACGGGTGTATGTCCCAGAGACTGTTGGCAGTCGCTCATCTGATATGATTCGTTCTGAGGTGAGGCTGGTAGCCGCTTTTTCGGAGATGATCCACTTCGGGAAAGTGGACGTCACACCTGTGAGATCACTGACATCACTGCCAATTCCCATTATAGGTGATCTATCGTGTTGGCGGCGATAAGTTCATTGCCGATTTTCATCAAAGGTGATCCAGCTTCCTTGTGGCAAAATCTGCCATTATGTGGAAAATTATGGCCCTGTCCTTGTGGCACAACTGGTTACGGCCTTTGTGCAGGAGGAAGGCCTTTCGTGTCCAGTTGGTCTGGCTTGAAAGCAGATAAAACCACTTGTATGCCTTTTGCGCAAATGATCCTGTTGAGCAACTGAATCTGTTGTATGAAATACAACTTTGATGTAGTATCAATGTACCTTTCCTCTTAAATCAATGAAAGTTCATTTTCTGCTTATCTGATTTTAGCCTGCCTTCATTGAGAATTTGGCCATAGCGGGGCTAAACTTTGTGCAGAGTTAAGGACAGGGTCCTTTTTGAATGAGCTTCGCACGATGCCGGCATATCGGCGAACTGTGCCTTTAGTGGGCTAAGGCAATCTTTTTGGCGAAGTTCTTGATGAACTCGTGCGAAGTCCGCACTTTGGCTCATTGGCGAGGTTAAGCCTTAGTGGGGCTGAATCAGCGCTTCTCGAGAAGGCGCTTTAGGCGGCGTTTCAAATTAATTTGAAACGACAGCCTGTACTGTTTACGAGGCGTCGTTTCAGGCGCTGATTGGCCTATAAAAGCTCGATCGGGCTGAGAAAGAGCAGATCTCTTCTTTCAGAGAACTTTTGACTCTTCTTCTTCCTCTTTCTTCTTTATTCAGAAAGCTTTGAGAACTTTCGCAGCTCTTCAATGGCGCCCAAAAGACGAGCGGGGAAAGAAGTGGCAACTTCTGCAGCGGAGGGTCCTTCTCCTCCTCCGGTCATCGAGCGACCAATCGCCGGTAAGGGACTTTCCCTTCTGATCAGAGACTGCGGTCTCTCTTTTAAAGCCGATATTTGGCTATCAGAACGACCGAACATGATCTGTTTTTATTAGGGAATCCGTTTCCCTGAATTTCCCTCATTTTCTTGGACAGAGAACTAAGAACTGAACAGTTCTTGTCTAAGCTTCCGTACGAAGCTATTGCTTGGGCTGTCTTCGTCCTGTTGAGGAACAGGATACGGGTCTGTCCCTTCGATCATGGCCGTCAAGAATGGTTTTTGACCATAATGCCCTTTTAATGACGTCAGCCCTTAGGGCTATACCACTTTCTGCTTAAGCGAAGTTAATACTTGGAATTTTCTGCAAAATGCAGACTTGTCCGCGAGATTAAGCTTTGTTGAAGCTATCGCCTTGCCGGCTTTGCTCACTGGGCGAGACTATGCCTTGGTGAAATTTATGTCTTCATGTTCGCTTGGCTGGTGAACTAATCATAGTTCGTTTCGTTCTTGCAGTGCACTACATTCTCGGTCCCTTGAACAATCTGTTTGGGATGACCAACAGAGTTGATGGCAATATCAGCTTGCAATTTCAAGGGCAAGCTTCTCTGTTTAGCGAGCGAAGCTCCATCGTTTGAGACACGCTCATTCATAGTGGTGATCAATATACCACGAGGAGTATCCTGACCACAGCTCCTCTTGAAGATGTTGACCGTCGGACTTATAGGAAGCCTGACTTCATGTTTGGGGATGCCGCGCCAGATCCTGATCACCAACTACATGCAGGAGAAGGGCAATGGATCTTCCAGTTGGACAATGAGAAGTTTTACCTTCCATCCAACAAGCGGAATTTCTCTCTGTCTTCCTTCCAGTGTGTGACACAGGCTCGGAAGATGGCATGGGATGTGAGCCGAAATACCGACTCCGTCCACATAGGGAGATTGATGCTTCAGTCCCCTGGTTATGCAAGAGCGGGGCCTCCTCGTTGCATAATGGGTCTACATCCTGGGAATGTGTCGCGAGACATCCCAGTGGGAGAAAATCCTGCAGTGGCGTTGACCTTTGGTAACCAATTCTGCAAGGTCAATGGGAACTATCCAGCCACTGACTTCAGGACTCCAGGCTGGATTCACCCTCTGAAGACGTGGTGGGTGGATTTGACTACCTACATCCTTGCTCATTTCGAGGAGGATTTGGAGAGGCTGAACCTCTATGAGGCCGTCAGGGCGACCTGCCACGGCATTGAGATGAATGTGGCGTGCTTTTACGCCATCTTTGAATTATATTGCCCAACTTCAGGGACTTTCTTTACTCCTATCGGTGAGTTGGGTATAGCCTTGCATGAGATGTGGGAAATCTCTGCTTTACCTTTCGAGTCTCTCCCTTATGAAGAATACTTTCTGTGCGAGGCGGAGTTGGCTCTTCTGGAGAAGCAGGACCTGCCTTATTCGAGACTTATCGGGAGTTAATGTGCCACTTGCACATTTGTTCCGGCATCCATGGTGGCAGCAAGGGCACTTCCTGTAGCTTGAAGAGCTGGGGGAATTACTTGTTCCCGGATATGAGGAATGCTCCTGAGGCAGCACATTGCTGAGTTGCTGATGGGGATATCTTTGAACGGATGCAGATGCACCTTCAAAGGGATCTTGTCATAACTGAAGACGATGGTCCCTATAAGAAGGGTGACGTCCTTCGGAGCTTCCATCATCAGGCTTGTCAGCCTATGACTCGGAAGGCACTGCTGGTCGGTCTCTTAACCGTCTGGCTGAAGAAATGCGTAGTGCCATCTTCTTTGCGTGACATCGTTCATCCGAATATTTTGTTGCCCGCCGTTCGTTTGGTCCCTGGTCGCCGTCTGGGTCTTCTCCCGGCCATGGTGTGCTGCATTCAAAGAGGCCTCCGTGCATTAACAGAGGCTTTTTGCAGGCCGCCAGCAACGAAGCGTGGAAAGGGAGCCATTTTGCCTTGTGACGGACCCAATCCTAGGATAGGTCTGCCCTACACCTATCTGATGGCGTTGTTCGCCTTACATTGTCCTTCACTGATTGGAGCTGGAGAGGACCCTCCGCAAGTTGTTCGAACGGCGCTCCTCCGCCGATTCGAAGGACGTTCGTAGCTGAAGAAATACGTGGCTGAGGTCCGTAAATTAGTGCGTCGATATGACGTTTACGGTCTTTTCCGCTGTTTTCCCTGTATTCGGGGTGCAGGATATGACGAGGAGTTCCGAGATGCGGGGGAAGGGCGGTCTTCCTTGAGCCGGGGAGTTTTTGAGTGGCTGGTCAGCATCTGGCCCACATTTATTGTATAGAAGTGGGGACACCTGCTATTTGGAGCCCTACGTTCCGAGTCGGTTTGCTCGGCAGTTTGGATATGACCAACTGTATGTGGGCAACCCCAATCTTGATTTGGCCTTCATGGGGAGTCTTATTGACGGGGCCCATGCCTGGCGATTCTTTACTGCAGGCGATACTGGGGCGCGGCTGTGTACGCCGTTGAAGAGTCCCAATCTTCTAATGACCCTGTGCTTCTGTCAGTGGTATGCCACTTCCAACTCCACACCTCTCGAATTCAAGGTCAACAGTTCTGGTGTGAAGTTAATTTCTCAGCGGCTGAGACGGAAGGCTTCTGAGAAAAGGGAAGGCAAAAGGGTTCGCACCCCAGGTATAGAGGAGTTTGTTGCTGTGGAAGACAGCGAGGCCTCAGATGCCGAGAGTCCTCGCTTCGAGGTTGGAGCGGGGGCTGAGACTCCTGCAACTGGCTCTGGTGTGATGGGGACGGCTCCCCCTCGTTGTGTAGAAGAAGTGGAGGAAGAGGATTCTGAAGTCCACTTCAAAAGAAAGTGGGAAGGTAGCTCTCGTAGGAAATCGTTGGCGAAGAAGCCCCGCCGCCAAGCTCCTACAATTGTCGTAGAGGGTTATCCCTCTACAGCGATTCCTCCCACTACCCCATTAGCAGCTGAACCGTCGGTTGCTGAACCGACTAGCGGTGAATTTGCTCCGGGTCTGGGTAAGATTAACCCCGTCCATATAATACGCCTTTTTGTGTGTTCCCATTGACTTACTATCTGCTTTCTGATGCAGGAGCTGAGGCGGCTGGAGAGCAAGGGGAACATTATGATCCCCTATTTACTTATGGAACTGAAGCTGGTTCTTTTGCCTGTCCGGAGGAGTCCGGAGGTGATGTGGCCGACATTGGTCCCTCGGGCGCTGGGACTTCTAAAGGAAGTCCTTTGGCATCGAGCTCTATTGGGTGGTCCACAGGATACTCGGCAAGCGAAAGCGGGCCGGCTATTCGTGCTGATTCTGCCAAGAATTTTCCGATGGAGCCCATGGAGACTGATGCGGCTGCCGAGATGTTTGAGGCGACGTCATCTTATGGTACTGTCCTGACCTCTTGGCTTCTATTGCATGTTGTGTCCTGTCTAAACACAGTCTTGTTACAGGTGTTCGGCCTCAAGGTGCATTGGCTTCAAGGGAACCAGCTGATCTTCCTGGGGAGTCCAAGGGTGATATGAGCTCTTCGACCGCGGATGCTGCTGTGTTGGATGCGCTATATGGCGACCTGCCCTCTTATCGGCATCGCGGAAGTGAAAGTTTCGCTATGATCTCCACCTTGGCCTTGTCTACCTTAATCCCTTCCCTAGATATCTCGTGACCTAGGACAATCCCATGTTGCACCATGAAGTGACACTTTTCCCAATTTAGGGTCAAGTTCTTTTTGGTGCACCTACTCAGCACTAGCTCCAAGTGATGGAGACACTGGTCAAATGAATTTCCATAGACGGAGAAGTCGTCCATGAAAATTTCTAGGAACGCTCGACCATATCAGAAAACAAGCTTAACATACAACGTTGGAATGTGGCGGGGGCATTGCATAGGCCGAAAGGCATTCGACGGTAGGCAAATGTCCAAATGGACACGTGAACGTTGTCTTCTCTTGATCCTCCGGCGCTATAGGAATTTGGTTATACCCTGAATAACCGTCCAAAAAGCAGTAATACTCATGACCTGCTAATCTTTCCAACATTTGGTCAATGAAAGGGAGGGGAAAATGATCTTTCCTAGTGGCTGCGTTCAACTTGCGGTAGTCTATGCATACTCTCACCTTGGTAGGCAATCGTGTTTGCACTAACTCATGCTTGTCGTTCTCTACCACAGTAAAACTAGACTTCTTAGGGACCACATGCATTGGGCTAACCCATTCGCTATCGGAAATGGGATAAATGATCCCATTATCTAACAGTTTCACTATTTCGGCGTGTACAGCCTCCTGCATGAGTGGGTTTAGCCTACGCTGTGGATCCCTCTTTGGTCTAACCCCTTCCTCTAGATGGATACGATGCTGGACTATCGTAGGGCTCAGTCCCTTGATATCTGCCATAGTCCAACCAATGGCTTCCCTATGTCTCCTAAGGGTTGCCAGCAGGTCCTCCTCTTGCCTATTGGTCAAATTAGATGCAACTATGACCGGTAACGTCTCTTGTTCACCTAGGTAGGCGTACTTAAGATGTTTGGGTAAGGATTTTAACTCCAAAGAAGGAGTTGGCTCGATGGGTGGAGGAGTTAAGCTAGAATCTCCCATCTCTATAGAACTCAGATTTGATTCCCATTCGATCTCATCAAGACTGATATCACTTGTTTCTAACTCTTCCTCTTCCAATGACTCAAATATGATCTCATCATTATGCTCACTCGTCATGTTCTCAATGGAGTTAACCTCAAAGGGTTGGTCGGTCACATCGTAGGGATGCTTACCTAGGTTGAAAACATTGACTTCCTTGGTCATATCCCCAAAAGTCAGTCTCATGGAACTGTTTCTACAATTTATAATTGCATTAGCGGTTGCTAGGAACGGTCTTCCTAAGATAACGGGAGTTTGGGACCTAGGATTAGACACAGGTTGTGTCTCTAAGACAATGAAATCTACTGGGTAAATGAATTCTCCTACCCGTATGAGAACGTCATTGATTTCTCCCTTAGGAACTTTGATAGAGCGGTCAGCCAACTGAATAGTAACTTGGGTAGGGTTGAGTTCACCTAATCCAAGTTGTTGATACACGGAGAAAGGGAGCAAATTGATGCTGGCTCCTAAATCGAGGAGTGCTCGATTGATTTCGGCTCGACCTATGGTGCAAGAAATGGTGGGGCAACCTGGGTCCTTATACTTGATAGGGATCTGGTTGGATAGTAGCTCACTAATGTTAGTGGCTAGAAAAACCTTCTTAGGCACATTAGTCTTTCTTTTCTTGGTGCACATGTCCTTAAGGAATTTGGCATAACTAGGGACCTGTTGGATTGCATCAAGAAGTGGAATGTTGAGCCTAACTTGATTGAACACCTCTAATAATTTCTCCATATGTGCATTGTTGTTGCTTCTAAGCCTATTTGGAAATGGAGCTATAGGCTGGTGCATCTGACCTGCTGATTTTTCAGCTTCAGTTTCATTGGGGCTGGATGGAGCAGGAGTGGAGCTAGATGGAATGGATGGCTGAGATGGATCCGATGGCATGGGTACTTGATTATCAACTTGTTTCCCCGATCTGAGTGTATGAACCATATGACACTGATTTGGGTCTTGAACCTCATTGGCTGGCCTAGGATTCCTAGGGTTTGGCAATGGTTGACTCGGTAGGGTACCCCTCTGTCTCTCTTGTTGGTTCAATTGGATCTCTATCCTAGTTAAAACTTGAGCCAGCGTGTCGTGGCTTTTAACTAGAGTGTCCATCTTTCTTTCCAAATTTGAAAGTCTTGTCTCCATTTGTGAATTTTGGAAAGATGGTGGAGGATTTTGACTAGGGAAATTTTGTTGATAGGGCGGATTTTGAAAATTGTTGGAGAATTTGGGCCTAGTTTGATCATTGTTGCTTGGGCCCCACGAAAAATTGGGATGATTTCTCCAACCGGGATTGTAGGTGGGTGAATAAGGATTGTTGGCAGGCCTTGTGAAGGCCGCACTCATATGTTCGGGCAAGCTTTGATGCGCGATGAAGATAGGACATTCCTCGAACACATGGTTCATATCTTGACAATAAGTACAGCCCGCCGAAGATGTTGGGCTGACTTGGTTCACAGAGACTGGCTCTTTAGTTTCAAGAGCCTCTAGTCTACGCATAACAGCAGCTAACTTAGCATCGGTTGCTATGTTGGCCTCAATGGAATGGATACCTCCTTTTGAAGAAGTAGGGTCATTAGTCCTAGATTTTTCAGGAGTAGTTCCCATTGGATGGTATTTTCAGCTAATTCCTCATACAATTGCCATCCATCAGTTTCATCCTTTTTCAGAAATCCTCCTTGGCATATGGATTCTAACAACGTTTTAGTTTGATATTCTAATCCATCATATAGAACTTGGCATAATCGCCATTTCTCTATCCCATGGTGAGGGCATTGGGCAAGGAGGTCCTTGAAACGTTCGAAGTATTTCCAAAAGGGCTCATTGGCTGTCTGCTTAAACTGTAGGATATTCTTCCTAATCAATGCAGTCTTGTGAACAGGATAAAATTTCTTTAAGAATGCCTTAACAAAATTATCCCAAGAAGATATAGAACCGGCCTCTAGACTGTAGAGCCATTTCTTTGCTAAATCCTTCAAAGCAAAGGGGATAAACCTAAGTTTGATAGCATCGTTTCCTAACTTAGGTATATTCATCATGAGACATACTTCTTCAAATTCCCTTATGAAGAAGTATGCATCCTCAGATTCAAGTCCATGAAATTTGGGAAGAGTGTTGATGTATTGTGGCTTGAGTTCAAATGGGTCAACACTTTCAATAGTGAGCTGGATGCAAGAAGGAAGAGAGGTTCTAATAGGATAGAACCTATCTTGGAGTGACTGTGGTTGTGCCATGTGTGAGTCGGGCTTAAGCTCGGGTGGTGAACTAGTTCTAGTTAGCCTGGATGTAAGTGGGTCTCTCGACCAAGCGGGCATGCACAATCAGCAAACAAGTTCACCCAATCAATCAATAAAAAAGAAAAACAATCAAAAATCCTAATCTAGGGTAAGCCTTGACCTAGACGACTCCTAACTTTAGACTGTCCTTAGGAGGTCTACTGTCGACGTTAACCACGAGCTAATCGGCCAGGTAGGTGGCAAGATCGGTGGGAGGTTTTCCGTCAGAGACGTTCCTTAATTAAATAACCACCGTTCTTCGGGCTTTCGGCCCTCAATCCCCTGCCTAGACACCGATTTGACAAGAGTTAATTTCGAACAATTTTCCTCCTTCGGTCAATCTCCTATTGAGTCCGAGTTAACCTAGGGCCAACGTCTAGTCAAATTTTACTTAAGATTAGGGTTGTGAGTGTGACGGATATGATTTGTGGGCCAAGGAAGGGTGATGAAATCCCCACCTTATCTTGCTTATGGGTTATGCCCTTAAGATGAATTAGTGTACGTGTAAAGCTGTAGAAAAGTAATCACTCAAGAAAGCAGTAAACAACCAAGAGTGTTTCCTAATCTATATGCTATGCAAACGTACCTTGTCGCCAGCACTCTTCAACAGAATTAAAAAGAATTAAAATAGACACGTGCCCTAAATGCAAGAGTCTAAATTTTTTTTTATTTTCAACAAATGGGTTAATGTTATTAATTAGCAGTTGCAGAGTGATAACAGAGAAATTTAATCACAGCAGTAAGCAAATTTTGCAATGCAGAGCAACCTGCAGAAAAGCAGGTTAGTAGTTCACTACTACTGCCGCAGATCTGCGGCTTTTGCCGCGTTTCTGCGGCAAATTAGTAGGTCCAGGTGCTCTGCCTTCGAGGGCAGAGGCACTGGATTGCTGTATGTCCTTGCTGCTGCTCTGTTTTTGTTTCCTATTCTCTGTACCTGCAACAGAAAGAATAAAGAATGATTAGAACGAGGAAATCGTGCCGTTCCTTCCCCGGCAACGGCGCCAAAATTTGATTGAGATTTTTTAAAGAATAGAGTTCAGATTTCTTAGTCTCAATGCGAATCCGCTGTAGCAAGGGCTCAAGCGGGTCGTGATCCTCAGGGAAGGATGCGATGAAAGCTTTTCGACTCGATTCCTCTGTATGCTTCAAGTAAGAAAAGAGAGATTAGATCTGAGATAAAAAGATGATATTAAAGACGTGGTTTTGCTGATCTTCTACCACAACCCTATTGCAAGTTAAGGAGCTAGATCTTCATCTTAAGATGTAGGTGATTCACCTTAGGTCATTACAAATAATTCGAGCAAGAAAAATCAATACTAGACTCTAGCTAAGTTACATTATTTAAAAGACAAACTATGGTTCATCCTAACATCTAGGTACAGCCTAATAAAAGACGAATCTCAAATTTATGCTGTCCTAGTTCTTAAGTTTGAAGTCATGAGAAGTCTTTTTAATATGCAACCTATATTAGGAATTCTAGGTATTTGTTTAATCTTCTAGAAAAGTTGTTTTGAAACCTAGGGTTTCTATAGATGTTCATTAATCAGATCTAGGCTTAACTGCTCTAGGGTTGCTTCAAGAATCACAGCAAACCACTAGAGAGAATTAGTTCTTCATTATTTTTTTTCTTTTCAAATTATTTATATATATTTTTTTATTTAATGAGAAAGAGTGCAAGGAAATAAAGAAAAAGAAAACCAGAAGAGATCACAGATTAAAACAACAATCAGAGAGATCGCAAAATAAAATAAAATTGTAGAAATTAAATGAGAACAAAAGAGTGACCTTTACTTCAGATGAATCTCCAGTTACAAAATCTTCTCCTTCTCCACAACGTACATGAATGGAAAATACAATTGTGCAGAAATTTAGAAAAAATAGCTAAAAGAAAACCCTAATACGTCTCTGGATGCCCTTTCTGCTGCGCCTACACGGATATTTATAGTGCAGAAGAAGATAGAGTCCCGGATGAAGTTGTAGACGAAATCTGGTAGTCAGACTCATCCAGAATGCCGCGGAATCTTGGATTTTGCCGCGGATTTGCGGCATTTTTGTGGAATCTGGCCACGCGCTTTGGCGCGTGGCCTCACCTGGTCCGTCCATCTGGGCGCTTGCTTCTGGAATATGCATCCTGGCCTTTTAATCTGGATTTTTGAGATAACTTGGTAATCAAGTTACCCTTAATCCAGATTTCTTCAAATCTTCTTTCCACGAATTTCCTTCTTATCTTGGACTTTTATCCTCATCCTGCAAGTGTTTAGGGTTGGATAGAAGTCTATCCTTCCTTATCTCTGATATTTGCAACTTTTAGCCCTTGTATTTGCATTTTGACTTCTTGTAATTGCGCTTTTTCACCTGGGCTTCAAACATGGGCTTGGATCTGGGCTTTTGGGCTCTTTAAGCTTTATTTGTTATTAAAAATAATAATTCGAGGCCTGCACACATTAAATAACGAAAGATTAATAAATGTGCATTATAATATGAATAAATGTGCAAATGTGATGGTATATATGATGACAATTATGCATTTTTCGCTACCTATCAGAGGTCGCAATGACATAACCGATTGAGACGCCATCAAGCTTCAAAATTTTGGTAATACTTGTCTTTTGTAAATGTCAACAAGTATCGAGACCTGTCTTTTGTAAATGTCAATAAATGTCAACAAGTATCGAGACCTGTCTTTTGTAAATGTCAACAGGGCTCGGAATTGAGACTTAGCTGTCTGCTGGTTCAGAGGTCGCAATGACATAACCGATTGAGACGCCACCAAGCTCAAGGTTGGTGATACTTGTCTTTTGTAAATGTCAACAAGTATCGAGACCTGTCTTTTGTAAATGTCAACAGGGCTCGGAATTGAGACTTAGCTGTCTGCTGGTTCAGAGGTCGCAATGACATAACCGATTGAGATGGCACCAAGCTC
Organism: Agave tequilana; assembly: GCA_038442645.1. Lineage (NCBI taxonomy): Eukaryota > Viridiplantae > Streptophyta > Magnoliopsida > Asparagales > Asparagaceae > Agave > Agave tequilana. The sequence continues at coordinate 332,810 of JAVJIF010031447.1, forward strand.
AAAAATTTGGTGATACTTGTCTTTTGTAAATGTCAACAAGTATCGAGACCTGTCTTTTTTAAATGTCAACAGGGCTCAGAATTGAGACTTAGCTGTCTGCTGGTTCAGAGGTCGCAATGACATAACCGATTGAGACGCCACCAAGCTCAAAATTTGGTGATACTTGTCTTTTGTAAATGTCAACAAGTATCGAGACCTGTCTTTTGTAAATGTCAACAGGGCTCAGAATTGAGACTTAGCTGTCTGCTGGTTCAGAGGTCGCAATGACATAACCGATTGAGACGCCACCAAGCTCAAAAATTGGTGATACTTGTCTTTTGTAAATGTCAACAAGTATCGAGACCTGTCTTTTGTAAATGTCAACAGGGCTCGGAATTGAGACTTAGCTGTCTGTTGGTTCAGAGGTCGCAATGACATAACCGATTGATACGCCACCAAGCTCAAAAATTGGTGATACTTGTCTTTTGTAAATGTCAACAAGTATCGAGACCTGTCTTTTGTAAATGTCAACAGGGCTCGGAATTGAGACTTAGTTGTCTGCTGGTTCAGAGGTCGCAATGACATAACCGATTGAGACGGCACCAAGCTCAAAAATTGGTGATACTTGTCTTTTGTAAATGTCAACAAGTATCGAGACCTGTCTTTTGTAAATGTCAACAGGGCTCAGAATTGAGACTTAGCTGTCTGCTGGTTCAGAGGTCGCAATGACATAACCGATTGAGACGCCACCAAGCTCAAAAATTCGTGATACTTGTCTTTTATAAATGTCAACAAGTATCGAGACCTGTCTTTTGTAAATGTCAACAGGGCTCGAAATTGAGACTTAGCTGTCTGCTGGTTCAGAGGTCGCAATGACATAACCGATTGAGACGCAACCAAGCTCAAGATTGGTGATACTTGTCTTTTGTAAATGTCAACAAGTATCGAGACCTGTCTTTTGTAAATGTCAACAGGGCTCGGGGTTGAGACTTGTCTTTTGTAAATGTCAACAAGCTCAAAATTGAGACTTAGCTGTCTGCTGGTTCAGAGGTCGCAATGACATAACCGATTTAGACGCCACCAAGCTCAAAATTGGTAATGGAATTTGAGAAGAGGTCTCATTTTCACGAGAGAATCACTGTCATAGGTTTAATGTTAACGTAACGGCGGAATATATTTGTGGCCTTACCATTCTATGGATGAGAATTGGTAAGTGACTTTGGAGGTCTCGTTCTCACTGGGAGAAACGAGGGAATTGCTGTCATAGGTTTAATGTTAACGTAACAGCGAAATGTATATGTGGTCTTACCATTCTATGGATGAGAATTGGTAAGTGACTTTGGAGGTCTCGTTCTCACGGGGAGAAACGAGGGAATTGCTGTCATAGGTTTAATGTTAACGTAATAGCGAAATGTATATGTGGTCTTACCATTATATGAATGAGAATTGGTAAGTGACTTTGGAGGGGGAATCAAATGGGAACAGGTCCCTTAGGATTTTTAGCAAACCCCCAGCTGTCAACGGGTTTGATATGCCTTTACCAACTACCGTTTGAGTTGGGCTAGCCATGCTGTTCCCCTCAGCATGATGAGTTGTCGAGGATTTATGTTGGGCTTACAGGCCAACATTTTCCTCTATCCTTAATCGTTAAGGATGTCAGATTATCTGGTTAATATATGCATAACCTTGATTCTCCTTCGGGACAGCCCGTACGTGACCAGGTTCCTACTGGTTTACGGTTGTATTATCTCGCTTGGAGGAAGAGAAAGGCTCTCTTTGTGTGTACTTTGGACACGAAGATCTTGATCAGAGGTGTAATGTTAACTTGATCATGAGAAGGATCCTTGATTAAGGATAATACTTCTTTAAGAACTTGCCATTGATCGGCATCATGAGTAGGTCGCTATCTGCAGTCATGAGACGGTATGCTCCGTTTGAATAGACTGTTTCTATTACAAACGGTCCTTCCCATTTAGGCTGAAATTTGCCCTTGGTCTTGTGCGTCATAATCATTGGCCGTCTGACGGCTAGAACCAGGTCTCCTTTTTGGAAGACTCTCTGTTTGACCTTCTTATTGAAGGCTTTTGAGATTCGAGCTTGATATAGCTCAATATGTTGCTGTGCTTGTAGCCGCTTCTCATCTAGGGCTTCGAGCTCTTGAAGACGCAACCGATCATTGTCTTCTGATGTGACTTTAGTAATCAGAGCTACCCGCAATGATGGCATCTGGATTTCCAATGGGAGGACCGCTTTGCACCCATATATTAGGGAAAAAGGCGTATTGCCTGTCGGTGTCCGAACCGTGGTTCGGTAGGCCCAGAGACATTCACCGAGCTTTTCATCCCAATCCCGCTTATTCGAGGGGACGAACTTCTTGAGTAGCTTGATGATCGTCTTGTTGAATGCTTCCGCTAAGCCATTGGCGGCAGGATTGTAGGCGGTTGAAGCCACATTCTGAATTCGGTATTTATCGCAGAGCCGATAGAACACTTGGGTTATGAATTGGGGACCATTGTCGTGGATGATCCGCCTAGGGACACCAAATCGATGGATGACGTGGTGTTTAATGAAGTTAACCACATTAGAGGTTTTAACTTCGGCTAATGGTATAGCCTCTGCCCACTTTGAGAAGTAATCGGTTATTGCCAGGATGAAACGGTGACCTTTGTCGAAGAGGGGCTGATTGGCCCTACGACATCTATTCCCCATGCTTCAAATGGCCATGAAGCAACAGTCGGGTGGAGCAACTCTGAAGGCTGGTGTATGAAATCCGCATGGATTTGACACGCTTTACACATTCGTGCATATTGGATGGCGTCGGCTATCATAGTTGGCCAATAGTATCCAAGTCTGTGCAACCTGTCCTTAAGTTTTGGACCTGGCTGATGAGCGTCGCAAATGCCATCGTGCGCTTCTTTAAGAGCTTCCTGTGCCTCTGAATGAGAAAGGCAATGGAGGAGGACACCGTCATATGAACGACGGTAAAGTGTCTTCAAAGTTGGATCGTAGTAGAACCGGAGAGACCTTCGTCTGATGGACGCCGCTTCCTTAGGATCGTCTGGAAGCAGACCGTGCAAAGCATAGTCGATGAGAGGAAAGCGCCAGTCTCTTGGTTCAAGATCCGTGGAGACATTATAGACTTCTCGAGTTCTTAGCATATGCTTAGAGCATACAAGATGTCGAGTTGCGACTGTGAGGTGATACTCGGTGTCGGCTGGCAAGGCTAGTGTCGTAGCTAATGCAGCAAGAGCGTCTGCCTTGGTATTTTGAGATCGAGACACATGCCCGATGTAGAAGCCTTCAAATAGGTTAGCCAATTCAATGGCTGTGTGGTAATAAGGTACCAAGTCTTCGTGGCGGACCTCGTATTCGCCTTTAACCTGATTGATGATCAGTTTTGAATCGCCATAGGCTTCGAGGTAGCGTACCCCCATTCCATGGGCGAGTTGAAGACCGATGAGCAGAGCATTATATTCTGCTACATTATTGGAGCATGATTCTGTCAAAGAAAATGCTCTGGGAAGAACATGGTTCTGCAGGGAGATAAACACAACCCCCACTCCGGCAATAATCTTGCCTTTAGGGCCCATTCGCGATGCTCCATCGAAGAACATCTGCCATACTTCCTCTTCTGAGGTTGCATAAGACTCGAAGACTTCATCAGGGATATCTTCGTGAAGTTTTGAATGTTCTGGAACTGGATGAGCAGCCAAGAACTCTGCAAGGGCCTGGCCTTTAACCGCCTTCTGAGGGGTGAAGATCATGTCGTATTGAGATAATAAAAGTACCCACTTAGCCAATCTTGAATTCAATGATCCTGGCTTCGTCATAAGAAGACGCAATGGGTTTACTCTGGAGATGACATGTATGGTCTGGCCGACCAAATAATGTCGTGTCTTCTGAACAGCGAAGACGAGAGCTAAACACTCTTTCTCGATAGGGTTGTAGCGAGATTCCGCTCCTATGAGAGTTCTGCTCAGATAATAAATGGTCTGCTCATGGCCATTGTCGTCCTTTTGAGCGAGGAGGGCACCGAGGGAGTAGTCCATAGCTTTTAAATAAAGCAAGAATGGTTTCCCTGATGTAGGGGCCACTAAGACTGGAGGCTTTGTGAGGTACCTCTTGATGTCTTCATAAGCTTCCTGACAAGCTTGATCCCATACGAAGGAAGCACCCTTTTTCATGAGTCGGGTGAACGGTTGACAGCGGCCTGAGATTTGTAATGAATCTTCTGATATAAGCCAGCCTGCCTGCAAGCCCCTGAGCTCTTTGAGGTTCCTTGGTGGATACATGCTCTGGATGGGTTTGATTTTGTCTGGGTCAAGATGAATCCCTTTTGATGTGACAATAAACCCAAGGAACTTGCCACTTGACACTCCCAAGAAGGATTTTGTCGGGTTCATTTTCAGTTGATGAGCCCGCATTATGTCGAACATCGTTCTCAGGTCGCGAAGATGTTCATTCTTGTTGCAGCTTTTGACGGCAATGTCGTCGACATCGATTCTGCAACGGAGTCAAGTTTTCCCCAGTGGATGACTGCTCCCGGCGTTGAAACCGAATATTGTAGTAGTGGTTGCGGACAACCTGTACAGTGGTATGCCGAGGAAGTAAAGAAGCCTTTTGGGGATGATGCTGAGTGCGGACCCCGGATCGACTTGTATTCTTTCGATGCACGTTGAACCGATATATCCGGTGTAGTACAGAGGTCGATCGTGCTTGTTGTCTTTGAGAAGCATATCTTCCGCCGTGAATGTAATAGCGGGCACCTTGGATTGATGACATTCTGGGTAAGGAGACTGAACGTCGTCGTTAGGGATCTCGGGCATGCATGTCAGAAAGGATTCTGAATTGGCTAGCGCATCCCTGAGTGCTTCTCTTGTCTCTAATGTTAAGGGAACAAGACTCTTATTGTTTTGAGTTGTTGCTGAAGGATGCTTGACTTCCAACCGTGGCGCAGGGGCTGGATAGGTCCCGTCAGGAACTGTGACCTTTTGGGTGCTGCCGAACTCAAGAGTCACCATATTGGCAGTGACTTTCTTCTGCTCCGTCTTTAATGTCAGAACTCCAGTATCGATCAGGGCTTGTATTCTATCCTTGAGGACATAACACTTGTCAATAGGATGGTGGATCATCCTGTGGTAGAGGTAGTATTTAGGGTCGTTTGTGCGCCCTATCTCATTGGGACGCCGAGCATCTGGCAGTTTCATTTTGTTCCCTTTGTGGAGCAGATGGAATATCGTGACCACCTGATCGTCTTTGAAGGAGTACTGCTTTGGAAGGAACTTAGGCTCCTGATTGTTGAAGCCGCTCTTCTTGGCCTTCGACTGCACATCTCCGGATAACTCCACAGACATAGTCTCTTTGCCTTTAGCATGAGAAGATTGCGGTAGGTCGCTACGCCCTTTGTTGTTCATCCCCCACTTGTCTCTAGGGGCGGATGGTTCGAACTTTTTAGCCGACTTCTCGGCTATCTCTGCTTGTTCGACTAATTCCTTCCAAGTGTGGGCTTTGACAGCCCCCATGCGAACTTTCACTTGGTCTAAGAAGTTGTGTCTGCATGTCTGTAAGAGCATGGGTAATGGCATCCCTGCTGGGCACATCAAGGATAAATTTCTGAACTGTTCAATATAGTCACGGACAGATTCGCCCTTCCTCTGCACAGTGGAGAGGAGCTTGTCCATGGTTACTTCGGTATTGTCCTCATAGAAACGAGAGAGGAACCGAGTTTCCAAATCGATCCAAAAGTTGATAGAGCCTGGGGGAAGACTTCGGAACCAGTCAAATGCCACCCCCTTTAAGGTGCCAATGAACAGCCTAGCCATGATGGCGTCATTGCTTATAACATTACCAGTCTAAGACCGGAAGTAGTAGATGTGCTGATTTGGCGAGCTCTTTCCATCATAGGTATGCAACGTCGGTGGTTTGAACTTCGGTGGATATGGCACCGAATCCCACTCCAGCGGATAAGGACTGACTGCCCCTACCTTCTTTAATTCATCCCTCTGAGCTAGGGATGCGATTTGAGCTTGGAGGCCCTTAAGGACTTCGGCGCCTAAGGAAGAACCCTCCTTGGATTTCTCCGGCTTTGGCTGCTCATTGCTGAAGTATTCATCCTCATCGTGATTGCTCCCGGCATCGTTGTCATTCTGATTACTGCGGAGTCGAGCAAGCATCTGTTGAATATTATCCAAGGCTTCTTGCTGGGTTCTGGAAGTTTGCTCCTGAGCTTCCAGGCGCCGACGAAGGTCGTCGTTGACGTTATCAGCCATATTGACTGATGCTCTGTCTGTTCGCACCGAGCTAACTGTCATCGAAGAGGCGTACCCACTATCTTCATCTTCTTCGTGGGATGATTGGAGTGATCTCTTGGGCTGTGACGGGGCTAGGGCCGTCGAGGAAGAAGGCTGCTCGTAACTGTAGGGTATCGCCACCCTGGATCTGGTGTTTCGGAAGACACCTTCTTCATGCACCAAGACTTCGCCTAAGCCTGGGCTGTAGTCTGGATCTGGGAAGCTGCGGGTGTCGTCAGATGTTTGACTTCCTCCGCGTAACTATCGTCCCCTCTCAGTCATGTTGACGGATGCGGAGGCTGGATCTCGTGAGGTGCTCCTTCTGCGATGCTTCCTCGGGGCCTGTACCGACAATCGATCAAAAACTGATCGTCGTCCTGGAGGAGTGGCGGGGATTGGTCCCAGCCGGCAATGGACCGAGTGGAGTGTCACCAACTGACATCCCACTTGTTAACAGCAGGAAGAAGAGGTTTGTTTGTTTGTCAACAATTCCCGCAAGTCAGACTAAGTATGGCCTAAACGATCTAGCACAGAGGCTCTTTTGGATCGCATATAGGAGAATGTCTTGTTCCTTTTATCCCTGCAGAAAGGATTAGCACTGAATGGTGCTTTAGTTCTAGCTTCGCCAATAGGCGCGAACTTAGTGCTTGACGCACTGGAAAGCGGAGCACGCTGTGGTGCTTTACCCGCTATGCTGCTGCGAAGGGGATTAGCCTTAAATAATACTTTGGCTCTAGCTTCGCGGTCATGGACCCGGCGGGTACGCTGAGGTACAGTAGCTTCGCTCATGAGAACGAGGCCGACGCAAGGCGATGCTGCTCTCGAATTGGGCGACGGTATGATTGCCGTCGTGACTTCATGGTCGGCAGCATTGCTGGAGCAGAGAGACATCTTGCCTTTTTCTTCGCGAGAGAGGCGCGGTTTTGGCGTAGCTACGCCTGCAGCTTCGGCCGGAGACTTCTGTTTAGGCCTCCACATCCGCCTCGGCGGAGGAGACTTAGGTTCGCAAGGAACCTGATTAGCCACACGCGGGGCTGAGGGGTGTTGGCAGAATTCTGCTTCCGGTTTCTACTTTGAAACCTTGGTTGTGGAAACCTTCCTATGCTTCCATGCTCGAAGCATTGGGCCACCCCTGTTTGGTACGGAGTAGAAGAATTCGAAGTAAAGTTTTCTTGAATCAGTTGAAAGATTACAACGGACTACTGCTCCGACTACAAGGGAGGGAAGATGTTGAGTCTTGAATCTCCCCTTTGTTTAGTGCTGGGTTCTTCAAGTGGCGGTGGAGAGTGAATCTTGTTCTCCGTTGACCGGATGACCGTCGGGATCGTCAGGGATCTTCTCTTTGGCTGGTAGAAGGAGTAACTCAGCTCTGTCTACCAAAACTCTCAAAGAGAAGGTAGGCAAAGGACAACTTGAGCGCAGCAAGTTCTCTGAAGGGCTTTACTCTCTTTCTTTTCTCTCAGAGCTCTTTTCTCCTCCTCCGAAAATCCGACCTTCTTTTTCTCCTCCGAAAAGAATCAACCCCTTCTTCATAGCGACGGGGCTATTTATAGAGGCTCCAGGGGTGAACGTGCCCCCTAAAAGTGCTCCACAATGAGGGGCTGACCTCCCCGCTATGTGGGCGGCGACTGGCCCCATAACCAGGGCGGTTATAACCGGGGCGCAGGTTTCAACCCACGTGCCTTGGTGCTGAGACGCGGGTGTCGAGCCCACGCGCCTTGGTGCTGAGACGCGGGTGTCGAGCCCACGCGCCTTGGTGCTGAGACGCGGGTGTCGAGCCCACGCGCCTTGGTGTTGAGACGCGGGTGTCGAGCCCACGCGCCTTGATACTGTGACGCGGGCTTTGGGCCCTCGCGCCTTGATGCCGAGGTTCTGCTTTTTAATGGCTTGTCTTTTAGTAATTTTTTTGACAGCCTACAGAACCCCCTCCAAAGTTTTCAATATTCCGCAGTTAACTGGGACGGATTTCGAAATACTTTGGGCTCTAGCTGAATTCACCTCTATGACTGGACTGTTAATGCTCCGGGTTTGATCTTATCTGGAGTTGGTCTTCGTGAGTGTACTGTTGAACTCTTTGAGGCCACCAGAGTTGATCGTGTTGAGTGTCTAGATACACAGTCTAAACCTCCCCGATTGCTTTTAGTCTGTCATGGACGCGTTTTAAGCCAAGAGTGGACGATCGTCTGCTTGTGCCAGTGTACTGTTGAAACTAATTTGCAGAAGCAAGGACTGAACGCCAGCTCTTTTTGGAGAGCAGAGATGGTACTGCTTTACAGACGCGACTTTCATGGGGTGCGCCTTTTGGAAATGGAAAACGCGACTGGTATTCCATTGGGCAGACGCGATGCTAGGCCGGATTGGAAGGACGCGAACTTCGGAGAGACGCGCCTGTTGGGTGTGAATCCGTGCCATGTCATGAGTGCACCACCACTTGTTCTGGGGAACCGTCGGGACATCACCTTTTGGTCACACGGACATTCCTCTGGAATGCAGGTGGACGTCATTCAGTTTTGAAAAAGGGAACGCGGATTCCTGGACGCGGCTTTCTCATCTGCGTCTTGATGTAACTTCCCAGGCGTTAAATGCGGCCTGACTTAAAAGATTTCATGAGATCTTTCAAGTCTTCACTGACGATTGGGAAACCGGGTCGTCCGTTGTTTCCCGAAGCAGTTGTCCACACGTTGGTTCCTCATTGGACTCAGGCATTAATGCCTTTTAATGCAAAACCGACGCTGGCGGTTTGAGACCAGCGTCTGCGACGCTTCCCGAAGCAACGTTCCACGTGTCAGACTCCTATTGGACTTTGACGGTCGTGCGGTCATTAAGGCCGACGGGAACCATTAATGGCAGTTATCAGGGGCTGCCTATAAATAGGGCTCACCCTCTCCCTCTTTGACAACCCAAACTTAGACTGTTTTCTTTTGATTTGTTCTGAGAAATTCCGCCTTCTTCAGAGTTTCTAACAGGGGACTGTCTCCATGGATGGAGGTGACTCTGTGGATGAAGATGACCCAGAGCTTCCATGCTTCTGTTTGGTCTCTTCAGGAGAAAGCATCTCTTTGATCATCTTTCATGTCCATGTTCTAATGCAGAGAGTTCAACTCTTGATAGAGGCCTCTGCGGGTATGCCGTCCCGACTTGCCATGATATTTTTAATCCACCCAGGCTTGCACCTTGGCATCTCTTAAAGAGATATCACCATCTGGATGAAGTCTTAGTTGGTGCATTCCTTTTTTTTGGAATTTGCGCCATCGACTTGAACTTCTCTGGACGCGAGTACAGAAGTCTTTGGCACTTGGCGCTTGCTTTGCTCATGAAGCTCGCGTTTTAAGGCCACTGACTTGGATGAATTCCAACTCGGGTTGAAGGTTTCAGACCCGAATCTTGCAACTCCTGTTCATTCAACAGGGAGATGGCAATTTTTTCAGCGTCTGAGTCTTTTCGCGCCTGGTGTGTTAGACGCAGATGCAGAAAATTGGACTGCGTTTGAACCCTGCGTGTATCACAGTTTTAACTCGCGTCTGTTTCTGCCACCGCGAAAATTTTGGCTCACTGCGTGGGTCATTCCCGCGTCTGTAGTCTTCGGCAGTAGCTGCGTCTGTCACTTAATTTTCTCTGTTGAAGTGTACTAAGTTCCAGATGTTCTGATTCCTTTGTTTATTCCTTGCAGGTAGGCTTGATCGTCCTTTTTCTCGTTCGCTGGGCCCGTGGGAGAATATATCGGCCAGCGAACTTGTTCGATGTTCGTCCACAAGGGAAGAAATCATAGTCTCCGTCGTCCACAAGGGAAGAAATCACGATCCCTGACGGGGACTTAACCCTCGTCAAGATCTCTTTGAACGTGACGCACCCGTCATGCTTGCGGGCTGGTCACGGTCACAGTGGGTATGGCGGCGAGGGGGTTACGGTGGATATAGTGGCAGATAGCATCCCCTTCCTCTCTCACCCCAAAAGTGACATCGAGGACACTCCATGTTTGTTGGATGGCCTTCTGGCGAAAGAGATGCTCATGAATGAAGGGTTGCAGGGCTTTCTGCTGCCACCGGACCTCAAGAACACCATTGCTCTTAGCTTAGTCAGCTAGGGCTCTTTCGATGTTTACATCATGCATCGTGGTGCGGCCAGCTTCTATTGTCACCACAGTTTGGCGCTTTTCCAAACATCGTGCACTTGGAATCAGATGCGGCTTCAAGGAGTGAGTACGGCCTCTGAGAGAGAGAGAGAGAGGGACTTCTTTGTACTCCTTAATTGTAACACTCAATCTTATTGTATAAGAGAGCGTTTTGTATCACTTTCATATGCCTGGATATAAATAAAAGTGACATTTTTCTTTCTGCCTCATTCTATTGTCTTAAACCTTTTGTCTTTAGTCAGATGCATAGAAGCAGAAGATCTTTGACTTCGTCAAAATTATGATGATAATCTTAATAAGTCAAATTTTGTAGGGAAAGATCCTATTTCAGGAACTTTCACAATATTGTCAGAGGTGTAATATTAACTTGACAGGGATAAAATAATGTTTGGTGGACCTGTCAATCTATAAAGGAGAATGACAAGTGAAACTCGTACCCCCAGTGAAAATGGGCCTTTATCAAGGTTTAGGATTCACTTGATTAAGCTCAGCTGGGGATTTGAAGGAAAACACTGTTAATGGTGTAGTATTAACCTAACAATGTGTTTAGGTAGACTTGTTATTCTGTTGAAGAGAATAACAAGTGAGACTAGACTCGCAGGGAATCTAGGAAAATCTTTACCGTTAGAGGTGTGATATTAACTTAACGGGTTGAAGGTTGTCTTACCAGAAGTGTGATGTTAACTCGACAAGAATGTGAATCAGAGTGTGATATTAACTTGACTCAGAAGCATTTCAGCTTTCGTTTGGGAAAACTGAGAGTGTCACTGACATAGGTGTGATGTTTAACTTGACAGTGAGGTTAATGCTAGAGGTGTAATGTGGAACTTAGCATTGGTCATCTCGGCTTGGATAAGGAAGTCGAGGAAAAGTCATGGCCATAGGTGTATTGTTGAACTTAGCAATGACTTAGATGCTAGAGGTGTAATGTTAACTTAGCATCATTCGTTTCAGCTTCAACACGGAAGTCTGAAGGAAAGTGACTGTCAGAGGTGTGGTATTAACTTGGCAGAAGCTTGGTTTACTGTTTAGAAGTGTAATATTAACTTAACAGTAATTTGTCAGAGGTGTGATATTAACTTGACAGAAACTTAATTTGCGATATGAGCAATTTGAAGACCTGTCGTTCTATTGATAAGAATGGACAGGTGGAGTTTGAAGTGCCAGAGGTATAGTGTTAACTTGGCAACAACTGTATTTTGTAGACCTACCATTCTGTGGATGAGAATTGGTAAGGGATTTTGGAGGGGAGAGTGGAGTTGAGTCCACTTAGGATTTTTTAGCAAACCCTCAGCTATCAACGGGTTTGATATGCCTTTACCAACTACCGTTTGAGTTGGGCTAGCCATGCTATTCCCCTCAGCATGATAAGTTGTCGAAGACTTATGTTGGGCTTAGAAGCCAACATTTTCTTCTATCCCTAGCCGTCGGAGGCGTTGGATATTAATGAAGAAACTCTTCTTGTTTTGATCAGAGGTGTAATTTTGAACTTGATCAGCGGAAGAATACCATTTAAGGATAGTATTTCTTCAAGAACCTGCCATTGATAGGCATCATGAGTGTATCGCCATTCGAGGTTATGAGGCGATATGATCCATTCGAGTAGACTGACTCTACCACAAACGGTCCTTCCCATTTGGGTTGGAATTTTCCTTTTGTCTTGTGCGTCATCACCATGGGTCTTCTGACGGCTAAGACAAGATCGCCTTTCTTGAAAGTTCGCACTTTAACTTTTTTGTTGAAGGCTTTGGTAATTCGAGCTTAGTAAAGCTCGATTTGTTGTTGGGCCTACAAACGCTTATCGTCTAAGGCCTCCAATTCTTGGAGTCGCTGTCGATGCTTCTCCTCTGTTGTCATCTCCGCTGTCAAGGCGACGCGTAGAGATGGAATTTGGATTTCCAGTGGAAGCACGGCTTCACACCCATATACCAAAGAAAATGGTGTGGCTTTAGTTGGGGTTCGCATAGTTGTGTGATAGGCCCATAAGCATTCACCTAGCTTATCGTCCCAGTCTCGTTGACTTTTCGAGATGAATTTCTTGAGAAGCTTGCCAATAGTCTTGTTGAAAGCTTCTGCGAGGCCGTTAGCGGCAGGATAGTATGCCGTCGAGGACACACTCTGGATTCTGAACTTAGCGCAGAATCTCTGGAACGCCTGACTGATGAACTGGGGTCCATTGTCATGGACAATTCGCCGAGGTACACCGAAACGGTAAATAACATGATGTTTCACGAACTTGATCACGTTAGACGATTTTACCTCCTTCAGAGGAATAGCTTTGGCCCATTTAGAGAAATAATCGGTTATTGCCAAAATAAACCGATGTCCCTTTGATGATGGTGGGCTGATAGGACCAACCACATCCATCCCCCATATTTCAAATGGCCAGGTAGAGGTCGTGGAGTGGAGGACCCTGGTGCTTGATGGATGAAATCGTCGTGCACTTGGCAGGCGTGACATCTTTTGGCATAAGTGATGGCATCGGCAATCATCTTGGGCCAGTAGTAACCCAATCTTTGGAGTCGATGTGCCAGTTTTGGGCCAGGTTGATGGGCTCCGCACATACCATCGTGGGCTTCTTTCAGTACCTCTTGGGCCTCCTTTGGTGAGAGGCACCGGAGCAAGACCCCGTCATGCGATCGACGATACAATGTTCGTGCAATCGCATTGTAGTAAAATTTAGGAGCTTTCCTTCGAATGGCAGCAACTTCCTTGGCGTCCTCAGGCAGGATGCCATACAAGACATAGTCGATATAGGGGAATCGCCAGTCTTTAAGCTCTGGCCCGGTTGACAATTCCAGCGCTTCTTTGCCTTGATACTCTCCCTTTGACTCCTGATAGTCTTCGAGAGCAGTTCTCGGGCAATACAGGTCGTGGCTGTAGACGAATACCTTCTCCATTGCTCCAGCTGGAAGAGCTAAGGAGGCCGCGAGGGACGCCAGTGCATCTGCATGCGCATTTTGCCCGCGCGGTACATGGTCAATGTAGAAGTTTGTGAACCTCTCGGCCATGTGGATAGTTGTGTTGTAATAGGGTACTAGGTCTTCATGTCTGACTTCGTACTCCCCGCGAACTTGGCTAACAATGAGTTCGGAGTCACCGTATGCCTCGAGATTTTTAACGCTAATCTCATCGGCGAGCTGCATCCTAATCAAAAGAGCGTTGTATTTTGCTACATTGTTGGAGCAAGGCTCAGTTAGCGAGACACCTCGAGGAATCACATAATTCTGTGGCGAGACGAGTACTACTCCTACTCCCGCTACAATGTGTCCTTTTGGGCTTGTTCTGGATGCACCGTCAAAGAAGAGTTGCCACACTTGACTTTCGAACGATGTCTGAGTGAGGCAGGCTTCAGCGACCTCATCTGGGAGATCGTCGTAAAGTTTGGTTGCCCTCGGATCTGGATGCTCAGCCAGGAAATCCGCCACTGCTTGTCCCTTAATAGCCTTTTGCGGCAAAAAGTGCATCTCATACTGGGATAGCAATATGGCCCATTTTGCCAATCGGCCATTTAGCGATGAAGATTTTGTCATGAGTAACCTCAAGGGGTTGACTTTTGATATGACATTTATAGTTTGGCCTACCAGATAGTGTCGCATTTTCTGAATGGCGAACACTAGTGCCAAACATTCCTTCTCGATCGGATTGTACCGATGTTCGGCTCCGATCATTGTTCTACTCAGATAGTAGATCGCTTGCTCACATCCATGGTCATCATGCTGAGCTAGTAGAGCTCCCAAAGAATGATCCATTGCCCGGACGTATACCAGGAAAGGTTTTCCGGATATCGGAGCTGCAAGGACTGGTGGTTGGGTGAGGTATTGCTTGATTTCCTCAAATGCTTGTTGACAAGCGTCGTCCCAAATGAACGAGACACCCTTCTTCATTAGCTTAGCGAAGGGTTGGCATTTTCCGGAGAGGTTTGAGATGAACCTGCGGATGTACGCCAACCGTCCTTGCAATCCCCTGAGTTCCTTGAGATTTCTCGGAGGTTGCATCTCCTAGATAGCGCGAACCTTTTTCGGGTCTAATGGATTCTGGTGGAGGTTACAACAAACCCTAGGAACTTGCCGCTGGCCACCCCCAGGAAGGATTTGGTAGGATTCATCTTCAATTGATGAGCTCGCATGATGTCGAAGATAACTTTTAGGTCAGCTATGTGATCACCCTTAGCGCGACTTTTCACCGCGATGTCATCAACATAACATTCCACTGTTTTGCGCATGTGCTCGTGGAAAATGGCGTTCATGGCCCTTTGATATGTTGCCCCCGCATTCTTCAGTCCGAAGGGCATGACGGTGTAGCAGTATACCCCCAATGGTGTCTTGAAGGAGGTGTGCTTTTCGTCGTCAGGATACATTTTGATTTGATTGTATCCTGAGAACCCGTCCATGAAGGACATTCGTTCGAATCCACAAGTATTGTCAATCATAACATCTGTGATTGGCAGTTGGAATTCGTCTTTGGGACAAGCCTCGTTTAGATCACGGAAGTCGATGCAGATCCGGATCTTTCCGTTTTTTTAGCAACGGGGACGATGTTGGCTACCCAATCGGGATGTTGCTCTTCCCTGATGAAGCCAGAATCTATAAGCTTTCTGACTTCTGATTGAATCGCCTCCATTATCTCTGGACGGAACCATCGCTGCTGTTGTTTGATAGGCTTTACGTCTGGATTGATGTTGAGGCGGTGCATAGCCACTTGAGGATCCAGTCGAGGCATGTCTTCGTAATTCCAAGCGAAGACATCTTTATACTCTTGGACAAGAGATATTAGATCCTTTTTCTCTGACGGTGACAGGCCGTCGCTTATGAAGATGGGCTTAGGATTAGCCTCATCCCCCAGATTGATCTGAACAATCTTGTCTTCTGTGGGTGGCTCGCGCTGCTCAAAGCGGGTATCCCAAAGAGTATTTAAATGTTTGATCCAAGGATCTGTATCAGATTGGATCATTTCTTCATCTCCGTCTTCCAGGTGGCTTGTTGAAATCATGTTCACTGAAAGTTCTTTGAAGATGTTGCCGACACTAGCATCTGACTCCCATGATGACGTGCCTGAAGAGTAATCGTGACCTGACGATTCTTGAGAATCAGAGGCTGATGGAGCAGGAGTTGATACGTAGCTCAACCCCCTGCGCATCCGATGATAATAATCGGGTGCTTTTCCTTTTGGCACAAAGGATCAAAGTAGTGTCCTCCGTCCTTTGTCGAAGTTCTACCCGAGTCTGCTGGTTAGGTCATACCCCATGTTTTTCATCATTCTGAGTGTCTTTGGCTCATAATGACCGAACTGAGGGGATTCTTGCTCACTTTCTGATTCTTTATGGTCCATTGGCTCGGAGTCAATTCGTCCAAAAAGAATTGGTCTTTGGCCCTTCCTTCTCGCGGGAACCATGAATATTGATTGTTGCGCATCGCCGACATTTCGACATGTTTCAAAGGACGATTTCACTGGTACATGCAACGATGTCAAAGCACCCATTGCCGACCAGAGATCGTCATCCACGTCGGTGCTAGTGTCTGACGGCACTGAATCAGAAGCAAACACAGAAAAATACGCTAAATCTAATTCTTCATTAAGGTACCAACCGCCTACATCATCGGCGGAGGTATTATCAACATCGGGCTTATTAGTACCCGTTACAGGTGGATCTAGCTCCCACACACACTCATCTTCCTCCAGCTCGGTGTCGGCTTCATTGCCAGAGTCTGGTTCCTCTGGTTGCGGGTCTTCATCTGTTTCCACAGATTCCTAAAACAGGAGGGAATCTGTGAAATAATTCTCCACTCCCTTGAACGGATGCCTATCGGCAATCAGCGTTCGCACCTTTCCACTCCCGTCAATGTATTTCATGACTTGGTGGAGAGTAGAGGGAACGATAGAATTGCGATGAATCCAGGGTCTTCCCAGCAGTAAATTGTAGGAGGTGTCAGCATCTATGACATAGCATGTCACCTCTGACCTTAGGTCCCCAATCTGGCATTTGAGCTTGACTTTCCCCATCGGACGGGTACTATTGGCATTGAACCCATAAATGGTCATCTGGGTAGGGCTCAAACGGTGAGTGGGAATCCTGAGATGCTGCATGACTCTGCGAGGCATGATGCTCAACGCAGACCCGGGATCTACCTGGATGCGATTCACCTCAGATGATCCAATATACCTTGCGAAGTAAAGGGTCGATCATGCTTCCCTTTGACTTGCATGTCTTCTGCCATGAAGGTAATGCAGGGAATATTTTGGGAGGCGTGGAGACAATCCTCTATATCTTCCTCCTTCGGTAGTTGGGTCATGAAGACTTCAGCATTAGCCAGAGCTTCTTGTAGAGCTTCTCTGGTCGACTTTGATAGTCTAAGAAGCTCATAAAAAGTAATCCGCGCTGGGATATTGGCTAACTGAGCCAGGACATCAAAGAGCATGGAGATGAGCCATTGGCAGCAACATGATGAAGTGGTTTGACTAGCACTTCTTTTCTTCGTCAAGTAATCCCTTAGATCCATGGAAAGAGGATCGAAGAGATTAGCCTCGCAATTTCGAGGGCGGGAGGTATCCTTGCGCTGTACAGCTTGGACGCAGAATTCAGAGGCGTGGTTCTCGCGCCGCAGCTGTACGACGCGTGTCTGGCGTCTCTATTGAGACGAGACGCGACTGTCGCGTTGCTGCTTGGTGCGTCGGGGCAAAGACGCTTGAGAGAGAGTGGGCTGTTGGGCCCTACGCCTAAGGGCGCGCTGTACGCAGGCTTCGCCTTGGCATTTGGTGAGTTGGGCTTCAGAGGGCCTAATTTGGGGAGTCTCGCGTTTGGGCCGCCAAACACGGACTTCGCGTGCTGGACGTGGCGCGACCAAGGCGCTGGATTGAGCTTCGCGTCCTGCTTCAGTTGGACGGTCAGAGGTTCCAACTTGCAGTTGACGCGCACGCCTCCTCTGTTGACGCTCAGCGTTTCAGTTGCGTTATGGAGGTGGGGAGAAACCAACGACGACTTGATGCTGAGAGAGAGGGTGGACACCAGAGGTTTTGACCACGCGGGTCTCCTGAGAGACGTTGACGCGTGTGTTCCGCATGGCGCGGTTGGTCGCAACGGCAGTTGTGCCTGAGACCACGCGGGCCTCCTGAGAGACGTTGGCGCGTGTATCCTGCTTGGCACAGTTGGCTGCGACACCCTTCACAGCAGCAGCGCCCGAGAGAGTCTCAGAGCGGATTTCGGGCAAGTCCCCGTAAAGACCCTGCGACAGATGCGGGTCTTTGGGCTCTTGGAGCCAGAAGAGAGAAACTCTTCATACTTTGCCTGGTCGAACTCGACGACGAGCGATTCGACCATCTTCCCCTTATGGAGGACGTCACCTTGCGCCACGATTTGTTCGTCAGTGACAAATGTAGTCCCCAGCGGAGTCGCCATCTCTTGTTTGGTACGGAGTAGAAGAATTCGAAGTAAAGTTTCCTTGAATCAGTTGAAAGATTACAACGGACTACTGCTCTGACTACAAGGGATGGAAGATGTTGAGTCTTGAATCTCCCCTTTGTTTAGTGCTGGGTTCTTCAAGTGGCGGTGGAGAGTGAATCTTGTTCTCCGTTGACCGGATGACCGTCGGGATCGTCAGGGATCTTCTCTTTGGCTGGTAGAAGGAGTAACTCAGCTCTGTCTACCAAAACTCTCAAAGAGAAGGTAGGCAAAGGACAACTTGAGCGCAACAAGTTCTCTGAAGGGCTTTACTCTCTTTCTTTTCTCTCAGAGCTCTTTTCTCCTCCTCCGAAAATCCGACCTACTTTTTGTCCTCCGAAAAGAATCCACCCCTTCTTCATAGCGACGGGGCAATTTATAGAGGCTCCAGGGGTGAACGTGCCCCCTAAAAGTGCTCCACAATGAGGGGCTGACCTCCCCGCTATGTGGGCGGCGACTGGCCCTATAACCAGGGCGGTTATAACCGGGGCGCGGGTTTCAACCCACGCGCCTTGATGTTGAGACGCGGGTGTCGAGCCCACACGCCTTGATGCTGAGACGCGGGTGTCGAGCCCACGCGCCTTGGTGCTGAGACGCGGGTGTCGAGCCCACGCGCCTTGGTGCTGAGACGCGGGTGTCGAGCCCACGCGCCTTAATGTTGAGACGCGGCTGTCGAGCCCACGATCCTTGGTGTTGAGATGCGGGTGTCGAGCCTACGCGCCTTGGTGTTGAGACGCGGGTGTCGAGCCCGCGCGCCTTGATGTTGAGACGCGGGTGTCGAGCCCACGCGCCTTGATACTGTGACGCGGGCTTTGGGCCCTCGCGCCTTGATGCCGAGGTTCTGCTTTTTAATGGCTTGTCTTTTAGTGATTTTTTTGACAGCCTAAAACCCCCAGAGAGGACTTCTTCAAATCTTCCTTGATCGAACTGAACCACCAAGTTCTCACAAGCAAAGGAATCAGACTGCGGGCGTGCTTCCTTATTGCGCCAGAGAACCGCAGTAGGTTCGCAGAGAACCTTTTCTGTCTCCGCAGAGATTTTCTTTGAAGATTTAGCCAGAAAGGCTCTGGCTGCACCGGCTTTTCTGAATTCAGAGTTAGACCCAAAGGTCTGTTCGTCGCATTGCGACACTTGATTCTCGGCAGTGGAGAATGAGTTCCCCAGCGGAGTCGCCATCTTGTTTTCCATTATGTTTGCAAAGGGAAAAACTTACAAAAAAAAGGGTTGAGGAGCTAAATTACAAGTATTCTTAAAAAGATTACAAGTAGATCTCCTCAGAGATTCTGGAGAAGTGTGCCGATAGGAGTCTGGTCAGCGCGCGACCACTTTGTCCCTTTGAGGATGCGAGCGATGAGATTCCCTTCTCGCCTGGTTCCGGGAATCAGAGAATAGAAGGTTGGTAGAACCCTCTTGCTGCTTCTCAAAATCGCCTTCAATTAGGAATTCCTTCTCGCCTGGTTCCGGAGATTCCTTGAGAGGAAGTACGACGTTAGGGTATCAACACCCTGGATAGAGAAAGCAATTCTCTAAAAGATCTCTGAATTTGAGAGCACACGGTGCTTTTTGAAGAAGTCTCTGCTTGTGGAGTCTTCTCAGAAAATCCAGCCCTCTCCCTTGTACCCCTGATGGGCTATTTATAGGGAGAGCAAGGGTATAATCGTCCCTTGAAAATATAGAAACAGATTGAATCGAATCTGTTTGAATCCGGAAAGTAGCCTTGCTGCGAGGCTAAGATCAGCTTCTGCGAAGCTAGAATTGGCAGGTCGGTTGATCTTCTTGATCCTTTCCATATCGTTGGAGGATTTCCCCTGATCTTCTTACTCGTTTTAGGAGAGTCAAGAGATTGTGGCAATCAACTGCCAAATTTGATCTCTGATTTGATCTTAATTGGATTCTATCTGATTAGATCTGATCTCATCTAGAGATTCGATTGGTCAAAGGTTGACCATAGCAGACCAATGGCGGAGCTGCCCGCATTGAGCTCGTAGCGGAGCTAGAGGCAGCTTCTGGCGAAGCCCGAAAGAAACCCTTTGGCGGAGCTGGAAGTCCTCTGTGGCAAAGTTGCGAGTTAGCTTCCTGGCGAGGCTTTGGATGGCTTCGAGGTGAAGTCAAGTGATACTAGCCTCTCAGGCGAGACTATCCCTTTGGGCTCATGTAATGCTAAATGCTAGCATCTTAGACCTGCTGAGGTCTGTTTAGAAATAATCCGGGTTCACTGTCTGCTTGCCGGATCAGTGGAGTCCAAGTTGCTTCCTTGTCCCTCGGAGATGACGAAGATGGCACCTGAACCAAGGATGTCTCAGGGACTGGGGCTTTGCCACTGAGAACCCCAGTGGCAGGGCTGGGCTCCACAACCCGGGAAGTAGGCATCAAGACACTGGGAGACCCCGGTTGTTGCACCTCCATCCCTCTTTCTTGAACCGAAAAAACTGCTGACAGAATTGAAACTCCCGGTTGAGATGGGACTCCAACTTCGGCCCTCTTCGTCCCTTCTCCGGCTGTTCTGCAACCACAACTCCTTCGGCCACAATGAACTGACTTGCATACTCTGCCTCCGCCAAGCTTGTGGGATCCCTGCTACGCAAACCCCGGGGACGAAGAGAGGAGGCTACCTCTTCTTCTTCTTCTTCTTCTTCCTCCTGCTCCTCAGTACCAGAAGGAATTATTGCGGGCATCTGGACTTAAGCTGCAGCCTCAGATCCTTTTCTTGTTTTCTTCTGGCTGGGCTTAACTTGGGAAGCAGAGGCTTGAGGACGCTTGGGCACAGTTTGCCAAGTCCTCCGAGTGAGTTGTTCTTCTGCAGCCCCAACTCCAGACTCCGACCCCGAAGCTGCTCCTGTTCTGCTGGCCTCCTTCCCGGCCTCTTTTTCAGCATCCTTCTCGGTCTCTTGATACTCAGTCATCCCTCGCATCCGGCAACCCTTGGACCCTTCCTTGGCCTTATACGCAGATTTGATTCCTTCTATGCATTAGGTGTTTATTCCAAACTGAGGCACTTTATTTGCCATGAAATGTCATATACAAAAAACTAAGACTTGCATAAGAATTAGGCGTCTTGTGAGGAAGAGTGAAAACAGCTCCAGTTTCTCCAGCTATGCTGTAGTACCATGCTCAGGCACCTTCTAACAAATTCTCACATAAGCTAAGGTTTGGGTTTGGGCTACCGACGTAGAATTGGTCATAACCAAACTGCCCGACAAATCGATAAGGCATGTAAGGTTCTACTATACAGAAGTTCCCTTGACGAAAAATAAAATATCCAGGTCGGATGTTTATCAACCACCAGAAGACGCCAGAAGGTAATCGGGTGAATCCATCTGGGCCAACAAGGTCTGCAAACTTGTCCCCGTAGGATGCGTCATGAATCTCGGGGAAGAACATATCTAATTGGTAATTGACCCTATTTAGAATTATCTTCCGAATGTAGAACATGTAGTACTGCAGCCAGCTCGAGTTCTCCAACCGCTGCACGAAAGGTACAAAACCTTCTGAGGCAGAGACGGTGGCCATTAGTGATGGACAGTGCATCACATACCAAGTCATCAGATATGTGTATGGAAGCTCAACCCTGGGACTGGGAGTCTTAACCAAGGGATGACCATTGGAATCTTTGATTGGGTTACCCTTTGTGTCCATGATTGCCTCCACCTGACAGAAGCCCTTCGTTAGCGCATGTAACCCACTCTGGATCCCGGCCACCATTGCTGGGAGGAGAGCAATGGACTTCCTATGAGCAAGTAAAACAGCTGGGTACACCACATCAGTGATGATCACCTCATGCGGTAGTGTCGGCACCACACATCGTTTTAGCCACAACATGAGAAGCCCGCCAATAGAGCCCCGTCAGACATTGGGACTTTGGCTTAATAGTTGATGCTCTAAAAAATCGTGTCCGGTTTGAAAGTATCCTCATTAGACTTTGTGGTGTATGAGCTGGTGGATGCACTGATCCTTTCAATTATTTCTTCATCAGTACTGGGAGCTAGCCAGGTCATCGAGTCAGTCTTATTCACCCGGGGAACAGATAATTTGTCCACAATATCTGCTTAACTCCCCCAGTCCTCCATCCTGTCACCTGCCTACATATGCAAAAGTGGCACATCACCTCCCAATAAGTCTCGTACGCTAGAGGATCACTCTTCTTCAACAGTTGTAGCTCCTCTGTCGATGGAACGTATTCTTCGTAAGGGGCATCTCCAATCACTAGCCTTGAGACTTCATTCATCTCTGGAGGGCTTGCCATATTTGTAATACCCTGTTCCCAGAATACGTACTTAGTTGCGTATTCAGCTTTTCGACCGTATTTTTCGATTTACTTCCTGTATTTGACCGATTTCACTTTCAAATATCATTTTCCAATATATTAAATTTTCTAGGATTTTTTGGATTTTCCTGAATTAAAATAAATTTCTTCAAAACCGGTGTCGACCAGTGTCGCTGATCGATTCCTGGAATTTTAATTCTCAAACAGTTAGGAATTTCTAGATGGTCCTTTAGACTTTATTTCTTAGAATCATATTCCCTACTTAAATACTTTTTCTGAGAATTTTATAAATTTATGAAAACTCCAACGGAGTCGGTAGATAACTGATTCCGGGATTTTTAGTTTTAAAACTATAAAGTATTTCTTAAAAAGGATTTCACCATTAGTCTTCATATATTATTATTGATTTTTGGTAAAATTTGCGAGTCGTTCCGAGATACTTGAATTTCGGACGATTTCGGTATTTTCCGAAATGTTTTCCGCATACTTGATTTAAACCTGGGAATCCGTGTTTTCAATATTTTCAAATTCCAAGTGAGAGTAAATATCTTCCTATATGAATTTCTTTCCATTTTTCCTTTTCCTTTATTCCTCTTTCTCCACAACCACAAATTTTTCCCATTTTTCCAAAATACAAATCTCTTCCAAAAATTTCAACCCCACACAATTTTCTCACCTACTTCCTCATTAAAATCCCACTCATTCTCTCTCTCCCCATGGCCGGCCAAGTGGCCAAGGAGAAGGACACTCATCTCACCCCCCTATTTACACAAAACCCCCTCTCATTTCCTTTAATTGCATCTCCTTTACAAAAACCTAACACCTATATAAACAATCCCTTTACATTCTTTTCCCTTTTTCTTCATTTCACCTAAGTGTTAGCCCTCACCAAGAGATCTCTCCTCCTTCTCAACCTCAACCCTAGCTCCAAGAACCACCTCAAGGACTTCATTCCCACCTCAAGCAACTGATTTGGAGCTTGGATCGTAGCTCTTTTCGTCGCCAAGGATCACATAGGTGCCATTTGACGACCACACTCTTCCCGGACTCGTAACGCTTCAATCGAACCTTTCCTAGTGAGTATATCTACTCACCAAGACTTGTGAACTCCTTTGTGTTCTTGTGTTGACAATTCATGTTCACTTGAGCCATAAAAATCACATTTTTAGACCCTCAAACAAAACCCTAGAAATCTGTTCTGTTTGCTGTTTTCCCACGATTAGTCGACTAGACCTAGGGACCAGTCGACTAACCCACCTTAGCTGAAACTTAACCTTTTCTGATTTCACAGTTTTAGTCGACTAGGCCATAATACCAGTCGACTAGACCCCCCTAGTCGACTACCCATTTCTCCCTAGTCGACTCCTGTTTTCCTGAAATAAGACATCAACTCTCTGTATCTCAGACTTAGTCGACTTAGGTATCCATTAGTCGACTAGTAGTTCCCTGTTAGTCGACTACCCTTACAACCCTAGTCGACTAACCTTCTCTGAAATAGAACCCAACTCTCTGTTTCCCAGTTTTAGTCGACTCATCCAGACTAGTAGTCGACTTAAGACCCCTATTAGTCGACTAACCCTTCCACCTAGTCGACTAATTCTGACTGTTTGACTTGGTTGATTCTGTTCTGAATTTGGATTTTATTGTTGATACACGTGTGGCATATTACTCTTGTTCTTGCTTCTTAACTAGTACTACATGACATGTTACTTGATAGACATTATCTCATATTACATCATGACTTGTTATTACATATCATCGCTCCATAACTTGTTAATATATGAATACCACCACTTATCATGCCATCACTTGAACCAAGCATGATACACTTGACTTTTGCATAAAATGGACCAACTTACACCTGGGTCGGGGGAAAACATGCGGATATCGATATGTGTTCGTGTTTACAGTGGTTTTTAGGAATGTTGTGCAACTCATGTTCCGGTCTGACCTGTGGGCCTCCAGGGGACCAAGGGAGTGCTTGCTCCCTCTATTACTGGTACCATCATGTTAAGGGCATACATAAGTCCCTCCTGTTTAGCCTAGCGGCTGGCTTCCGTCACCAAGCAACGGAACAATCCTGGACCGTTATCCCGGGCATGTACGGGGTCCACTGTAAACATAGTTCGTCGATACAACCGCTGATTTCCAATAACAACCTTGCTTTACTAGGATATGGATCTATGTGCTCTGGGACGCTGGGTCACATAGCTAGATATCACAGTAAGACAAGTAGTAATAATAAGATGTTAACTGTAAATCTAATGTATTAGGACTTTATCTCCTCCTGTTTATCATACTCGTTAGTTGATATTACTTATATGGTTTCATACTACTTATTCATGTCTCTTAGCCACTTGCTGTAGTCCGTTTATTGTTTATATGTCTTGACTCCTTGGATTTGCACATTCAGATTCTGAAGCTTGGAACGAAGTGGAGCCATCCACAGAGGACCAAGCTTACTTTAGCGAGCAGGCGGACTAGTTCCAGTCCCTTCGTGCCAGACTTATCTTTGGACTCACGAGATCCTCTTTCTACTTGTGAGCTTTTGTATACATATTTGTATATATTTCTTTTGGACTTGGTTATGATGTAATACACATGTATTGTGTAATACTTTATAATATCCTGTGATAACTTTGTATGTGTACTTCTTGTGTTGGCATATGTATTGATACCACGCTTTGTCGTGTACTCTGTGTCTTGTTGTACTTTTTGCTTAGCGTATATACGTGTGGGGCAATTTCTGGCCTACGTATATACGTCGCAGTGACGTCCCCGTATCCGTGGAATCGGGGCGTTACAATATTTCCCTGATGGGAGTGAAGAGCACGCAAGTCTCTGGATTATACCGCTCCAGAATAGCATAGAAATGTTGGGTGCTCTGCGGAATGCCATACTGGACAACCGTCACGGCCCCGTACAGTCCGGCCTGCATCACAAGGTCTTCAAATTCTGCAAGAGTAAAGCCAACCATTTTGCCCCCACCATGTTTTATTCATAGAGTGGATCCATCCAATGGCACGACATTCTGGAGGAAAGTCACCCCTCACATCCAGGAATTGTCTGATGAAGGTGGCCGCAAGTTGTGGGGTCTCCCCTATTGGGTATTCAGCTCTGACTAAACCAAGCTGCAACCCCAGCACATCCCTCCCATGACTGACGGTGAAGGCTTCAAATGCACCTATCTTGCCCAGGGTAACTCCAGAGATTAGCTTGACCAACTCCCAGTCCATTGTCCGATACACAGACATATGCTGCAGGCAGGCTAGGGGATACATCTGCTCTATGTTCGGGAGGAAGAACTGTTAGCCCAAAGGCCCATCGCTCTAGTTTTGATAATGATTAACCCATGTAGTTATAGTACTAATGATCTTGTGTTTATTCAGTCTCAGATATTTGATCAAGATCTTAGTAGGTATTTAGCTTTAACAAAAGATTTGAAGTCAAGTTTTGAAGCTAGCACGTGTTGATTTAAGAGCTCGCGCATCAAGATCGCATCAAGTACTCAAGAGCTCATTGGATCATGTTTTGATCCAAGTCAAGAACGAGAAGGAAATTTTCAAGAAGACTTGAGTCTAATTTTGTAAGTGTCAAGGTTTGGACCAAGACAAGTGTTGTTTCGAGTTTTTGTGGGAGCTCGAGGTAGAGGTGAGGCCTCGGCAAGCTAGTGTGCTTGCGTGTGTTGTTCTTGCGGGAATAAGAGAGGGACTAGTGAGTCCAAGGAGTTCTAGTGTGAACTCGTTATAGGTGTTGAGGCACCGAGTGATCCAGTGGGATCGGTTTTAGTGAAAATCCTTCATAGCGTTGAAGGCAGGGACGTAGAGTGATTGTAAAATCAAAGAGTTAAGAAATTACCGTGTAGCTTGTGGCTAACGGGTCGTGTCTACGAGGAGGAATGCGATGAAAGCTTTTCGGTGTTTTGTTTAGAAAGCTAAGAATGGTGCTAGTTTTTTAATTGAAAAGAGAATGGAGAGAAGGGAAATGATTAAAAGAGAAATTGCAACTTTGGAGAAGGCTTTGGAGAAGGTGATTTTAAAAGCTTTGAAAATTGTTTGGTTGTTTTAAATATAAGAAGGAGAAGATCTGGGCTCACTAATTTTATTTACTTCACTACTTATCTCAAGAAGATCTGGGCTCACCGATTTTCAACCTCTCTGATTTGCCAAGATTTGCCCTGATTCCCTAATTTTGAATTTATTCTGAATTAAATGGGCTTCTGGGCTCGTTTCTCTGGCCTATCCTTTAGCAATGGGCCTGCATTTTATAAAGAACAATAGGACTTATTAATATGATTTATTTAGATAACAAGCATGAATATGTGACAATATGTATGCACTATATGTGACTGATCACACCCCCACACTGATCTTTTGCTCGCCCTCGAGCAAAATATCAAAACTAATCTTAATCAATTATTAGATCACTTTTGCAGATCACTCGATTGCACTGAGCATGTGTAACAAGCGGTTAAATCTCTAGGTTACCCCTAGAGGACGAGTTTTGTCTCGTGAGGATTTTCAGTGGATTGCACCCACAAAATCCATAAAGAAAGATAAAAAAGTTAGTGTTTTTGAAAAGCATTTTGAAAAGAGAAAATATTTGAAGTATATTTGTGAGAGTTTAATTAATCTATAAGTTATAGGAATATCAAAATTTTCATTCCTAAACTTAGTCTCCATTCAAAAACATGTCATCAATCAAAGTAAGGAATCAAATTGTCTTTCTCATTTAGTCTATTATTTTACCCTGAGTCATATGCACCATCGTGACTGTAAAATTTGACTAAGGGTTCTTTAACATTAACTCTTATGCCTTATTTATATTTATTTTGGTGGTATTTATTCCTCAATTCTATTAGGCTTTCTAATCTGCCCATGTAATGAGCCTTTAGTCAGTGACACCCAAATCGGACAGTTTTAGGGCACCAGGTGAGAAAACACCCCTAAGGACTTAAACACTCGAGCAGACAAGGCCACGAAACTAAGGTTTTTATTTATAAAATGTACCCTTTTAGGCGTGAATACTTATGCTTCATGAGGCATAGATACCCAGCTTAATCAGAGGATATATATATTTTTTCAAACTTATCTAATTTTCTTTTGCATAAATACCAAGGCTTGCTTAGGCCAAAGCACCTAGCTAATCAATAATTAGATTTGTTTATTTTTTATATAGTTTTTTTTAATAAGGCATAAGAGTCTTTGTTTTTGAACCCTAAGTGTGTAAGTGTATAAAGTGTGCATATTTCAGTAAGGTAAAGATCAAGACTAAATTACTTTCACAAATTTTCTTCCTAACCTTAAAAATCAAACAAGTCATCTTATTTTGACCAAGTGTAAGAAATCCTAATTATGATTTTCCTATTCCTTAAAATTGACTTAATCTCCTACAAAAAATATATCAAAATATTGTTCTTTTCTTTCAAAAAGTTTTATATATATATATATTTCTCTCTTTTTTTTATAGTTATATTAGTCATGTTAGAACCCTCTCCCACACTTATCTCATGCATTGTCCCCAATTATGAAAGAAATGTATAGATGCATGAAGAGAAATATAAAAGAGGTGCAAATATTATACAAAAATATGTACAACATCAAGTTTCTCCCACACCTAGATCTTTTTCGGTCTTATCCCTCTAGCTCTCTTCCCATCATTCCAATGGGTCCTCTTTAAAGGGCATAGTGGGAGGCCAATTTTTTTTGTCATTTTAGCTCTCTTTCTCCCCAGTCTCATCTTCTTTAGGTGTTTCTTCCTCATATGACTACATTCATTATTCAAAAATTGATCTCCACCATACTTCTCAGTTGAAACTTCTTCATTATGAATGCCTAAGAATTCTAAATCAGTTCCATATATCTCCTCAAAGCTTAGGTCAACACTTTCCCCTGGAGATGTGTAATTAACCAATATATTCCTAGTTGGTTCATCCAAACACATGAGTTCGTCTTCGAAGACGATTTCAAAGAGTATGTCAATAGGAGATTCTTGAATTATATTCTCATGCGATAGATTATTAGTTGGATCATTGAAAGTGAAGATATTCAAATCAAATTTTCTTTTTTTAAAGGGTACTCTGACATTAGGATCTCCAACATATGCCTTCTCATCAAGATAATCACATTCATTCTTAAATAATTTGTTAAGAAACAGCGACTCATTTTCTAGACCTTCACTCTCTTCATCATAATTGTTTTCAACAAAGTTTACCTCAAACGTTTGGTCTCTTATCTTACGAGGTTATTTTTCTAGGTTAAGACATTGACTTCTCTAGTCATATCCCCAAAGGTTAATCTCATAGACCCATTCCTACAATTGATAATAGCATTAGCAGTAGTAAGGAATATGCGCCCTAGGATAACAGGAGTTTGAGCCCTAGGATTGGACACAGGTTGTGTCTCAAGAACTATGAAATCAACTGGGTAGAAAAACTCCCCGACCCGAATAAGGACATTATTAATTTTTCCCTTTAGAACTTTTACAGAACGGTCAGCCAGTTGGATAGTTACTCGAATTGGACTAAGATTTCCCAACCCGAGTTGTTAATAAACTGAGAATGGAAGCAGGTTGATACTTGCTCCCAAATCAAGAAGTGCATGACTAATTTCGGCTTGTCCTATAGTGCAGGCAATGGTGGGACAACCCGGATCCTTGTACTTGACAGGGATCGGACCCGATAGTAGCTCACTAATGTTTGTGGCTAAGAAGACTTTCTTGGGTACATTAGTCTTTCTCTTCTTGGTGCACATGTCCTTAAGAAATTTTGCATAGGATGGGACTTGCTGGATGGCATCAAGGAGTGGCACATTTATCTTCACTTGATTAAATATCTCAATTATCTTATCCATGTGTGAATTTTGCTTGTTGTTTTTCAGCCTATTAGGAAATGGTACAATAGGCTGGAGCACCTGACTAGTTGACTTATATTTTTCAAATTCGTCAGATTTGGAAGAATTTGGATTAGATGAGGTGGATGCTTGATTGTGGTTGTGCTGAATGGGATTGGTTAGCGTTGATACTTGATTATCAACTTTCTTTCCTGATCACAATGTATGCACAATATTACATTGATTTAATGTTGATCCTCAGCCAAATGAGCTTGTTGAGAATTCCTAGGATTAGTTATTGGCTGACTAGGCAGGGTACCCTTCTGTCTCTCATTCTGTGGAGTGGCTAATTGGCTCATTTAAACCTCTAACGTCTGTATAGTTTGCATGAGAGAATATTAGTTTTTCATGTTTCTCTCAAAGTCAGTAATTCTCCTTTCTAGTTGAGGATTCTGGAAGGAAGATTGTGGAGCTTGGTTGGGAAAGTTTTGTTGATAGTTTGAAAAGTTAGGTGGATGGTTGGGAGAATTATTATGGAAATTAGAAAAGTTGGGTTGATGATTGGAAGAATTATTAGCATGATGGAAGTGGCTAGCATGATTTGATCGTGAGTGGTCATTGTTATTTCGGCTCCATGAGAAATTATGGTGATTACTCCAGTCAGGATTGTACGTTGGTGCGTAAGGATTATTGTTCAGCCTTGAAAAGGCCGCATTTATCAGTTCATGGTATTGTTGCTGAGCCTGAAACACAAGGCACTCCTCGAACACATGATTCATGGCTTGACAGTAAGTACAGCCCGGATTTGGAAATTGATTTGGGCTGACTTGATTGACTGGACTTGGTTCCTTAGTTTCTAAAGCTTCCAGTCTTCTTACTAGGTTAGCTAACTTAGCCTCATTAGTTATGGATGATTCTATAGAATGGAGACCTCCTTTTGAAGAGATGGAGTTTGGATTCCTAGAGGTTTCACTAGTAGGTTCCCATTGGATAGTCTTTTCAGCTAGGTTTTCATACAAATTCCATCCTTTATTTTCATCCTTCTGCAAGAATCCCCCTTGGCACATACTTTCTAAGAGGGTTTTGTAGAATAGTCTAAATCGTCATAAAGAATTTGGCATTATCGCCATTTCTCTATTCCATGATGAGGACATTAGACAAGAAGGTCTTTAAAGCGTTCAAAGTACCTCCAAAACGGTTCACTTGGTTCTTACTTGAATTGCATGATGTTCTTTCTAATGAGAGCGGTCTTATGAATTGGATAGAATTTCTTCAAGAAGACCTTGATGAAACCATTCCAAGATGTGATAGAGCCGGCCGCTAAGCTGTAAAGCTATTTCTTTGCTAAGTCCTTAAGAGCGAAAGGGATAAATCTCAACCTAATAGCATCATCTATAAGGTGTGAGATTTTCATCATTAGACATACTTCCTCATATTCTCTTATGAAGAAGTAAGCATCTTCGGACTCTAAACCGTGAAACTTGGGGAGTGTGTTGATGAATTGAAGCTTGATCTCAAAATTGTATTCACTAACCGATGGAAGTAGAATGCAAGATGGAAGTGAGATTCTAATGGGATAGAACCTATCTTGCAATGATGTTGGCTGAGCCATAACCGGATCAGGTCTTGGTCCAAACTTGGGTGGTGATGTGTTTCTACTCAACCTAGATGAGTTAGGGTCTCTTGACCACACTTGCGTACAAAAACACAATCACAATCACAATCACAAACAAGTTTACCAATTGTCAACAAGAGTAATCAACCAAGGCTAGTCTAAGGTATCCTTGACCTAGACAACTCCTAACTGGTTGATTGTCCACAGGAGGTATAATGTAGAGTTTGACCACAAGCTAATCAGCCAGGTCAGGGAAAGATTGGTGGGAGGTTATCCGTCAAAGACGTTCCTTAATTAAGTAACCACCAACCTTAGGGCTTTCGGCCCTTAATCTCCTTCTTAGACATTGATTTGACATGAGTCAAATTCCAACACCTTCCCCCTTAGGATAATCTCCTAGTGAGTTCGAGATGTCCCTAAGACCAACGTCTATCAGATTTTACTTAGGCTTAAGTTGTGCGTGCTTGGAGATGGTTTGTGGGCAAGGAAGGGTAATGACTTCCCCACCTTATCTTGAATTGGATTTTGCCCTTAGAATTTATTGTGCAAAGTGTGCAAGATACAGAAAAGTAACATTCAAAAGCAAAATATCACCCAAGACTATTTCCTAAACTATATGCTATGCGTACGTACCTTGTCTCCAGCTCTCTTCAACAGTAATTGTAAAATAAACGTAATTAGACAAATGCCTAAAATGCAAGTCTAAACGTTTTTTTAAGCAATTAACAATCACCCAAATTACTGTTGGATTAAAACAGGGATTGCGAATAGCAGATATAGTAAGAATATAACACGCAAAAACTTAATTTTTTGCAAGCAATATGTCCTGCAAAAAAAAGTTTTAGTAGTCCTACAAAAATTGCAACTTTTGCAATAGCAATTTCTTGAAATTCTGTTTCCTACTTTCAAGAGTAGGGGCACAGAATACCAAGTCTTCTCCTGCAAAGCCTGAATGCTAGATTTGAATCTTGAGTCCCTGAAACAACACACCAAACTTGTTAAAAAGTAAATACACTGTTCTCTCCATGGCAACGGCGCCAAAAATTGATTGTAAAATCAAAGAGTTAAGAAATTACCTGTACCTTGTGGCTAACGGGTCGTGTCCATGAGGAGGAATGCGATGAAAGCTTTTTGGTATTTTATTTAGAAAGCTAAGACTGGTGCTAATTTTTTAATTGAAAAGAGAATGGAGAGAAGGGAAATGATTAAAAGAGAAATTGCAATTTTGGAGAAGGCTTTGGAGAAGGTGATTTAAAAAAGCTTTGAAAATTGTTTGGTTGTTTTAAATATAAGAAGGGAAAGATCTGGGCTCACTAATTTTATTTACTTCACTACTTATCTCAAGAATATTTTTAGTGCATCACTTTTTTCATAGGCAAAAGAGCTTAATTTCTTTTAGTGTTCAAGTAAAACAAATGAGATGATTTCAGATCAAATCTTGAGATCTTTCTTAACACAACATTAAAAATAGAATTAAACCATCAAGCGCGAGGAAGCAAGTAAGGAATAAAAACGATTTAACAATAGTTGTGCTTTGAAAATCCAAGTTTTAAAAGAAGAGCATCATCAAGAGCTTTCAAGAATAAAATTTAACTTTAGGCATTATGATTCAACAGAGTTATTCCATCAAATTCAATCGAGAGAGAGGAGGTAGAAAACATCAATTAGTGAGTCCAGAAAACGATTTAGCTACTCATTATGAAATGAAAACAAACAAGAAATTGATAATTAAACACAAATATACCAAATTCAAGTTGAGTGGAATGGCAAGAGAAGCTCCTTTGATTGTCCCTTCAAAGACGAATTGCACACTCAATTCCACTCTTCTCTCTTTTCTGGTCTAAACTAAAAAAATAAAAGGGAGATACAACTTCTCCAAGCTATCTAACAATATTCCTAAACCCTAAAAATGAACAATAAATTTAATCCTAGTCCTTGCTAAATTTTCAGTACAAAACCCTGCCTTTTATAAGCAAAAACCCAGAGGGAAGGGAGTGAGGAGATAAGGGGAGCAAACGCTCCCCTTATCTCCATTAACAAGCCGCGGATCCGTGGCTTGGGCCGCTGATCCGCGGCCTGGATGTGGCCAATTGGCCACATCCAGGTAGATAAGTGGTTGGTGTGGATTTGGAATCTCTTTTGTCTTGCTGGTTTCACTGTTGCAACTCCTAGATTTGACGAAATGATCTTTGATTTGTTGGCTTCAACCGCTTGATTCAGGAAGATTCATTTCAACCAGTTTTTAACCTCTCTGATTTGTCAAGATCTGCCCTGATTCCTGATTTCAAATTTATTCTGAATTAAATGGGCTTTTGTGCTCGTTTCTCTAGCCTATCATTTAGCAATGGGCCTGCATTTTATAAAGAACAATAGGACTTATTAATATGATTTATTTAGATAACAAGCATGGAAATGTGACAATATGTATGCACTATATGTGACTGAATCATAGAGCAAGGGTGCTCGAACCTCAAAACAAATCTCCCGTGTTTGCGATGGCTTTCTCTATCTCTCACTTGTGTTTATATCTTGCATACTTACATTACTTATATCTTTATATGTTTGATATATCTTGTGCTCTTATTGTTATATGCTTGGGAATGTTTCTCACACTTGTATTCAACCAAGAGAGCCATAGTGGCACCTCAACTCTTAATCTAGAGGAATCTTAAGGAGATAGTCCAGAGCCCTTCACGAAAAATTCGGCTAAACTCTTGTGTTATACTTGGAGTGTTTAGCTTAATAGTTTTTAGTTTACTTAAATAGTTTTTAATTACATATTATTCATCATTAGACTAGCTAGTCACCTATTCACCCCCCTCTAGGTGACCTACAAGTGGTATCAGAACTTGGTGCTCTTGATTTGGGTCAACAACCTTGAGTTAAAGACCCTCATTCTAATTACAATATTTGTTTACACACACATATAGATTTCATGACACCTTTCATGTTTGACATTCTTAACATTCAAATTTGAAAAGTTAAGATGTTCATGTACCTCAAAGCCCTAGGGATTCATGTTTATCTTGCCACAATTAAACATTCTTATTATTTAAATGGCAAACATCTAGAGGCTAACTCAAAAGTCATCCATGCTTTAAAGTCAACCCTAAATGAGGATTATTTATATAGGGTTTTTAACTTTGATTCTGCTTTTGTAGTATGGAATACACTTGTTTCTCTTGGTGAACAAAAGTAATACTATGCGGGGAGCGACTCGGATGCTGGAAATGATGCTTACAATATATGCTACATGGTCCAAGGGGATAACCCCCTTGAGATAAATTCTGAATCCGAACTTGAAGAAGATATTGACATGCCCTATGATGAGCTTGCTTCTTTTTGTCAAAAACTTCTTGAAAAATATGATTTATTGAAAATTGAAAACAATAAATTGAAAAAGGAAAACACTTCTTTATTAAAAGAAAATGACTCTTTTAAAAATAAATTTGCATGTGTTTCAAAAGAAAATGAAGTTTTGAAAAAGGAGAATATTTCCTTATCTTCAAAATTAAATGATCTTTGTGAAGGAATTAATTCTTTAAAAAATGAAATTAATTTGGTGGAAAAAGAAAAGGAAATTGTCTTGAAAGAAAATAACTCTTTGAAAAGAAAAATTATTTCAAAAGAAAAAGAAAACATTTCTAAAAAGAAAAAGATAGTTCATTCTCATTCTAGCCATGCTAATAATGTTGCATCCTCTTTTGTTAAAAATGAGATTCATATTTTGAAAAAGAGAATTGATTGTCTAAGCTCAAATTTGAGCAATTGTGCATTTAATCATGATAGATTGAAATCTATATTTTACAAGAAACAAATTTCACATATGCATGCACATCCTACACGGTATACATATGCACTATGCACATCATGATCACACTCATATGCATGCTAGAGTGTACAAATGTACACATTGTAGCCGCAAAGGCCATCTTGTAAGATTTTGCTTTGATAGATTAAATTCTACAAATTTTACAAATAAAAATGTTTAGGTTCCTTATGATGCTAACCCCCCTGGACCCAAAAGAAAATGGGTACCAAAATTCTCACCTCTTGTGTTTGATGTAGGTGTGGGCTCTCACATAACGTAAGAGGTATGGTGCCCTGGTATGGATGCATATGGAGTTAGATGGACATACCCTATTGATGCATCACTATCACGAAAGTTTGATGGGAGGACCACCATGGTTTGAAGACTTAGTGAATAGTTCATATATTTTGGTAACTATCTTTAAACTCCCATTTAGTTTACATACTTCTACATTGATAATTTTAGCATGTTTTGAATTTATGTTAAATAATCATGTTTTGTACTTCATGTGGTGAATACTTATTTAGATGTAGTTTTTGTTAAAACTTGTGTATATACTTGTACAAGTAGTGAGCTACACTTGATTATTATATGTTTGTGTCTCATTGCTCATTTGTACTCATTACATGTACATGTATAACCTAGTTTTGATGATTCTTTCATTTATACTTGTTTTCCCTATCTTTGTACATGTTTTGATTCATGTATTTGTTATTTTGTCTAAAACTAATAAATATACATGTATACGTTTGAGTCACTTGCCTTCGTGCAAATTCTATTATGTACTCGTTTGTGTTTGGGATATATATGTATATTTTTAGTTTTTGATAGAACATACATATACATTGAAGTTTGTTTAATTTTGATGAAAATTTTAATTTTTATGATTTTCACGTTTTTTATAAAAGAATTTCATTTTTGTTTTGAGCCTTATTAACTATTTCATGAATATACTATTCACATGATTCTTGTGTACTCAAATTATTTTTATTTACTCATATACTTGTTTTATGAGCACATTTTTGAGCTTTATTGATCTTGAGTGATAAATTTTGTGTAATTAGCAATGATTCATGCGATATATGATTAGTTTTCATGTGTTGAAGGATCTTTAACTAGTTTTTCAAATATTACTTTAAACTAGTTATTTATTCTTCATTCGGTAGTGTTTTCAATTTATACTTATTTTCAAATTATATTTTTGAAAACCTCTACCCTTTAAGGGCGGATGGTTGAGTGACCATGCCTTATATGCATTAATGAATATCTTTTATCTTAGGCATGAAAGGGTGGTAGTTATGAGTTATATACACTTGATCTTCAAGGAATTTTATGTATGTATACTCATATTTGTTTCTTATATATGTATGCTTCAAATCTCAATTAATATCAACTTCAATTGGTATTTTCACTATTCATATATATATATATATATATATATATATATATGGGAAAAGTGTTCCTAGTAGGTCTCCTTAGATTGTAATCTAAGGAGACGGATTAAAACTCCAACATCCCAATTTTTTTCACGATTCGACCGCACATTATAATATTCATGTTATAAGATGTATGCATATAAAAAATCACGTGATTTGAAGTTTGTTTACTCTATTTTCTTTGGGTTCAAACATTAACGGTTTTTAAACAGTAGAACAAAATAGAACGATTAGATCAATGAGTAAATGAACTTCAAATCACGTGATTTTTATATGTGTGCATCTTATAACATGAATATGATAATGTGCGGTCGGATCGCGAAAAAAAAATCGGGATGTTGGAGTTTTAAGCCGTCTCCTTAGAGTGTAATCTAAGGAGACCTAATAGGAGCACTTGACCCTATATATATATATATATATATATATATATATATATATATATATATATATATATATATATATATATATATATATATATATATATATATATAGATTTGATTGCGCTTGTTTTACAATATTTACATGTTTAAAGTACAAATTATATTTATGCTAAGCTTGACATAAATTCAAATGCTTAATAAGCTTATGCATTATTTTTAATTGGTATTTCAATTGAATTTTAATTGATATAAAAAAGTTACAAGATATTTCAATTGGTATCAAAATTTATAATGTTTTAATTTCAATTGGTATCAAAAATCTACTATTGTTATCTTAAAATTTTGTTTATTTACAAGTGGTACCAACTCTTATTTTGTCAACTACAATTTAATTTCATTGGTATCAAAATTTGCTTTGTTGACTTAAGAAATTTCAAAATTTGTTTTAAAAGTGATTTTTCAAAATTTGTTGATATTTATTGCTTATATGCAATGGGAGCTTAACATCTTCTTTATATATAGATTCATGTTTAGTGTATCTCACATTGAGGAGCTTGACATCTCTTCTTTATGTGGTACACGTGTGTAGGGGGAGCTTAACATCTCCGCTTATACATTGTATATTATATTTTATGTGAGTTAGGGTCTTGTCATCCCTTCTCATGTAATGCATGTATACATGGGGAGCTAACTTAACGTCTTTCTTCTTCATTAATGTATATCGCATATATATCTTTATTGTTTGATTTGTTTTCGCCTCTTTTTAGATGAATTGACAAAAAAGGGGAGAAGAATTTTGAGAGTTTATATATGCATGTATATTTTCTTGTTTATGCAAAAAAGGGAGTAGAATTTGGTGAGTTTATGCATATATATATTTGTGTTTAATTTACGCACTTTATTGAATATCTTTATGTTTATTACTATGCATGAGTTAAGGGGGCTTCTATGAAACTTAACTTTAATCCATGCATATATAACTCCATGAGTTTTGTCATCATCAAAAAGAGGGAGATTGTCCCAAAGGCCAATCACTCTATTTTTGATGATGATTAACTCATGTAGTTATAGTACTAATGATCTTGTGTTTATTTAGTCTCAGATATTTGATCAAGATCTTAGTAGGTGTTTAGCTTCAACAAAAGATTTGAAGTCAAGTTTTGAAGCTAGCACGTGTTGATTCAAGAGCTCGCGCATCATGATCGCATCAAGTACTCAAGAGGAGTCTAGCTCATTGGATCAAGATTTAGACCAAATCAAGAAAGAGAAGAAGATTTTCAAGAGAAGATTTTTAAGAAGACTTGAGTCTAATTTTGTAAGTGTTAAGATTTATTTTTAGATAAAAATGTAAGGGATAGGTTAGTTATGGATTGCTCAAGTTCATATACGCACACAAAATTTATTTGTGTTTTTACAAAATAGTTTTAAGTTTTGGACTTATCAAAACCTATTTTAGAGCTTATTATAAAAAACATAGATATTTCATCTCATATGTGTAGTGGATCATATCCATATACACTAAGCTCCAGAAGTGTTTAAAATATCTTTTTTTGTATTTGGAGAAGTTTTGGAAAAATCATTTTTCAATTTGGAGATTGTTTTTGAAAAATACAGATTTTTTTAAGGCAAAAATTCTATATTACAAAAAGGGATTCAAAATGTTTGAAATATATGTTAAATTTTAATCACACATATTTGTACTTCAAAGTATTTTAAAGAACTCATTTTCGTAGATTTTATGTGTTTTTATGAGATTTTATTGAAGTTAAAAAAGACCAAGTTTTAATCCCAAAATATTTCAGACCTGGCCTTCTGCCGCTCGACCGGACGGTCGACCGAGCCAGAAGTTGGTCGACCTGGCGGTCGACCGATGTGCACAAAACGTGCACGGCAAACTGGCTAGTGGGTCGGTCGACCAGGCGGAGAGCTCTGCTCTTTGAATCTGGCCTCGGTCACCGAGTGGTAGACCGGTAGGTCAAAGCCCAGGAACAGTCGACCGAGCGGTCGACCGGTGGCTGCAACAGTCAAAAATTTGACTGTTGGATGGTCGACCAGCCGGTCGACCGACAGCAGCATCAGCTGCTGAATTAGCCTGCAACAGCTAGTTTTTGAGAGCCTATAAAATGAGGTTCCCTTAGACTGTTATATATAAGATTTTGAGTGGGTTTTCAAGTTAGTTTTTCCTATCTTTTAAAGAGGTTTTCTCCACTTGTTTTAAAGCTAATTCTTTCATATCAAAAGGACAGTTTTCAAGAGTAATTTTCAAAAGTGATTTCTTGAGTTTTTCACCACAAAATCTATCCTAGTTTTTCTAACACAATCTTCAGCTATCCATTGCTATATCAATCCTCTGGGGATCTTTGTTGTGAAAGTGTTTTTAGGTGATCCAAGTGTAGAGATTATCATGTGTTCATTCTTGTATTTGAGGAGGTGAACTTGTGGGCTCGTGTTGTTTCGAGTTCTTGTGGGAGCTCAGTGTAGAGGTGCGGCCTCTGCAAGTTAGTATGCTTGCGTGTGTTGTTCTTGCGGGAACAAGAGAAACTAGTGAGTCCAAGGAGTTCTAGTGTGAACTCGTTGTAGGTGTTGCGGTACCCAGTGATCCAGTGGGATCGGTTTTAATGGAAATCCTTCATAGTGTTGAAGGCGGGGACGTAGAGCAAGGGTGCTCGAACCTCAAAACAAATCTCCCGTGTTTGCGATTGCTTTCTCTCTATCTCTCACTTGTGTTTATATCTTGCATACTTACACTGCTTATATCTTTATATGCTTGATATATCTTGTGCTCATATTCTTATATGCTTGGGATTGTTTGCTCATATTTGTATTCAACCAAGAGAGCCATAGTAGCACCTTAACTCTTAATCTAGAGGAATATTACAGAGATAGTCCAGAGCCCTTTACCGGGAATTCGGCTACACTCTTGTGTTATACTTAGTGTGTTTAGCTTAATAGTTTTTAGTTTGCTTAAATAGTTTTAAATTTCACATTATTCATCATTAGATTAGCTAGTTACCTATTCACCCCCTCTAGGTGACCTACAAGAATCTCCTGTTGCCAATCTGGAGAAGCCATTTGTAATCCCCATCATAAAGAGCAACTTCATCCTCCTCGATCGAGCCACCAAAGTAGAAGTCGGGCTTCCTTAGTAGGGCACGGGAATTTGATTCGAACTGACCGTCCGAAATGATTTCCCGGAGAGTAAGCATACTGGTATTGTTGATCCAGCTCTGTCGTTCCTTTGATTTACCAGTGGTCACAGGAGCTGTCCTCTAGAGAACGAAGATCATGTTCGGGTCAGTACCACTTACAGTGTCCAAAGTGATACTTTTTAGACAAAGGGTTCGAGAATATCACACTGCAAAAAGGATAACACAACAGTCAGCAACCTGAAAATTGTCAAAGTGTTGAAGCTCAGACACAAGGTTCACCTCAAAATCACGTCAAATGACTGAGACGCAAAGCTCAGCAAGACTTGCATCTAACCTCAGAGAGGCGAGGTTCACATAAATTCCGCATTTGAAACCCTACAACTTAGAAATTTCTCTAAGTGTTGGAATTAGACGTGGACTTAGTGAAAACCGCGTCAAACCTCAGAGACGCGAGGTTCACATGAAGTCCGCATCTGAACTTCACCACTTAGAAAATTCTCTAAGTGTTGAGATTAAACGCAAGGCTCAATGAAGCCCGCGTTCAACATGCAGATACAGACTCAAGCTGATGAAGCGAAGACGCGGAGGTCGTCAAACCCATGTCGTGCCTACCAGTGCAAGAGTCGCATCTGAAAATCAAACACGGGTGTGAGCCTCGCGTTGGCGGTTCAATTCACAAGAAGCTTAAGAGTTAAGATAACTCTTCGAGTTCTTTAATAGCAAAAATCAATTCAGGTGGTCTTATTAACTTAAATGAAGGCCTCATGCGTAGAGGAACCTCTCATTTGAACCTCTGGAGCGATGACGCTCGAGGAGAAAGCCACAAACTTGGTCTTTGGGGCCATTTTGACAGTGAATTCTATAAAGAAGATAAAGAAAGGAAGAAAATGTTCGAAGCTTTTCTTAAGCTCTTAAGTTCTAGACGCAAAGTTCAAACGAAGAAGAAAAGAGTCCAACGATGACTCCTAAAAGACTGTTGTCTTTTTATAAACGCTGTAATCGGCGAAAGATACGCTGCCCATATCTCAAGATCAATCGTCGCCAGACGCGTGCGCCCAGAACGCGGATCTCGAGTTTAAAAGAGAACAGCGTCTCTTCAAGTTCCGCCAGACACGCGATAACGCACCCAAAGCGTGAATCTTGCATTTAACAGAGCCGCGTCTCTCCAGAAAAGAGAAGTCCATGTCTCCACCTTGAATTCTGCGTCACTTCAACAAAGTGAGAGCTACGTCTCCACTTTGAAGACCACGTCTCTTCAGTATTCTTTGGCTCGCATCTTGGCAAGACAAGTGAGCTGTGTCTCTATTCCCAGCGAGAGCTGTGTCTGTACTTTGAAGCAAGTTTGTATTTGTAACACTCAGATCTGCGTTTCTACATCAAGTGAAAGGTGTGTCTTCACTTTGAAGGATACTCGCACTTTGGCAAAACAGTAGAGCCGCGTCTCTTCAAGAAAGAGAAGTCCGCGTCTTCACATCGAAGTCTGTGGCACTTTGTAGGCTGTTTAAAAATCACTGAAGACAAGTCATCAAAAAGTAGAATCTAAACTCCAGACGCAAGGCTAATCATCGCCACCAGCGCAACACCAAGACGTGAGGGTTGAAACCCGCGTCTCAACATCACTACAATGATCAAGAAGCAGAGCATGAAAGCCACGTCTCAGCATTACTGCAGTACCCGACAATCACTGCAAGGACCAAGACGCGAGAGTTGAAACCCGCGTCTCAGCATTATTGCAGTACCAAGACGCAGAGTCCAAAACCCACGTCACACATGAAGCTTGACGCAGAATTAGAAGCTCGCGTTTCTCAAGCGTCACCTCAATGGCAAAACGCGAGGCCCAAAACCTGCGTCTCGGTTTTAACTGCCCTCATTACTGGGTCAATTACTGCTCACATAATGAGGGAGTCAACCCCCATTATGGAGTATTTTTAGGGGACACATTTCCCCCCTGAAACCTTCATAAATAGCCCAGTTTGCTATGGAAAAGGGGTCGAAAAATTCTTGATAAAAAAAGAACTTCGATTGTAAGCCGTAGAAGCACCAAGACTTCCAGCTGAAAAGAAAGAGAGTTCAACTCTTCTAACAACTTGCTGCGTACAAGTTCGTTTTTTCCTACAATCTTTTTGAGATCCTTGGTGGACAGAAGTTGTGTTACTTCGTCTACTATCCAAAGAGAGGATTCTCAAGAGGTCCTGATGTTCATCCGGTCAACGAAAAACAAGATTCATTTTCCATCATCACATCAAGAACTCGGCATTAAACAAATGGGAGATCTGAGCTTGAGTATCTTCCTTCTCTTGTAAGAGGATTATTGATCCGCTGTAATTCTCTTTACTATCAAATAAAGAATTTAATCCTCGATCTTCAATTTTCTCCACAAAATAAGAGATGGCGACTCTGCTGGGGACCACTTTCTTTACCGATGAGAAAGTCGTGGCGCAAGGTGACGTCACCTACATGAGAAAAATGGTCGAATCACTCATTGTCAAGTTCGATCAGGCAAAGTATGAAGAGTTCCTCTCTTCCGGCTCCAAGAGCCCTAGAGCGCGGTAGTACCGCAAGGTCTCCTCGGGGACCCGCTCTCCAGTTCACTCTGAGATCCCTTTAGATCCAACTGGCAAGAAGAGCGTCATGGCTAATCATATCACACGTAATACCCGCGTCAACGTCTCCCATGAGACTCGCGAGGTTAACATCGCTGATATTCAGCCCGTTCATGCCCATCCTCTTCCTCAGTTCCAGGTCACCGGGGTTCCCATCAACCCGTACGGCGTAATCGGAACGCTGAGCGACGACAGAGACGACGTGCGCGTCAACTTCAGGTACAAGAAGCTGGAACAATTATCAGAACGCGAGCCTCAAGCCCGCATTTTTCTTGAACCACGACAAACGTGCGAAGTCCGCGTTTGGAGTCCTAAACGCGAAGAGCACCAGGCCTACGTTTTTGAAGCTCCACTTCCCAAACGCAATGTTCAACAGCGCGAGGACTATGCTTCTTCTCAGAGACACGAGACCCACGTCTCTACAACCCGACACGGAAGTGAGAAACCCGCGTATCTCAATCGTCCTGACCAAACGCAATAATCAGCAATGTGAGGTCCGCGTCTCTGGTCAGCAGAGGCACAAGGCCCACGTTTTGAGGTCAAATCGCGAAAGCTGCGCCTGTTCTGCATAACGTGAGCTCCGCGTTTCTGAACCCTGCGTCTCAGATTTTCAACGTAAGGATGACTCTCAGAAGCTGAAAAGCCCTTGACAACCTGAGGTCAATCTCTTTGATCCCTCTCCTGCGGATCTAAGAGACTATTTGACGAAGAAAATGAGTGCTAATCAGATCATTCCGTCTTGTTGTTGTGAACGGCTCATCACGGCAATGCTCTCTGAATGCCGCTACAGCCAACATATAAGCAAACAGTGGGTGTTCAGACGATTGACCTCGACCTCCCGATCAGCCAAGAGGTATCGCTCTCACAGAAGGAGAACATTCTCTGACATAAAGTACCCTGAAGTCACTGCAAACATGACAAGCAGAAGTAGGAAAAATAACCAGCAGTCAGCTTCGATGAGTCTGACACGAAACCAGAAGAAGTGTATCGGCATACTCGCACTCGGACTGGTGCGGTTGCCCCGATCAACTACAGTGCCCTAGCTCGGGACATTGAAGTAAATAAATCAGATTCCGCCATTACAGAATCGCAGGTTTTGAACTCTTCTATAGAGAAGAAAGCCTTCGCGTACATGACAAATACTCCTGAGGAGACGGCCAGGCGCTTTGAACAACAAGCCCAGGTCCAGAGGGAACAATTCGATATGATTTGTGCTCAACAAGAATCCATCGATTCTCTCAAGCAGATGCTAGCACAATTGCTTGAGGACAATAGGAAATCAAATGATACCTCACACAACCACCTGTCCTTACAGCTCTGGTGTCGGGAAAACCTTTCCTGCTATATGTCCGAGCAATGGATCATTCCTTGGGAGTTTTACTAGCCCAGAATAATGATCAAGGATATGAACAGGCAATCTACTATCTGAGCAGGACTATGATCGGAGCCGAACATCGGTACAACCTGACCAAAAAAGAATGTTTGGCGTTAGTGTTCGCCGTCCAGAAAATGCGACACTACTTGGTGGGCCAGACTATAAATGTTATATCAAAAGTCAACCCTTTGAGGTTGCTCATGACGAAGCCATCGTCACTAAATGGTCGGCTAGCAAAATGGGCCATGCTGCTATTCCAATATGAGATGCGCTTTTTATCACAAAAAGACGTGAAGGGACAAGCGGTGGCAGATTTTCTGGCTGAACATCCAGATCCGAGAGCAACCGAACTTTACGAAGATCTCCCAGATGAAGTCGCTGAAGTTTGTCTGACCCAGACGTCTTTTGAAAGTCAGGTGTGGTAACTTTTCTTTGACGGTGCATCGAGAACAGGTCCGCGAGGACACATCATAGCAGGAGTGGGGGTAGTATTGGTCTCCCCACAGAATTATTGATCCCTCGAGCTTTCTCATTAACCGAGCCATGCTCCAACAATGTAGCGGAATACAATGCCCTCTTGATTGGAATGCAAATCGCCAATGAAATTGGCGTAAAAATCTCGAAGCATACGGTGACTCTAAACTCATCGTTAACTAAGTTTGCGGGGAGTACGAAGTCAGACATGAAGACTTAATACCCTATTACAACGTAACTATCTCTATGGCCGAGAGGTTCAGAAACTTTTACATCGACCATGTATCACACTAGCAAAATGCGCATGCAGATGCATTGGCATCTCTCGCTGCCTCATTAGCCCTTCCTACTGGAGTAATAGAGAAAATACTTATCTACAGTCACGACTTGTATTGCCCAAGAGTCACTTTTGAAGATCGCCTAAGGCTGACAAGAGACTGTCAAGCCAAAGAAGCTCTTGAAACTTCAACCGGTCCAGAGCCTAGGGATTGGCAATTCCCGTACATCGACTATGCCTTGTATGGCATCCTGCCTGATGATCCCAAAGAAGCGGCTGCCATTAGAAGGAAAGCCCCCAAATTCTATTATAATGCGATCACGCGAACACTGTATCACCGATTGCATGACGGGATCCTCCTCCGCTGCCTATCACAAAAGGAGGCGCAGGAAGTACTCCAAGGAGCGCATGATGGCATGTGTGGAGCTCATCAGCCTGGTCCAAAGCTTGGGGATCGACTACGAAGACTAGGATATTATTGGCCTAAAATGATCCCGGATGCCATCACTTATACCAAACGATGCTATGCCTGCCAAGTCCATGGTGATTTCATTCATCGAGCACCAGGATATCTCCGCTCTATAAGCTTTACCTGGCCATTTGAGATGTGGGGGATGGAC
Source organism: Agave tequilana (assembly GCA_038442645.1). NCBI lineage: Eukaryota > Viridiplantae > Streptophyta > Magnoliopsida > Asparagales > Asparagaceae > Agave > Agave tequilana. The sequence goes on from JAVJIF010031447.1 coordinate 377,483, forward strand.
ATGATTGGCCCTATCAGCCTACCATCATCCAAAGGACATCGGTTCATCTTAGCTATAACCGATTACTTCTCTAAATGGGCTGAAGCTATTCCTTTGAGGGAGGTAAATACATCTGATGTGATCAAATTTGTTAAACATCACGTCATCTACCATTTTGGTGTGCCACAGCGAATTGTCCATGACAATGGGCCCTAGTTCGTCAGTCAGGCTTTTCAGAGGTTCTGCAATAAGTTCAGAATTCAGAGTGTGTCCTCAACGACATACTACCCAGCCGCTAACGGCCTCGCAGAAGCTTTCAACAAAACTATTAGAAATCTTCTCAAGAAATTCGTCTCGAAAAGCCAACGTGACTAGGACGACAGGTTAGGTGAATGCTTATGGGCTTATCGCACAATTGTCCGAACCCCAACGAAGGCTACACCATTCTCTTTGGTATATGGGTGTGAAGCCGTACTCCCGCTAGAAATCCAAATCTCATCTCTACGTGTCGCCTTAACGGCAGAGATGACGAATGAAGAGAAGCATCGACTGTGACTCCAAGAGCTGAAGGTTTTGGATGATAAACGCCTGCAAGCTCAACAGCAAATCGAGCTCTATCAAGCTCGAATTACCAGAGCCTTCAACAAGAAAGTCAAGGAGCGAACTTTCAAGAAAGGTGATCTTGTCTTAGCTGTCAGAAGACCTATGGTGATGACACATAAGATAAAAGGAAAATTTCAGCCCAAATGGGAAGAATCATTTATAGTAGAGTCGGTCTACTCAAATGGAGCATATCGCTTCATAACCTCAGACGGTGATACGCTCATGATGCCAATCAACGACAAATTCTTAAAGAAATACTATCCTTGATAGCACTTTTCTCCCGATTAGGTTAATACCACACCTCTGACCGAAGCTCTTGATCCAAGATCAACGCTAAGGAAAGATTTCTTCCTCTGCTGGATCATATCACGGTCAATCAGCATCAAGCTAATCAAGCGCTGGTTACATCATGATGCATGATGTAAATATTGAAGAAGAAACAAAATGTAAAACTTCAGTCTTAGCTTGTTACTCTTCTCTAATGTACCTGTGGACATTCGATGCCTCTGATTGCTAAGGATACTTGTGGACATCCGACGCCTTCGATGGCTAAGGATAGAGGAAAATATTGGCTTTTAAGTCCAACATAAGTCTTCGACAACTCATCATGCTGAGGGGAATAGCATTGCTAGCCCAACTCAAACGGTAGTTGGTAAAGGTACACCAAATCCGTTGATAGCTGAGGGTTTGCTAAAAATCCTAATGGACTTGGTCCCATCCTCTCCTCCAAAATCTCCTACCAATTCTTACCTACAGAATGGTAGGACCACAAAAATACCTGTGTTCATCTTCCAATGAAATGAACTAGGACATGTCAAGTTAATATTAAACCTCTGACAAACCAGATTTTCCAATACCCAGTGGATTCAGTCAAGTTAATCATAGACCTCTGACAACAAAACTCATTAAAAATCTTCGCTGTTATGTTAATATTACACATCTAACGGCGAATCTCCCATCTCCTTAGGAAATCAACGATTGTCACATTAATATTACACCTCTGATAATTCATTTTATTTTTCACCAAAATCCCCTACCAATTCTCTTCTATAGAGTGATAGGTCCACAAACACAATAATTGCTAAGTTTAATTCCATACCTCTGGCAATGAAAAATTTTAATACTCCCCAGTGAGTACAAACTTTATTTGTCTCAACTCTACATGGAGTAGCAAGTCTTCAAATTTGTCAAGTTAACATTACACCTCTGACATTCCAAACTTCGCTTGTCAATTCTCATCAATAGAATGACAAATCCTCAAAATTGCTCATATCGTAAATCGACTACTGTCAGGTTAACATCACACCTCTGACAAATTACTGTTAAGTTTAACACTACACCTCTAACAATGATTAAGTTGCTGCCAAGTTCAAAAGTAAACCTCTGACAGTTACTTTTCTTCCGGCTTTCATATCGAAGCTGAGATGAGTGATGCCAAGTTTAACATCACACCTCTAGCATCCAGTTCATTATTAAGTTCAATAATACACCTATGACAATGACTTTCCCTTGAACTTCCTTATCGAAGTCGAGATGACTAACGCCAAGTTCAAATTTACACCTCTAGCATTATCTTCACTGTCAAGTTTAACATTACACTTATGACAGTGATGTTTTCAGTCTTCTCAAATGAAACTGAAATTTCCGTTGAGTCAAGTTAATATCACACCTCTGATCCACATTCCTGTCAAGTTAATATCACACCTCTGACAGTAATCTTGAATTCCCGAAATGGAATTTTTCAAACTTTGACTTGTTAAGTTAATTATCAGATTTCTAGCAAGTCAAGAGTCCCTACTTCTATGTGTCTGATTTTCAAAAAAAAGAGAAATTCAAGACATATAAGAAGACAAGAAAAAGTATCACTTTTATTAATATTCAAATATATGAAAGTGATACAAGGCGCTCTCTTATACAATAAGATTGAGTGTTACAATAAAGGAGTATAAAGAAGTCCCTCTCTCTCAGCGAAAGGTTGCACTCACTCCTCAAGACATCTACACTGCTCAAAATATAAGATGTTTGGAAGAGCGCCGAAGAAAGGTTCTTCTCTTCTCCTACTGAATCATGTCGCAGTTCACCGGTGTTGAGATGACCAAGTGCTGACTACATCATGATGCATTATGTAAACAATGAAGAAGCTCATCGCTAACCAAGAACAATGGTGTTTCTCGAGATCAAAATGCAGAAGAACATTCTGATTCCACCTGACTAACTAGTGTGGGTCATAATCCTTCGTTGATGAACATCTCCACCACCAGAAAGTCATCCAATGAGCATGAATTTTTCGTCGATGTCACTTCTGGGGATAAGATTGGTAAAGGGAGGATCCAAGACTTTACAGGTGACGTCCTCTTTTTCGTGACCTGCAAGAGGACCATACCCACCACCATACCCACTATGAATATGACAAACCCGGAGCATTGCTGGTGCCTCATGTCCAATAAGGCCTTGACGAATATCTCAAGAGCTCGAATAAGCTGGCGGGTTGAAATATTCTCCCATGAGCCCAGCGAAGATGCAGAAGATTGACTGAGGCTGCCAGAACCTACAAGAAGCATAAAACCAAAAAGTTAAAATTCTGTTAAGGCAGAAACAGAAAAGCTAAAGAGCAGACGCGATTGAAGTTGTGAACTTCAGACGCGGAGTTAACCAGTGAAGATTTGAACGTGGTCTGGTGTTAGGCTTGCGTCCAAGATATAAGACGCGAGAAAGCCCAGACGCAGAGTTCGCCACACCCGCGTTTGAGAAATAGGGGTTGCCACATCTATGTCCAGAGGTCTCAAAAGTGATGAAATTCTCTAAGTCAAGAACCTCAAACGCGAGCTTCATGTGCAAAGCTCGCGTTTCAAGATCCAAGCACAGAGTTTATCACACTCGCGTCCAAAGAATTTGTGACTTAGAGTTTAAAGTCAGTCAGCTCGCGCTTCATCCAGAAGTCTGAAAGACGCGACTTCCAAACATGGGTGCATCAATCAGATTTCAAGAGAAGATTAAGAGATCAAATTCCTTCAATAGACAGGAAGACAGAAACTCAAAAGGACTGAGTATTTTATCACGACAACTGGTTCCTACCTGGGAAAGAATTCTCTAGAAGTTGAACTTTATTCATCAAGGTGCAGTCGTGAAAGCACTTAAAGCGATGCTTTTTGATCTTGAAATCACTTGACAGTGATAATCTTTGGAGAAGATTAATGGAAAGTATGAAAACATTGAGTTCAGAAATCATTGAAGCTTCAAGTTCTTGCTGTGCATTGGGACCCATCCCCTTGAAGGCATATAGACAAATCAAGATGAAGACCTTCAGAGCGCATGCTCGCAAAGAAAAATATTCTAGATAATCGACTGCTAAGGGGGTGAGGCCTATTTATAGGCAAGCCATAAGGCCTGTAATTAATGATTAAAAATCAAAGCCATCAGCCTTAATTCCTGCATGAACATCAAGTCCAATAAGGAGCTGACGCGTGGATTGTCGCTTCAGAAAACATCAAAGGACACAAGTCCCCAATCATCAACGCCGACCTGGCATTAAAAGATCTAACAAGATCTTTAAAGATGGGCTGCATGTAACGCTTAGGAAGCGGTGTCAGACGCAGACTCAAAGGTCGTGTTCATAAGTCCGCGACCTTTCATAAACCTGAGAGCTGCGTTCCTTTCATTCCTACTGAAGTGGTCCACAGCCGCGTCTCCTTAGCGAGTGGAATCCACCCTCCAAGACTATTCAAGAATTGCGTTTTGAGCTCATACCCATTCATAAGACTTGAAAGCTGCGTCCTGAACCTAGAGGCCGCGTCTCTTTTATCAAGGACGCAGGTACGCGCTTCAAGGATGCGCCCTCTCAAGGGACCAGAGTCGTGTCTCTATTGAGTCAGAGAAGCATCCCTACCTACCAGCTGAATCCCCGCGCATCATTCTTGAGGGGCCTAAAACCGCATCTCCACTGCAGATGAAAACTGCGTCTAAATCATGAACTCAGTACAGCCTGAGTTTGCGCCCTCTCAAAGGACCAGAGTCGCGTCTCTGTTGAATCAGAGCCGCGTCCTCATCAACCAGCTAAGACTCGCGCGTCATTCTTGAGGGGCCCAAAATCGCATCCCTCCAAAAGTCGCGTCTCTTCAGCAAGGTCAAAGTCGCGCCTAGTCAACAGGGTAAGTGCTGCGTCTTCACTTCAAAGATCGCGTCCCTCCAGAGGCCTTGTTTCTTCAAGTGAATTAATAGATGCGTCCCCACTCTGAGTGAGGACTGCGTCTCTAAAGCAACATGACCCCTGTGTCTACAAGATTTACATCCAGTCTTTACTTCTGCAATCAGTTCAACAGTACACTGGCACAAGCAGGCGACTGTTTACCCCTAGTTTAACAGTTTACCAACAACCAGCTCAGAGCACTGAGGAGGTCTGGACTGTTTTCCATAGATTTTACAAAGGGGAAAACTTAAAAAAAGGGGGTCGAGGAGCTAAATTACCAGTAATTCTTTACAGGAAGAAGATTACAGGTAGATCTCCTCTAAAATTTCTGGAGAAGTGTGCCGGTAGGAATCTGATCAGCACACGATCACTTTATCCCTTTGACGATGTGATCGATCAGACAATCGGACTGCTGCCTGATGGGATTCCTTTCTCGCCTGGTTCAGGGAATCGGAGAACAGTTGGTAGAACCCTCTTGTTACTTCTCGAACTGCCTCCACTTGGGAGTTCCTTCTCGCCTGGTTCTGAAGATTCCTTGAGAGGGAGGAAGATCTTAGGGTATTCGCATCCTGATTAGAGAAGTAATTCTCTGAATTCTTGGAAGCAAGAGAGTAGATCTCTGTCTTTTGTCCTCTTCTCCTCTTTTTCTCAGCCTTCTTCCCTCCTCTCGCCCTTGGTAGGCTATTTATAAGGAGTAGGGGTATAATCGTCCTGAAAATCTGGAAACATATTGATTCAATCTATTTTACATCTGAAAAGTAGCCTCGCCGCGATGCTAGAGACAGCTTTTGTGAAGCTGGGAATAGCAAGTAGTGCTGGTCTCTTGATCCGCTCTACTAAATGAGGGATGTGCCCTTAATTCTTTCTAAATAACTAAAAGATTTCTTCTGATCTTCTCACTTGATTGGGAGAGTCAAAAGATCATGGCAAGCAACTGCCAAATTTGATCTCAATTAGATTTGATCTCAATTAGATTTGATCTCATCTAGAGATTTGATTGGTCAAAGGTGATTATAGAAGACCCGGAGCGGAGTCGTCACGTTGAGCTCATGGTGGAGCTGGGAGAAGCATTTGGCGAAGTTAAAAGAAAGCTCTTCAGTGGAGCTGGATAACTTTGTGACGAAGCTACCAATTACCCTTTTGCGCAGCTGCATGGGGCTTCGAGCGAACCTAACTCTCTGTGGAGTTAACTGAGCATTTTTGTGCGAAGTTGTAAGTTAGCTCGCAGCGAGACTATGAAGGAGCTTCCTGCAATGCTAAGCAACTTTGGCTTCTTATGCGAGATTTATCTTGTGGGCTCGTGCGAGACTAAGTGTTGACCTAACTTAGTGTCTCTGGACATGCTTGGGTCTTCTCACGAGCTTTTCTCGGCTTACTGTCTGCTTCACTAGATCAGTAGAGTCCAAGTTATTTGATACGTCCCTTTGAGATGGGTAAAGAACTGGTCGTTAACTTGTCTGCCGCTTGTCTTTTATAGATGTCAACAAGTTAGACATTATTCAGGCCAGTTAGGAATCTTGCCTTTTTTAGAGTGTCAATAAGACCCCCTTCAAAGTTTTCGTGAGTCTGCAATGGAATAGTTCAGATTCTGAAATACTTTAAACTACTTTGATTGATGATATGCGAAATGCGAACGTCGCCATAATGGTTGAGTTCAGCTCTGCTTTCAATCCTGCTTCCGAATCAGAATAAGTTCAGCGAGGAACCGCATAGATTCGTGATTCTGGGTAGCTTTGCGTCTGGATAGCTTCGCAACTTGGTGTTTTGAAACGACGTTCCTTTCCCGAGGCTAACTACTTTTTGGCTAGTTACGAGAGGGATTGCTCCCTTTTCCGAGCTTAGAATAAACTCTCTTGCTTTTAACGAGGGAGATTGTTCCTTTCCTTGAGGCTAAGCATTTAAATGCTTTAACTTCACCTGCTTTTTTAGGCTTAAAGTGGCAGCGGCGTGGTCAAGCCATGAGGCCTATAAATCGGACACTTGAAGTCCTCTTCAGAAAACATACTTTTCTCTTTCTGAAAAGTGTGTCCATTACATCCCCTTGTTGCCTAGGAAAGGACTCAGATCTCTGAAATAGTGGGGGGGCCCACTCTGGTTACTAACCAGCCAAGAGCTGGTAAGTCTCGGTCATCAGATGACTTTCATGGGGTTCATCTCCCTTAGCTTTACTAGCTATCTTTAGGGATTAAATTCCCTGGATCTTTGCATTTGGCTGACTTTCAGAAAAGGTTTTCGACCCTATTTTCCAGCTTCTCGGCGAAGCTATTGTTTTCGCTTGATCAGGAAAAGACTTTTTCATGTAGAGTTCCCGTCTTGATCTATTGAATCTATCTGTTAAATCTGCTACATAAGCAAGAATTGGGACTTAGTCTCTTCGAGGTTGAGCCATACTTACCATATAGGTGGGGCTAAGACTGTGTCCCTCTGGACCAGTCTGGCTTAGCCATATAGGCGAGGCTAGGACTTGGTCCTTTTTGAGGCTTCTTCAGCCTAACTGTCTTAGGCGGAGCTAAGATTTGGCTTATGCTGAGTTAGTCTATCATCACTGTGCAAGCGAGGCTATCCTCTGCTTAACTGAAGCACCACTGGATCGGATATGAATTGCTTCGCCCAAAGAATTTGCCTTAGCATTTCACCTTTGCAGCTTTCTCTTTGATTTATTGCTAACCTGTTTTCAGTTTGCATTATAATAAACTGTGCCTGCCAGTCTTTTGTCTTGATGAAAGAGACCAGAAACTTGTCTCTTGATCTTTCAGTTGAAACTTTAATCTAAGCAGGGGGAACATACTGGAGCAGTTGATGCGTGTTCCAAGAAAAGGTTGGCAGTTGCTTATCCGAGATGATCCATTTCGGGAAGGGGCTGGTAGTCGCTTATCCGAGATGATCCACTTCGGGAAGGCGGACGTCACCTATAAGGTCTCGGATCCTTCCTTTGCCAATTCTAATTAAAGAAGATCCGGCTTTCTGGTGGCAACCGGTCCTTTGCCAATTTTCATCAAAGAAGATTCAACTTCTTGATGGCAAAATCTGCCATTATGCGAAGGATTACAGCCTTGTGCAGGAGGAAGGCCTTTCGTGTCCAGTTAGTTTGGCTTATCACCTTGGAAGTAGATAGGAAACTTGTATGCCTTTGGAGTAATGATTCGGTTGTAAGAAAGACCACCTTGATGTAGTGTCAATGTATCTTCCCTTTTGAATCAATAAAAATATTTATTTTCTACTTATCTGCTTTGTATCTCTCATTTTTGATCTGAGAACACCTGGAGTGGACCAGATTTAGGTAAGTCTTTTCCTTAGAAGGAAATGAAAACTCTTAGCGGAGCTAAGCTTCCAGCGAAACTGAAGACAGATTTCAACTAAGTCAGGAGCGAGTTTCTGGCGAAGCTAGCACAGAATTTCCGCAAAGCTAGAGATGTGCTTTTAGCGGAACTAAGGCACGTTTTTCAGCGAAGTTATTCAAGCGTCGCGCGAAGTCAACGCTGAACTCATGGCAGAGTTAGCCCTTAGCAGGGCTGAATTAACGCTTCTTAGGAAGGCGCTTTAGGCGCCATTTCAAATTAATTTGAAACGACTGCCTGCGCTTCTCTCAAGGAGGCAAAATTTAGGCAATCATCAGCCTATAGAAGCCCGATTAGGCTGAAAAAGAAGGAACCACTTCTCTTTGAATTTTCAGAGAACTCTGAATCTCTTCATCTTCTTTCTTCTTCATTTGGAAATTCAAGAACTTCTTCAGTTCTCCGATGGCTCCCAAAAGACGAGATGGAAAAGAGGTAGCAAACTCTACGACGGAGGGACCTTCTCCTCCTTCGGTCATCGAACGACCTATCGCGGGTAGGGATCTTTCCCTCTTATTCAGAGATTTTTAACTCTTTTTTTTTTAAGCTAATTCCTGGCTATTCCATGATAAATCTAGAATGATTCATTGTGATCTAGTGATCTCAGGGAGTTCAAGTCCCCTTAATTTCCCTTGATTTCTCGATTGGGAATCTAAGAACCGAAGGGTTTTTTTTTCTCTAAGCTTCTATGCGAAGCTAACCCTTAGGCGGTTCACATCCTGTCGAATGATAGGATGCGAAGCTAACCCTCAGAGCGCAGCTGAAAAGGACCTTAATGCCCTTAAAATAATTTTTAGGCAACAGTATCTTTCTGACGAAGTTAGCCCCTGGGGCTTTGTCGCGTTCTGTTGTTCGAGGTCAAGCTTCCAGAGCGAAGCTAATACTTAGATAATTTTCTGCATCCTGCCTTGCAGAGTTAAGCTACAGCTGCGAAGCTGAGATTCGGGGCGAGCTAAAGCTAGGCCTGTTTCGCTTGGCGGGGGGCAAAGCTATGCCTTAAAATTTTTCTGGATTTGGCTTTCTCTCGCCAACTGAACTAATTTAGTTTCGTCTTGTCTCTGCATGCACTATACTCCCGGTCCTCTGAATAGTCTTTTCGGAACGGCCAGAGGGTTGGACGGTAATGTTAGCCTGTAATTCCAAAGGCAGGCTTCACTATTCAGCGAGCGGAGCGCTCCCGGTTGGGATGCACTTATTCATGCCGGGGATCAGCTCACCATAAGGAGCATCTTAACAACTGCTCCTCTTGAGGATTCTGACCGAAAAATCTATCGGAAGCCTGTCTTCATGTTTGGAGATGCAGCGCCAGACAACGATCACCAGTTGCTAGCCGGAGAGGGGCAGTGAATTTTCAGACTGGATGGCGAGAAGTATTATCTCCCATCTAGCAAGCGCCACTTTCCCTTATCCTTCTTTCAATGTGTGACGAGGGCTCGAAAGATGCAGTGGCAAGTGACGCGAACTACCGATTTCGTTCACGTAGGGAAGTTGATAGCTTTGTCTCCTGATTATACAAGGGCGGGTCCTCCTCGCTGCATATTGGGTCTCCAACCTGGGAACGTACTTCCGGACATCTCAGTGGGAGAAAATCCCGCGGTGGCTCAGACTTTTGGAAATCAATTCTTTAAGGCTCATGGTAATTATCCAGCCACTGATTTCAGGACCCCTGGGTGGATTCATCCCCCCAAGGCATGGTGGAGGGACTTGACTTTATATGTCCTTGCCCATTTTGAAGAGGATCTGGAGAGGCTGGAACTCTACAAGGCCGTCAGGGCGACCTGTTACGGCATCCAGATGAGCGTAGCGAACTTCTACGCCATCTTTGAGTCGTACTGTCCAGCTACAGGGACCTTCTTCACCCCTGTTGGCTAATTGGGCATGACTTTACACGAGATGTGGGAAGTCTCTGCTCTGCCTTTGGGGTCTCTCCCATATAAAAAATATTTCCCATGCGAGGCGGAATTGACACTTTTGGAGAAGCAGGAGCCCGCTTTGTTTGAGACTTATCGGGAGTTGATGTGCCACCTTTACATTTGCTCAAGCATGCATGGGAGCCATAAGGGAGTTTCATGCAGTTTGAAGAGCTGGGGAAATTATTTGTTCCCTGACCTGGAAGGTACTCCCGAAGCTGCTCACTGTGGAGTTGCAGATGAAGACATCATTCGCAGGATGCAAGAGCGCTCTCAAGGGGATTTGTGGAAGAAGATGATGGTTCCTATAAGAAAGGTGATATTCTTCGGAGTTTTCACCACCAGGCTTGTCGACCGACGTCCTGGAAGGCACTTCTAGCTGGCTTTTTAACGGTTTGGCTAAAGAGATGCGTGGTGCCATCTCCGTCTAGCGACGTCATTCATCCAACTGCCTTATTACCGGCTGTTCGTCTAGTCCATGGTCGTTCTCTTGGACTTCTTTCAGCAATGTTGTGCTGTATTCAAAGAGGCCTTCATGCATTGATGGAGGCTTTCTGTAGGCCACCAACGACGAAGCGGGGAAATGGGACTATCTTACCTCGCGACGAACCAAACCCCAGAATTGGTTTGCCATATACTTATTTGATGGCATGGTTCGCCCTTCACTACCCCTCTATCATCCAAGCCGATGAGGAGCCTCCAAAAGATATTCAAATGGCGCTTTTTCGTCGATTCGAGGGGTGTTCGTGGTCACAGACTTATGCGGCTGCGGTCCGCAAACTGCTGTGCCGTCATGACGTCTACAACTTTTTTCGGTGCTTTTCCTACATTCGTGATGCAGGCTATGGTGAAGAATTCAAGAATGTAGGGGAAAGACAGACGTCGTTGAGTCGGGGAGTTTTCGAATGGCTGGTTAACATCCGGCCATCCCACTTGTTGTATAGAAGCGGGGACACCTGGAACCTGGAACCCTATGTTCCAAGTCAGTTTGCTCGTCAGTTTGGGTATGACCAACTGTACGTAGGTAATCCGAACAGCAGCCTGGCCTTCATGGGGAGCCTCATCGATGGAGCTCGCACCTGGCGGTTTTATATTGCTGGCTGTACTGAGGCGCGGTTGTGCATGCTGCTGAGGACTCCGAACCTTCTGACAACCTTGGGATTCTGCCAGTGGTATAGAACTTCGAACTCCACACCAACTGGGTTTTCTATTAATTCCTTTGGTGTGAAGTTGATCTCTCAGCGGTTGAAGCGGAAGGTCACTGAAAGAAGCGAGGTTAAGAGGGTCCGCGTGCCAGGCCTCGAGGAATTCATTGCTGTTGATGATAGCGAGGCCTCAGATGCAGGAAGTCCCCGCTTTGAAGGGGATACAGGTGTTGAGACTCAAGCAGCTACTTCTGGTGGCGTAGGCACAGCCCCCATGGAAGATGTAGAGGTGGAGGAGTTGGAGGAAGAAAATCCCGATGTCTATTTCAAACGAAAGCGGTAAGGCGGATCTCGCAAGAAGAGGGTAGTGAAGAAGCCTCGTCGCTACGCTCCTACTGTTATTACAGAGGACGAATCATCTGCAGTGCCTCCTCCTCCTGCTCCATTAGTCATTAAGCTATCTGCTCCTAGGCAGACCACTAGTAAAGCTATTCTGGACCCAAGTAAGATCAGCTCCGTTCTTGCAATACACTCTTATATATTTCAAACAGCTCATTGTTTAGTTCATGGCTCAGGAACCAAGGCGGTGAGAGACCCGAGAGCTGAGGTCGCAGGAGAATAAGGGGAGCATTATGATCCCCTGTTCACTTATAGAGAAGGCAATGGGCTAGCTATTTTGCCATCTCAGAAGAATCTGGAGGTGATGCGGCTGATGTAGGTCCTTCAGGTGTTGGGACCTCAAAAGGAAGCCCCATGGCCTCCAACTCTATAGGATGGACCACCGAGGGTTCAACGAGCGAAGATGGGCCGGTCGTCCGTGTTGACTCCGGCAAAGACTTTCCTATGGAGCCTGAGGGGACTGATGCCACCGTCAAGGATATTTGGAGAGAAACTGTGGCCAAGGAGACTGAGGCGATATCATCTTTTGGTAGTTTTTTGACCTTTTGTGAGTAATTCTTTCCTGATATTGATCATACCTTACTTAAACAGATTCTTGCTACAGGTGTTCCATCTTTGGGTGCATCGACTTCAAGAGAGCCAACCAATCTTCCTGAGGGAATCAGGGGTGAAGTAAGTACTTCGACTGCGGCGGACGCTGCTGAGTTGGATGCTTTGTATCACGAGTTACCCTCTTATCACCCTGAACTAGAAAGTGGCCTTAAAGAGACTGAGGGGATATTGGTTACGGAACCAATTTTACTTCTAACTACATCGATAAGTGAACTGTAGTGGTTTCGCCAGCGCTGCCTATCCTGCCAATTGCGAAGCTGAAGGGATTGCTAGTCCTACTTCTCCAACACTGGTGGTTGAGCCAGCTCTCCTAGAAATAGTCACTAGCCCTACTTCGATTGTGGCTAGCGTACTGGTTTCAATGAGGACTCCTCCGAGATCACCGGCGATCCTCTCATATTGCTCCAGCCAGTGCTTCTACTATTCCTTCCACAGTTATGTCAGTGAAACTGGTGGAAGCTTTGTCTTCAGAGGCTGTTCGTTCACCGAGAGTAGTTGAGGCCAAGAATGAATTTGTGACTGAGCTAGTCGATAGCTTTTATAAGGGCTTGAAGCGCTCCATTACTTTGGTCTTGAAGGGCTCGACTACCTCGTTTTCCGCTTTGAAGGTGGTCCTCTCTCGAAGTATTGACACCATTCAACACTTTGGAGAGGATGACCAGGCTGGGACATTAGAGCTTCTGGTGGACAAGCTTGAGGGAGATGTGGACGAATGGCGCCGTCTTAGCCATTCAGATCTGGAGTCTTCAGTTAACGAACAGCTTGCACACCTTGCTGCTCAAATGCATGAAGCCCATTTCGTCGCTCAAGAAGCAGCCAAGGCAATTTCCTCTGACTTGAAATCCTTAGAGATGAGGAGAGTAGAACTTGGGGACGCCATAGATGCTTCTAATAGCGCTTTTCTTGTCGCTGAGGATAAGATTGAAAAGGCGAAGGAAATGATCAGGAAGACTAACCTTCTTTTGTCCAAGGCTGAACCGGTACGTCTTGAAGAGATTACTCGGCTAGAGCAGCTTAAGGTTCAAAATGACGAAGTCCTGTAGCAGGAGCTAGCACAGAGGGCAACGTTGGTTGAAATTGAGGCTCGCTTATCCCAAGCGGCGAGCTTTAATGAGGCCTAGTTGAGGTCGCAGGCACTTATCAGGACTGCTGAGGAGAGAAAGAATAGGCTGGCTACTCTTGAAGAACGGATCAAGTCCTACGAAGCGCCCTCGTAGCTTGTAATCCGATCATCCATGTATCCCTCTTTTAAAATCAATAAAAAGTAATTTTATTTGATTCCTCTGTTGTATTTCCAACTTATTTTATTTTTCTGACTTTTCAATCCTTATTTTCAAGTTGTTGTTACAATCCCCAAAAGAAAGTGGAATAATGGTATAACTGATCTAATCAGTGGCGATAAATTGATAGTGTTAGTCACACATTAAAATAAATAGTTCTTACTAGACTAAAAGGTGAGACTTGGCTATTTGTCGGTTCAAAGGTAACAAGGACGTAACCGATTGAGAAGCCACCAAGCTCAAAATTTGTCATTCAGAGGTGATGAACTGGACATGATGACAAAGGAATAGTCCCTACTGGACTGAAAGATGAGACTTGGCTATCTGTCGGTTCAGAGGTCGCAAGGACATAACCGATTGAGAAGCCACCAAGCTCGAAATTTGTCATTCAGAGGTGACGAACTGGACATGATGACAAAGGAACAGTCCCTACTAGACTGGAAGATGAGACTTGGCTATCTGTCAGTTCAGAGGTCGCAGGGACATAACCGATTGAGAAGCCACCAAGCTCGAAATTTGTCATTCAGAGATGATGAACTGGACATGATGAGAAAGAAATAATTCCACTGGGGAAATCAGACTTGATTACTAACTCCATGGGCATTTTGATATCTCTTTCGGATGTTCTTTGGAGAAATTGTCAGAGGTATATTGTTAATGTGACAACCAGAAAAGTCTACTGAGGACTGATTATTAGAAACTCGCTGGGAAGTTAGGAAATGAATCCCATAAGAGATTACATGTCAAAGGTGATCGTTAACGTGACAAAAAGAACTCCGTGAGGATTTGTAAAGCAATTTGACAGATGTGTGATGTTAATTTGACAAGGATTCATTTACTGTTAGAGGTGCTTGAATATAACAGTAATTTGAGTGGACCTGTCGTTCTGTTGAAGAGAATGACAAGCGGGGTTTATTCACTAGGGATATTGGCTTTTATCCGTTGGGAAGTAAATTATAGTCTTGCTACCAGAGATTTAGTGTTAACATGATAGGTTAGACTCATCACCTTGCAAGGGATATGAATACCTTTATATGTGGTCTTACCATTCCATGGATGGGAATTGATAAGTGATTTTGGAGAGGGAATCAAATGGGAACAGGTCCCTTAGGATTTTTAGCAAATCCTCAGCCGTCAATGGGTTTGATATAGCTTTACCAACTACCGTTTGAGTCGGGCTAACCATGCTATTCCCTCAGCATGATGAGTTGTCAAGGACTCATGTTGGGCTTAAAGGCTAACATTTTCCTCTATCCTTAACTGCGGAATCAAATGGGGACAGATCCCTTAGGATTTTTAGCAAATCCTCAGCTGTCAACGGATTTGGTACGCCTTTACCAACTACCGTTTGAGTCGAGCTAGCCATGCTATTCCCCTCAGCATGATGAGTTGTTGAGGATTTTATATTAGGCTTAGAAGCCAATGTTTTCCTCTAACCTTATTCACCGAAGGCTTCAGATCGTATCACATAAAGTGAACATTTTTGTATTCCACTGATGACCTCTAAAATCTCACTGGGGATTAAAGAGTTAAGTCGAAACTTCATGGAAAATTTGTCGGGTAGATCGACATTTCTCGTGGAGCGTTACCTTTCGTTCATCAAGACTTTGGTTCTCAGCTGATCTTCGTATCTAGATATGGAGTACAAATTTCACAGGAAATATATCGACTAAATCGAGATTCCTCGTGGACTTTCACTTTTGTTCGTCATAATCAAGACTTCAGTCACAGCTGATCATCGAATCTAAACATGAATGTGGAAACATTAGAAAGGTCCTGCAAGGATGCATCACAAACCTTCTTCGATGAATTTGACTCGTTCAAGATCGTCGTGAAGCTGAATTGATTTGCCAAAAGAAGAATGCAGAGATGGTTGAAATTGATTCCACATGTAGAAAGAGACTCCTTGAGGAGATGAAACAGTCAGACGAGTCCGACTTGATGATCAGAGGTGTAATGTTAACATGATCACACATAGTACTTCTTTGATCAGAGGTATAGTGTTAACGTGATCATGGATAGCACTTGTCGTTGATTGGCATCAGGAGCGTATCACCGTTTGGATTCGCTAGGCGATAAGCTCCACTCAAGTAGACAGCCTCTACTATAAAAGGTTGTTCTCATTTAGTTGGTGGAATGATATATTCCAACCCCCTGCGCGTTTTCTGACGTTGTTGGTTGTTGTGTCTCATCGGGGTCTGGTTGTACTGTCGCAAGTTATTTGCTAGACCTAGTGTCGTCAGCTATCGGTTGTCTCCTCTTCAGACTTCAGAACTACTGAGAGAAGTGGCCGGTGCGGTGTCATCTGCTGCGAGAGATATTGCAAGACTTGTCTTTAGCTTTGAACTGACTTGAGTCCCGTTGCTTTAGCCGTTGATGGAATAAGACCCATGGCTTTTGGAAGTAGAGTTGACTACCTCTATACTCCTTTTCAGAATAGGAGTTAGGCAGTGGCCTTTTTATGTTCTGACTTCAGAGTCAAAACACCTGCTTCGATCAGTGCTTGAATTTTGTTTTTAAGGACATTGCACCTGCAAGTAGGATGATGAACCATCCTATGGAAAAGACAATAGTTGGGATCATTCATTCGTCACACTTCGTCTGGGCGACTACCCTTTGGCAACTTGAGCTTGTTGCGTTTGTTGAGCAAGTGGAAAAGTGTCACCACATGCTCATCTTTGAAGGAGTATTGCCTTTGATACTCCGAAGTCCTATTGGAGTTACCTTTCTTTGATCGAGCTCCTCCATATATTTTCAATGCTGGTGTATCAGAAGATTCAGCTGTGTCATAGATTTTTTTGTTGATTCCCCACCTACTTTTGGGGGTCTCAAACTTTTTAGCTAATTTTTCAGCTATCTCGGCTTGTTCAATAAGCTCCTTCCAAGTGTGGGCTTTGACAGCTCCCATGTTAACTTTCACTTTGGCGAGAAGTTATGCCTACACGTCTTAAGCAACATAGGCAAAGGCATACCTGCAGGGCACATGAGAGAAAGGTTGCGGAATCTCTATGTAATCCCGTATAGATTCTCCTCCTTTCTGGACTGTCGAAAGGAGCGTGCCCATGGTCACCTCGGTATCATCCTCATAGAATTGGCAGAGGAATTGGGTTTCCAAATCGAGCCAGGAATTGATGGAGTTCATGGGGAGACTCCTGAACCAATCAAAGGCTACCCCCTTGAGGGTGCCAATGAACAGTCTGGCCATGATAGCATCATTACCTACTACATTATCGGTTTGCGATTGGAAGTAGTAAATGTGTTGATTTAGCGAGCTCTTGTCATCATACAAGTACAACATTGGTGACTTGAACTTTAGCGGATATGGGACTAAATCCCATTCCAAGGGGTAAGGACGGACCGCCCCTACTTTCTTCAGTTCGTCCCTTTGGGCTAGGGATGCGATCTGAGCCAGGATGCCTTTGATCACTTCGACATCGATTGAAGAGCTCTCCTTTGAATGATCAGTCTTGGGAGCTTCATCGTTATTGTTCTCCTCATTCTCGTGATTACTACCGGTTGTGTTATCATTGTTCCGGTTTGTCAGGAGCTGAGCCAATATTTTCTGGATTTTGTCCAAGACTTTTTGCTGGGCCTAGGAAGTCTGCTCCTGCGCCTCCATGCAATGACGGAGATCATCATCATTGTTGCTATGTTTGGCTGATACAAACCTTGCCTGCACAGAGTTGATGGTGGCGGAGGAAGCGTAGCCGCTAGCTTCTTCTTCATCATCAGACCATTGAAGTTGGTGTCTCAATGGTTCTGGCAACATAGTGTGACACCCAGATCCCACGGGTACGGGGACGCCACTGCGACGTATATACGCAGGTCAGAAATACCCTCACGTATATACGCTAAGCTTCAGTACAGGCAAGAATCAGAGGCGGAAGCACAGTGGTAATATATATTCCAACAGAATAGTACAAGTACATGGTTATCACAAAAAGTGATACAATATTATAGGAATATTACATCACTAGAAAATACAAGAGTATAATACATGAAGGGATATATATACTAAAAACTGAGAGATGCTCACGATACGGCAAGAGGGACCTCGGGAGCCAAACAGGAGAAAATCTGGAAGGAAGAACTACGGCGGTGTCCGAGCTTCTGCTGCACTCCGATCACCACAGGAGGATCCGCTGCACACTCTGATCGGCTACAGCAAGATCACCAGGGTCTAAACTCCAGGATCTGGACATGAAAATCTAGGGTATTAGCAACCCCAGCGAGTACATATTATAAAGCCAAATAGCGTGCATAACAGGCACACATGTACATGATCAAGTGATGTGGTCCAGGCATGCAGGTATAGAAAATGACAAGTAATATAAGAAAAATGACAGTAACCCGAGATCAAGTAAATGCATGTATATCAGTAAGTCTGAATCGGAAAACATGCATGGAAAACGGTATAGAGAGCATAGGTTTACATAATCATGCGACCAATATATTAAACATGTGATAAATACACTAAATACGCGATAAATATAAGTATGGACAAAACTAGTTGCATAAGCTTAGGTTATGGATTCATGAGGTTGATACGTCGAGGGGATAATCCAAACAAGGAAACCCTCATCTATATACTATATATCCGATGTCACCATCATCTGAATTCATACAACTTGAGTTGCCCTCAGGGTAACAGAACTAGAGTGTGTCTGAAGTAACCATGGTATCACAGAGGTCATGTGTTATAAAACAGTGTGTCAATTCAGAGCATAATACTGTAATTGGAGAATATAAAGGTTGCATTTTAATTAATCCAATAATAATAGTCTTTATTGTTTGATATTTCAATCGCCTCCCTACCAGCACCTCACATCACCGATAGTCCATACTAGAGTTCGCACTCTATAGAACTTACCCGAGTCTGATATGTGAGTATCAGGACCCGAGCAAAGGAGAGACCAAATATCACACGTTCCTAACATTATTACTGTTTGGTTGTTTTATGTTATTCATCCGATTCATATGCTTTTGTATGTGCTACCGGCACACATACATCCACTTATGAATAAGATGAGTTATTATTTGGAAACTGATAAATCTGATAGCTCATATTTATAGTGGGTCCCGTCTCTGCTCGGACTAGCTCAGGAGTACAGGCTACTGCTTCTGGGGACTTATCATTACGCGCCCCACACGACACTTCAGATTCAGGCTATTACTTCCAGGGACATATCATTACGCGCCCCACACGACACTTTAGATATATCACCATTATAAATATGACATCATATCAGTTTCCATCAGTTTCCCCACCCCAGTGTAAGTTGAGTATTTTATTATATATATTGCCCAAAGATAATGTCTACAAGTGTATACAGTATAACCATAAATTTTCAACTTAAGGAAACAGGAGTATAATACCAGGAGTATAATATCAGGAGTCACCTTTTTTAAGGGGTTCAAGAGTACAGGAGTACAGGAGTTCAGGAGTACCAAATGTCTAGTAATAATATAATAGTAATGCCAAGTCCCCGTAAAAGTGATAGTCATGAATATGTCACATAATACACAGGTATCTGGGGTGGTAGTGCCCGGTCAAGAGTCACGATGTCAGGTCCAGGTCTTTGTACCACATGAATGCATATCATATACCGGGTATTAGGGTCAGGTGTCAGGTATGACATAGATCAAGTACCGGGTCTATATATCGAGTGCCGGTGTAAATACTGAGTGTCGGAGTCATAAATAATATATCAAATGTAACATGCCAAGTGTCGGTATAAATACTGAGTACCGGTGTAAATACCGAGTGCCGGTGTCAAATGTAGCATGGCAAATATCGGTGTCAAATATAGCATGGCAATTATCGGTGTCAAATATAGCATGGCAAGTGTCAGTGTCAAATATAGCATGACAATTATCGGTGTCAAATATAGCATGGCAAGTGTTGGTGTCAAATATAGCATGACAATTATCGGTGTCAAAATAGCATGGCAAATATCGGTGTCAAATATAGCATGGCAAGTGTCGGTGTCAAATATAGCATGGCAAATACTGGTGTCCGGTATTATGTGTCAAATATAGCATGAAAGATATCGGTGTCAAATATAGCATGTTAAAACATCCACATATCAATATCATGTTATAAATATAAGAGTAATTATTTTTAAATTAATAATAAGCACTCGCCTGAAACCGGGGTGAAATACCGGTTAAAATCTGAGAAATCGGCGATCCGCATGAGAAATCCACTAGCCCGTAGTTGTATAGTATAAATATATAATTATAAATATATATATATAAATATTAGAGAGGGAAGAGAGAGGAGAGAGAGGAGAGAGAAAGTTGTAGGAAGAAGAGAGAGAAAATAAGGTGTTTTTAAAAGGAAAATAGAAATTAAAATGAAAGGGGGTAGAGTTGTAATTAAAGGAAAGTAATAAGGGAATGAGGGGAGGGGTATTTTTGGAATGAGGGAAATTTGGGTGTTTATTTAGGGAATGAAAGTAGTTTGAAATGAAAGAAAGAAAGAAAGAAAGAAAAGAAGGAGGGGAGGAGGGAGGTCACCGGCGACCACCGCCGGTGGCCTGGCGGCGGCGGCGCCATCGTCGGTGGTGCTGGGTGCGCGCGCTCCTCCCCCAAGGGGAGGGAGGTGGTGTTGGGAGGTTTTCTTTGTTGTGGTGATTGTTGTTTTGATGGAGGTGGTGATGGTGGTTGGTGGTGGTGGTGATTGTGGTGGTGATTGGAGGTGGTGGGGAATTAGAGGAGGAGGAGGAGATGATGTTGGGTTGGTTGGAGTGGAGAATTTAGTGGAGGGGATGGTGAATTTTAGAGAATAAATGGTGGTAATGGAGGTGGTTTTGGTGAAATTGGTGGTAGTAGGAGGTTGTTGGTGGTTGAAGGAGATGGTGGTGTGAAGAGGAGGTGTTGGGGAGTTGGTTGGGTGGCCTAGGAGTGGCCGGAGGCGGTGGTGGTGAAGGTGGAGGCGGCGGCCATGAGAGTATGCGTGAGTGGGTTTTGTGGTTAAAGGAGATGAAGTTGATTTCTTTTTTGGATTTGTGTTGGAAAGTGAAGAATGAAGTGGTTTAATAGAGGATGGGAGGAATGGATTGAATTGATGGTTTAGGGGGGAGGTGTAGGGCTGCGGCAGCAGCCCTAATGCTGTCGGCGGCAGCGGGCGGCTTGGCAAAGATCAAGCCGTTAATTAGGGGGGAGAAATCAAAGTGAAGAAAAGAAAAGGAAAGAAAAGAAGGAAAATTAAAAAAATGAGAAAAAAAGGAAATAAAATGTTTAAAATTTTTTATTATTAACTATTTTATTTATTATAATTTCTGGTAGTATAAAGTAGGGGAGTAGAGGAGGGCAAAGCGAGAAAAGAAATCGCCGGTAAAATATTATTATTTAAATAAGGCGAAAATTTGACTGTTTCAGAAATGTTCCGAAAAATTTTCAAAATAGAAAATATTATTCTAAGATACACGGTGAAATCAGATTTGAGAAATTCGATATAGTTTTCAAATTAAAAATCCTGAAATCTTCTGGCGATACCGGCCGACACCAGAATCAGTCAAATTTTGATAAATTTAGAAAAATCCCAAAAATTTATTTAGATAGAAAATAGAATTCTAAGAAGTACTGTGAAAGCCATTTCTAAAAATTCAAATCCGTTTGAAAACTAAAAATTTGGGAATCAGTCAGCGATGCCGACCGATACCGGTTTTGGAGATTTTGCAGAAAATTTCGAAAAATTTCAGAAAATCATGAAAATTTAAAATATTAGAAAACAGTCTCTGAAACTGAAATTGGTCAAATCGGACTACCAGAAAGTCAAATCGGGCTACTGGCTGGTATCGGTTCCCGGTCCGGGTCAGGGCTTACTCTCGGGTCTGAGAATCCAGATCCGATACTCAAAAATATAAGTAATCACAACTCAAAAACACATACAGGAAGAAAATTGAGCAAAATGGTCAAAAAAAATTTTAGGACTCGTATCTGGGTACGTATCCCGGGTACGGGGTGCTAAATCTCGTCCTCGAAATTTCTATAGGGGGATGAATATAGAAAAAATAGGATTGATGGGAATATCATGATAGAATGGATATGATAGCGAAAAATTTACCGACTCAAAACATGATAAAAATGGGGATAGTGGTCACAGGTATTAACTCTAGGGGTCCTCGTTCCAAATATAGGGCACCACTCTCTGTTCCACTTCACCTGATACTTTAGTTTCCTTGGTGGTCAACTGACATGCTTTCCGCTTTCTCCCATCTGATCTTCCTCTTGGCCTTCTCTGTGCTTGATTGAAGACATACTGCGGGGCGGGGAAGGGGATGGAGCTCTCCTGCCGATTGGTCCTAGGTCCCTTCTTACTGTTGGTTGAATTGGGGTGGTGCTCCCCACCCATCTGAATGAACAATCCCTTATCATATGACCATCAGACCCACATGCTAGGCATACCTTATTTGCCATTCTGCAATCACGCTTGTAGTGCCCGAGCTTCAGACAATACCCACATCTCATTTGCTGAGGGAGAGGTTGGAGGAATTGCTCTGCTAGTGGGGTATCCAGGGGCCCGACTGAGTCTTCACCTCCCTTCAACTGAAAGAATCTATTCACTGACTTCCTCTGCATCTCATCCTGACGCTTCTTTCTCAATCCCCGTTCTACCTCACGAGCGATGATAAGGACATGAGAATACGACTTGAGTTGCTGGGGTATAAGAAACATGTGGATCTGCATCCTCAGATCTTGCTGGAATCTCCTTGCTCGGATCTCCTCATTGGCCACAATGTATGGCGCGAACAGGCTCAGTCTTAGGAACTCTGCAGCATACTCATCTACAGTTTGATCCCTCTGCTGCAATATGATAAATTGATCTTTCATCTCCTTCTGTGTCGTCTTAGAGAAGAATCTCTCGTAGAAACTCTTAGAGAACTGGTCCTAAGTGATGGGCTTCTCCAGCCTCACTTCTTCTGCCAACCACCAAGTCCTGGCCACGTCCTTCAGTTGTATCTTAGCCACTTCCACTTGGTTCTCATCAGGAATTCGGGCTGACTTCAGAAGATCTGTAGTATCATCAGCCATTGCTCTGCGTCCAGCGGCTTCTCAGTACCCGAAAATGTAGCTGGCTGCAGTCTTCTGAAATCGGATACATTGCCAGTCCTCTGCTCTCTAGGTGCTGTCAATAATACCTGTCGTAAGAGTTCTGTCTGCTGATGCTGACTCTCCATCATACCATGAAGTACCCTCATCATGTTGTCGCTCTCTCCATTGGAACTGTCACGAGAAGTGCCAGGACCGTTACGGGTTCTCCATCTCTCCATCTCTGAGTTGGTTGAAGGGATGATGGGAAGAAGCTGGAGGGAAAGATAGAAGGGTCTTAGGATCGAAGGAAAAGATTGCAAGGAAGGAATAGATAACACCGTACTTGCGATTGGAATGTATATTCAAGACTCATGCTCTCCAGCTGCAGATTAATACATCATTAATCTGCCAACTGGTTGTACTGAGGATGTTAGAACCTAGGCTCTGATACCATCCTGTGACGCTCAGATCCCACGGGTACGGGGACGCCACTGCGACGTTTATACGCAGGTCGGAAATACCCTCACGTATATATGCTAAGCTTCAGTACAGGCAAGAATCAGAGGCGGAAGCACAGTGGTAATATACATTCTAACAGAATAGTATAAGTACATGGTTATCACAGAAAATAATACAATATTATAGGAATATTACATCACTAGAAAATACAAGAGTACAATACATGAAGGGATATACATAATAAAAACTAAGAGATGCTCACGATACGGCAAGAGGGACCTAGGGAGCCAAACAGGAGAAAATCTAAAAGGAAGAACTACGGCGGTGTCCGAGCTTCTGCTGCACTCCGATCACCACAGGAGGATCCGCTGCGCACTCTGATCGGCTACAGCAAGATCACGAGGGTCTAAACTCCAGGATCTGAACATGAAAATCCAGGGTTGTTAGCAACCCCAGCGAGTACATATTATAAAGCCAAATGGCGTGCATAACAGGCACACGTGTACATGATCAAGTAATGTGGTTCAGGCATGCAGGTACAGAAAATGATAAGTAATATAAGGAAAATGACAATAAACCAGAGACCAAGTAAATACATGTATATCAGTAAGTCTGAATCGGAAAACATGCATGGAAAACGGTATAGAGAGCATAAGTTTACATAATCATACGACCAATATATTAAACATGTGATAAATACACTAAATACGCGATAAATATAAGTATGGACAAAACTAGTTGTATAAGCTCAGGTTATGGATTCATGGGGTTGATACGTCGAGGGGATAATCCAAACAAGGAAACCCTCATCTATATACCATATATCCGATGTCACCATCATCTGAATCCATACAACTTGAGTTGCCCTCAGGGTAACAGAACTAGAGTGTGTCTGAAATAATCATGGTATCACAGAGGTCATGTGTTATAAAACAGTGTGTCAATTCAGAGCATAATACTGTAACTGGAGAATATAAAGGTGTTGCATTTTAATTAATCCAATAATAATAATCAGTACCGTTAGATATTTCAATCGCCTCCCTACCAGCACCTTACATCACCGATAGTCCATACTAGAGTTCGCACTCTATAGAATTTATCCGAGTCTGATATGTGAGTATCAGGACCCGAGCAAAGGAGAGACCAAATATCACACGTTCCTAACATTATTACTGTTTGGTTATTTTATGTTATTCATCCGATTCTTATGCTTTTGTATGTGCTACCGACACACATACATCCACTTATGAATAAGATAAGTTATTATTTGAAAACTGATAAATCTGATGGCTCATATTTATAGTGCGTTCCGTCTCTGCTCGGGACTAGCTCAGGAGTACAGGTTACTGCTTTCGGGGACTTATCATTACGCGCCCCACACGATACTTCAGATTCAGGCTACTGCTTTCGAGGACTTATCATTACGCGCCCCACACGACACTTCAGATATATCACCATTATAAATATGACATCATACCGGTTTTCCATCAGTTTCCCTCACCCCAGTGTAAGTTGAGTATTTTATTATATATTTCCCAAAGATAATGTCCACAAGTGTATACAGTATAACCATAAATTTTCAACTTACGGAAACAGGAGTATAATACCAGGAGTATAATATCAGGAGTCACCCTTTTTCAGGGGTTCAAGAGTACAGGAGTTCAGGAGTACAGGAGTTCAGGAGTACAGGAGATAAGAGTTCAGGAGTACCAAATATCTGGTAATAATATAATAGTCATGCCAAGTCCCGTAAAAGTGATAGTCATGAATATGTCACATAATACACAGGTATCTGGGGTGGTAGTGCCTGGTCAAGAGTCACGATGTCAGGTCCAAGTCTTTGTACCACATGAAAGCATATCATATACCGGGTATTAGGGTCAGGTGTCAGGTATGACATAGATCAAGTACCGGGTCTATATATCGAGTGCCGATGTAAATACCGAGTGCTGGAGTCATAAATAATATATCAAGTGTAACATGCCAAGTGTCGGTGTAAATACTGAGTACCGGTATAAATACCGAGTGCCAGTGTCAAATGTAGCATGGCAAATATCGGTGTCAAATATAGCATGGCAATTAGCGGTGTCAAATATAGCATGGCAAGTGTCAGTGTCAAATATAGCATGATAATTATCGGTGTCCTTTCAAATATAGCATGACAATTATCGGTGCCAAATATAGCATGGCAAATATCGGTGTCAAATATAGCATGGCAAGTGTCGGTGTCAAATATAGCATGGCAAATACTGGTGTCCGGTATTATGTGTCAAATATAGCATGAAAGATATCGGTGTCAAATATAGCATGTTAAAACATCCACATATCAATATCATGTTATAAATATAAGAGTAATTATTTTTAAATTAATAATAAGCACTCGCCTGAAATCGGGATGAAATACCAGTTAAAATCTGAGAAATCGGCGATCCGCACGAGAAATCCACTAGCCCGTAGTTGTATAGTAAAAATATATAATTATAAATATATATATAAATATTAGAGAGGGAAAGAGAGAGGAGAGAGTGGAGAGAGTTGTAGGAAGAAGAGAGAGAAAATAAGGTATTTTTAAAAGGAAAATAGAAATTAAAATGGAAGGGGGTAGAGTTGTAATTAAAGGGATGTAATAAGGGAATGAGGGGAGGGGTATTTTTGGAATGAGGGAAATTTGGGTGTTTATTTAGGGAATGAAAGTAGTTTGAAATGAAAGAAAGAAAGAAAAGAAGGAGGGGAGGAGGGAGGTCGTCGGCGCCGCCGCCGCCGCCGGTGGTGCTGGGCGTGCGTGCTCCTCCCCCAAGGGGAGGGAGGTGGTGTATGGAGGTTTTCTTTGTTGTGGTGATTGTTGTTTTGATGGAGGTTGTGATGGTAGTTGGTGGTGGTGGTGGTTGTGGTGGTGATTGGAGGTGGTGGGGAGTTAGAGGAGGAGGAGATGATGTTGGGTTGGTTGGAGTGGGGAATTTGGTGGAGGGGATGGTGAATTTTGGAGAATAAATGGTGGTAATGGAGGTGGTTTTAGTGAAATTGGTGGTAGTAGGAGGTTGTTGGTGGTTGAAGGAGATGGTGGTGTGAATAGGAGGTGTTGGGGAATTGATTGGGTGGCCTAGGAGTGGCCGGAGGCGGTGGTGGTGAAGGTGGAGGTGGCGGCCATGAGAGTATGCGTGAGTGGGTTTTGTGGTTGAAGGAGATGAAGTTGATTTCTTTTTTGGATTTGTGTTGGAAAGTGAAGAATGAAGTGGTTTAATAGAGGATGGGAGGAATAGATTGAATTGATGGTTTAGGGGGGAGGTGTAAGGCTACAGCAGCAGCCCTACTGCTGTCGGCGGCAGCGGGCGGCTTGACAAAGATCAAGCCGAGAATTAGGGGGGAGAAATCAAAGTGAAGAAAAGAAAAAGAAAGAAAAGACGGAAAATTAAAAAAATGAGAAAAAAGGAAATAAAATGTTTAAAATTTTTATTATTAACTATTTTATTTATTATAATTTTTGGTAGTATAAAGTAGGGGAGTAGAGGAGGGAAAAGCGAGAAATGAAATCGTCGGTAAAATATTATTATTTAAATAAGGCGAAAATTTGACTGTTTCAGAAAAGTTCCGAAAAATTTTCAAAAATAGAAAATATTATTCTAAGATACACGGTGAAATTGGATTCGAGAAATTCGATGTAGTTTTCAAATTAAAAATCCTGAAATCTTCCGGCGATACCGGCCGACACTAGAATCAGTCAAATTTTGATAAATTTAGAAAAATCCCAAAAAATGTATTTAGATAGAAAATGAAATTTTAAGAAGTACTGTGAAAGCTGTTTCTGAAAATTCAAACCCGTTTGAAAACTAAAAATCTGGGAATCAGTCAGCGATGCTGACCGATACCGGTTTTGGAGATTTTGCAGAAAAATTTTGAAAAATTTCATAAAATCATGAAAAATCTAAAATATTAGAAAACAGTCTCTGAAACTGAAATTGATCAAATCGGACTACCAGAAAGTCAAATCGGGCTACTGGCTGGTATCGGGTTCCCGGTCCGGGTCAGAGCTTACTCTTGGTCTGAGAATCCAAATCCGATACTCAAAAATATAAGTAATCACAGCTCAAAAACACATACAGGAAGAAAATTGAGCAATATGGTCGAAAAAAATTTTGGGACACGTATCTTGGTACGTATCCCTGGTACGGGGTGCTACACATAGCTTCTGAGGAAGAAGGTTGTCCATGATTTCAGTGTATTGTACATTGGAAGGTACCCTTTTGTTCGATCAGAACCTGATCTAAGCCGGATCTATAGTCGAGCCCTGGAGAACTGAATGAAGGAGTGCGGAACCCCTGTTTCCTTCTCTGAGATCGTCGTAGATCCCTTCCTCTGCTTATCATGTTGACAGAGGCAGCTGCGAAGTGAGACACGTTCACTATTTTCTTCTTTTGAGACTTGAGCTTCTCAGAAGTTTGGACTGACGGCTGGTTGAACACCGATTGCTGGCTCAGAGGGAAGTTGTGGGGACTGGTCCCAAACAACAGTGGATGGAATGTACCGTCACAGGTTGACACCCCACTTATCCGCACTGGGATGGCGAGATGTGAACTGGCTTTTCGGAGTGGAGTTTCCACTTGTTGCTCAGATAACCCGCAAGTCTGTATTACCTGGGTCCAACTGATCCAACACGGAGACTCGGAGAAACTGGATGTTAGCCTGCTTGGGTTGAGAAACCCTGGGCTTAGCCTTGAAGACTTTCTTTTGGGCTATAGGCAAAGCTAGGATAGCTTCCCCTGAAAGAGTAGCTTCGCAAGAAGAAGCTACTGTTTTAGCTCTGTTACGCAGAGTTCTTCCTGTGAGCAAGGTTAAAATAGCCCCGTTGTTAGCACTCAGTGGTGCTTCATTTTTAACCTCGCGGCCAAGGTTTTTAGCACTCAGTGCTTTGGTTTTGTCGCTAGCGACAAGCCTAGCACTGCCTAATAGTGCTGATGATATAAGCGGGGCTGCAGTAGCCTCGCTGTTAGCACAAAGTGCTTTAGCCCTAACTTCGCGGCTAAGAACTTTGGGAGCACCCTTAGGCGCTGAAGCTGCATAAGCACCGCTGTCAGCACCTAGGGACGATCCCTCAGCTCCGCTACAAAAAGCGAACATAACGCTTGAAGCATGCTGCGATGCTTTGCTCGTTGCTCGCTCACGAAGGTGGTTATCACCGATTGGTGCTTTAGTTTTAACTTGGGGGCTGGGAACTGTTGGCCCAGAGGCCTTCCACTCTAGTTTTGATGATGGTCAACTCATGTAGTTATGTTTACTAATAATCTTGTGATGTTTAGTTTCAGATCTCTAACCAAGATATTAGTAGGTGATTAGCTTCAACAAAGGAGTTTTGAAGCTTTCACATGGTGATTCAAGAGCCCGAGCATAAATGTTCATACCTAGCACTCGTTGGAGTCAAGCTCGGTGGATCACGGTTTGGATCGAGTCAACTTGAAGATGGAGTTCATCAAGAAGACCTCGGTATGTAGTTTAGTTTTATGTTTAGATCCATTTGTTAAAGATTAGATAGTATGGTATGTTCAAGTTCACAACACACACACGTTTCATGTTTTGGAATTTGGTTTTCGGTTTTTAATTTAACCGATCTTGATTTTCATGAATAGATTGAATCAATACAAGTTTAATGGTTTAATGTATATTAGATATGTTCTATATACATGTATGCTTCAACTATTTAAACAAACTTAGTTTGATAGTCTATTTCATGAGTTTGGAGTTTTGATATTTAAATAAAACGTATTTTCGGATTTAGAGTCAAAAACATTGATATATATTTATTTCATGTATATTGGATTATATCCATATACAACATGCTTCAAGTTGTTTAAATATCATGTTTTTGTATTTGGATGAGTTTTGGACAAAACGATTTTTCAATTCAAAAAATTCAAGTTTTGAAAATACGGTTTTTGATTTTCGGAAAATTTCTAAGTCACAAAAATGGTTCAAATTGTTTGAAATATGTGTTGAATTTTTTCATACATGTTTGTATATCAAAGTATTATACTGAAACTATTTTTGTGAATTTTTAGAGATTTTATGGGATTTATTTGGTAAATAAAAACCTAGTTTTCAAGTCCCTTAAAAACCCTGCCAGGCTCTGCGGTCGACCGACCGGTCGACCGTGCACAAGAACGTGCACAAGGCTGTATCAGTTGGCCGGTCGACTGAGCGGTCGACCGACTGAAAGCAACCCACTCTCGGGTTGCCCCGGTCGACCGGGTGGTCGACCGGCCAGAGAGCCGTTGCTCTCTGGTTCATGGCCCAGTCGACCGGGCGGTCGACCGCAGGCTCAACGGTCAAAAAGTTGACCGTTAGCCGCTCGACCGGCCGGTCAATTTTGACCTGTCTGCTGCCAACGGGCAGATTCTTTTGGGAGATTAGAAATACCCCATTTCAAGAGTGTTTTAGGTAGAACTTTTAAGAGCAAAATTTCTTCCATTCTCTAGTGTTTTATTTTAAGTTTCAAAAGAGTTTTAGAGCTTTAAAGATTTGATCTTTATTTTTGTTTTAAAGGGTTGGAAAATTCAAGAAAAAGGAGAAACTTTGGGATTGATTTTTGATCTTCATTTTAATCTTATCCTAGTTGTTTTCCCAATAGTTTTCTTTGAGTTTTTGATTTCCAAACTCTTGTTTTCCACACTTGAGCCTATCTTGCTATCCTATCTATTAGGATCTTTTATTTTGTGGGAAAAGAATTGGTTTGTGGTCTTTTGATCACCAAGTTGTAAACCCTCCTACTTTGTGTTATCCCTCTTGTGTAGAGGTTAATTTTGGAGTAGTGGCTTTGTGCCCTATCCCTCTAGTGAGAGGTTGATTGATTGTTGGCTTTGTGCCCATCCCTCATTTGTGAGGTTGATTGAGTTTTGTGGTAGCTTTGTGCCTAACCTCTAAGTATAGAGGTTGTGTTTGTAAAGAGAGGAGTTATGTACTCCCGGTTGTATTTGCCCCAAATCCACAGTGGAGGTTCCCTTTGTGGGAGTCCTGTGTGGACAAGTTAGTGGATTGGAAATCCTTCTGTGTGAAGGCGGGGACGTAGAGCTGGGTGCTCGAACCTCGAAACAAATCTCAGTGTTTGCGTTTGATCCTTTGACTCTAACTCTCTCTCTTTTATTTGTGCCTTGCATCATTTCATATTGCTCATTCATTATATGTTGGCTTGTTTGTGTGTGCCTCACTTGTGCTTAACCACGAGAGCTTCATATAGCGCCTCAACTCTTATTCAGAAGAATCAAGAGGAGTTAGTCCAGAGCCCTTCACCGGGAATTCGGTTACACTCGTTGGTTGCATTAGGTGTTGTTGCAATTAAGTTTTTAATTTTCGCATTTTGTACATTAGATTAGCCGTACCCTATTCACCCCCCTCTAGGTATACTTTCAGGAACTTCACGCGTACCCTGGGGTACTAGTGCTGTGTCTGCTGTGCTATCAGTAACTTCGCTCGGAAGAACGAGGTTGGCGCGAGGAGTCACTGCTCCTGAATTAGGCGAAGGCATAGTCGCCGTTCTAGCCTCGCGGCTAATGGCCTCAGCGAAGCAGGCGGCATTTTACCTTTATCTTCGCATGACAGGCGTGGCTTAGCTCTGTGAAGAGTTGAAATAGTCTTGCAGTCAGAGAATATTTTAGCTTCTCAGCAAGCTGAATCAAGAGATCTATCTACAGCTTTTGCAATCCACATAGCCTTAGCAAAGGCTGTTTTAGGTTCACAATGAACCTTTATAGCTTTGCACACAGTATTAATATGCTGGCGCGGGGCTATGTTAGTCTCTACTGAGACTGTGCTAGACTCGCATAGAGTCTGTTTAGCCTCGCCGGAGGCAGTAATAGGCTTGCAGAGAGCCTTATTTGTCTCAACAGAGACTTACTTTCAAGAGTTAGCCAGAGGGACTCTGGCTATGCTGACCTCCTTGCGCACATGTAAGGGGCTTGTGCTACCCCCAGAGAGAAGTTGTTCAAATCTCTCTTGGTCAAAGTGAATGACCAGCGTCTCAGTAATAGACTCGAAGGTCTGATCGTCGCATTGCGACACTTGATTCTCAGCAATGGAGAATGAACTCCCCAGCGGAGTCACCATCTTGTTTTTCATAGATTTTGCAAAGGGGAAAACTTACAAAAAAGGGGGTCGAGGAGCTAAATTATAAGTAATTCTTTGCAGGAAGAAGATTATAGGTAGATCTCCTCTGAAATTTCTGGGGAAGTGTGCCGGTAGGAATCTGATCAGCGCGCGATCAATTTATCCCTTTGACGATGCGATCAATTAGACAATCGGACTGCTGCCTGATGGGATTCCCTTCTTGTCTGGTTTGGGGAATCGGAGAACAGAAGGTTGGTAGAACTCTCTTGTTACTTCTCAATCTGTCTCCGCTTGGGAATTCCTTCTCACCTGATTTTGGAGATTCCTTGAGAGGGAGGAAGATCTTAGGGTATTAGCACACTGATTAGAGAAGTAATTCTCTGAATTCTTGAAGTAAGAGAGTAGATCTCTATCTTTTGTCCTCTTCTCCTTTTTTTCTCAACCTTCTTCCCCCCTCTCGCTCTTGGTAGGCTTTTATAAGGAGGAGTAGGGGTATAATCATCCTGAAAATCTGAAAACAGATTGAGTCAATCTGTTTTATATCTGGAAAGTAGCCTCGCCGCGATGCTAGAGATAGCTTTTGCGAAGCTAAGAATAGCAAGTAGTGCTGGTCTCTTGATCCGCTCTGCTAAATGAGGGATGTGCCCTTGATTCTTTCCAAATAACTGAAAGATTTCTTCTGATCTTCTTACTTGATTGGGAGAGTCAAAAGATCATGGCAAGCAACAGCCAAATTTGATCTCAATTAGATTTGATCTCATTAAGAGATTTGATTGGTCAAAGGTGACCATAGAAGACCTGCAGCGGAGTCGTTGCGTTGAGCTCATGGCGGAGCTGGGAGAAGCATCTGGCAAAATTAAAAGAAAGCTCTTCAGTAGAGCTGGATAACTTTGTGGCGAAGCTACCAATTACCCTTTTACGCAGCTGCATGGGGGTTCGAGCGCAGCTAACTCTCTGCGGAGTTAACTGAGCATTTCTATGCGAAGTTGTAAGTTAGCTCACAGGGAGACTGTGAAGGAGCTTCCTGCGATGCTAAGCAACTTTGGCTTCTTATGCGAGACTTATCTCGTGGGCTTGTGCGAGACTAAGTGTTGAGCTAACTTAATGTCTCTGGACATGCTTGGGTCTTCTCACGAGCTTTTCTCGGCTTATTGTCTGCTTCACTAGATCAGTAGAGTTCAAGTTGATTGATACGTCCCTTTGAGATGGGTAAAGAATTGGTCGTTAGCTTGTCTGCCGCTTGTCTTTTGTGGATATCAACAAGTTAGACATTGTTCAGGCCAGCTAGGAATCTTGCCTTTTTTAGAGTGTCAACATGGACCGCGTATCTAGACACTCACCGCGATCATCTCTGGTAGCTTCAAAGGGTTTTACAGTACACTCACGAAGACCACATTCCAGACAGGATCAAGCTCAGGGCATCTCAAATGATTGTCAGTTCAATCATGAGAAGTATGAATTCAATCAGAGTCCAAAGTATTTCGAAATCCGTCCCAGTCAACCGCGGAATATCGAAAACTTTAGAGGGGGTTCTGTAGGCTGTTTAAAAATCACTGAAGATAAGTCATCAAAAAGCAGAATCCAAACTCCAGACGCAAGGCTAATCATCGCCACCAGTGCAGCACCAAGACGTGAGGGTTGAAACCCGTGTCTCAACATCACTACAATGACCAAGACACAGAGCATGAAAGTCGCGTCTCAGCATTACTGCAGTACCAAGTCGCAGGGTTAAAACCTGCGTCTCGACATCACTGCAAGGACCAAGACGCGAGGGTTGAAACTCGCGTCTCAGCATTATTGCAGTACCAAGACACAGAGTCCAAAGCCCGCGTCCCACGTGAAGCTTGACACAGAATTAGAAGCTCGTGTTTCTCAAACATCACCTCAATGGCAAAATGCGAGGCCCAAAGCCTGCGTCTCGGTAATAACTGCCCTCATTACTGGATCAATTACTGCCTACGTAATGAGGGAGTTAACCCCCATTATGGAGTATTTTTAGGGGAAACGTTTTTTTCCTAAAACCTCCATAAATAGCCCAGTTTGCTATGGAAAAGGGGTCAGAAAATTCTTGGTAAAAAAAGAACTTTGGTTGTAAGCCGTATAAGCACCAAGACTTCCAACTGAAAAGAAAGAGAGAGTTCAACTCTTCTAACAACTTGCTGCGTACAAGTTCGCCTACAATCTCTTTGAGATCCTTGGTGGATAGAAGCTGTGTTATTTCGTCTACTATCCAAAGAGAGAATTCTCAAGAGGTCTTGACGTTCATCCGATCAACGAAAAACAAGATTCACTTTCCATCGTCACATCAAGAACCCGACTTTAAACAAAGGGGAGATCTGAGCTTGAACATCTCCCATCTCTTGTAAGAGGATTATTGATCTGCTGTAATTTTCTTTACTATCAAATAAAGAATTTACTCCTCGATCTTTAATTTCCCCCACCAAACAAGACACTTCAACAAAATGAGAGCTGTGTCTCCACTTCGATGTTCGCGTCTGTCCAATGAGTGAGAGTCATATTTCTACTTCAGACGAGGTCCGCGTCTCCAAGGCCACACGACCTTCGCGTATGCAACACCTGTGTTCAATCTTTGCCTCTACAATCAGTTCAAACAGTACACTGACAAAAGCAGTTGGCAATTTCCTTCGGTTCAATAATACACTGACGATCAACTCAGAGTACCAATGAGGTCTAGACTGCAAATCTGGATACTCACGATGATCATATCTGGTGGCTTCAAAGAGTTTAACAGTACACTCACGAAAATCAAAATCCAGACAAGACGAGCCTAAGGTATCTCAGAAGATTGCCAGTCCACTTTTGAGAGCTTGCTGCCAAAAAGAAAGTCCAAAGTGTTTCGAAACCCGTCCCAGTCAACCGCGGAGTTTTAAAAACTTTGAAGGAGGTTCTGTAGATTGTCTAAAAATCACTGAAGACAAGTCATCTGATACCATGGTCCATGCTTCATACGCGAGGCTAATCAAAGCCACTCGTACAAAGGCAAAACGCAGGACTCGAAGCCCGTGTCTCAACACCACTGTAATGCCAAGACGCAGAGCTCAAAGCCCGTGTCTCAGTACCACTTCAGTGCTCAGGCACAAAGCTTGAGGCCCGCGTCAAAGCTTGAAGCCCGCGTCGTAAACGCGAAGCTCGAGGCGCACGTCTAATACCACATCAATGAGTAAACACAGAGTTCGAGGCTCGCGTTTTAACACCACAGCAGTGCCCAAACGCAAGGCTCAAGACCCGCGTTCAGCGTTACCTCAACGGCTAAACACAGACCTCAAGCTCGCGTTTCAACTGGAGAGGAGCCATGCGTCTCAGTTATAACTACCCCCATTACTGGGTGAAGACTGCCTACGTAATGAGGACAGTTAACCCCCATTATAGAGATTTTTAGGGGACAATTTTACCCATGAAACCCCAATAAATAGCTCAGTTTGCTATTAAAGAAGGGTCAGAATTTTCAGCTGAGGGATACTTATAAAGAGTTAAACTCTTCTACCAATTTGCTAAGTTCAAGGTTTTGCCTAAGTCTCTTTGAGATTTTATTGGATGGAGTTATGCTACTCTATCAGTGATCCAAAGAGAAAAGTTTCAGTGGAGTTTGACGTTTACCCGGTCAACAGAAAAAAAAGATTCACTTTCCACCGCTACTAAAGAATCCTGCCTTAAACAAATAGAAGATCTGAGCTTGAGTGTCTTCTCTCTTGTAGTTGAAATTTGAATTGTTATAATCTTTCATTGATTCAAGGAGATTTTGCAATATATTCTCAACATTGACCCCGTACAGGTATGCAAGCTGAAGAAATCGTTGTATGTATTAAAACAATCTCCTAGGCAGTGGTACAAGCGTTTCGACAACTTCATAAGAAGAAAAAGATACACACTAGCTATTATGACCCATATGTGTATTACAATAAGCTACCCGGTGAAGAGTACATCTATCTACTGTTGTATGTAGACGATATGCTCATCGCTTCTTAGAACAGATCCATAATAGATAAATTGAAGAAAGACTTGTCTTCCGAATTCGAAATGAAGGATCTTGATGAAGCGAAGAAGGTCTAGGCATGGAGATTGAGCGAGACCGAAGGAGTGGCAAGGTTAGCTTGACACAAAAAGGGTATTTGCAAAAGGTATTTCAGAGGTTCAATATCAACGGTGATACGAAATCTATAAGTACACTAATGGCTCCTCATTTTAAATTAAAAGCCACTATGTCTCCTACTACTGTTGAAGAACGTGAGTACATGAATCGCGTGCCGTATGCTAGCGCAATGGTGGTTTAATGTATGCAGTAGTGTGTATAAGGCCTGATTTGTCACAAACTGTCTCGATGATTAACAGATATATGCATAATCCCGGTAGGGGCCATTGGGAGGCAGTAAAGTGGGTTATATGGTACATCAAGGGTACCATAGACGTTGGTTTAGTATTCAATAAGCATTCTACAGGTAAGCAGGAGCGTGTCGGATATGTTGATTCCGACTATGCAGGAGACCTCGACAAACGCCGGTCTACAATGGGATATGTGTTTACATTATCCCAAACACCAGTGAGTTGGCGCTCTATTCTACAGTTTACCGTCGCATTATTTACTACAGAGGCCAAGTACATGACCATGACGGAGGCTATGAAAGAGGCAATATGGATTCAAAGGTTGCTCGATGACATGGGGATTGATCAAGATCTGTTGAAGATCAACTGTGATAGCATGAGTGCTATTTATTTGGTAAAGGACCAGGTGTATCATGCAAGGACAAAACACATTGACGTCAAGTTCCACTTTGTTCAAGAGATTCTTGATGAAGGTGACATTGAGTTACGAGTTACTAAAGGTTCACACAAAAAAGAATCCCGCTGATATGCTTACCAAGATGATTTCGGGAGGGAAATTTACACATTATAAAGAGATGCTCCATATCTTTCCAGTTGCTTGAGCTCGGTGGAGCTCGTTTGGAATAACTATGATTGGCTTGATCCCTTGGACAAGGTATGTAGGCAGCTATATAGGTGCAGCCCCTTTCGAGTCGACATGTACTGTGTTGAGTTCGGTTCAAATTTGAGAAATCTTCACTGAGATGGAGAATTGTAGGGAGAGAGGAGATAAAAACTTAATGAAAGAGTTTTTAACTCATCGGAAGAGATAGTGCATAGATCGGAGTCCAAAAGGAGTCCATATGCAACCAGAACAGAGGCCGATCAACCGACATGCACATAGTGCATGCATAGAGTGCACAACAGCAGTTCGGTCGACCGCCCAGTCGACCGATGAAAGAAATGGTCGACCGAGCGGTCAACCGATTGGCACGAGCCAAGTTTCTGTTTAGGGTCGGTCGACCGTTCGGTTGACCGAAGGAAGGGTCGGTTGACCGAGCGGTCAGACGGATCTGCTGGTTCTATTTGGATTCGAACTCTGTTTTTGATCAGGAGTCAAATCCAATTGTAGTTTCCTAAAACTCTAGGACTCTCTGGTTATAAATTAAGGGGCATAGCCCCCATGAACTGTTACAAGTAATTGATCATTGAATCAATAAGATTTCTCTCCCTTGCCCTGAGGACGTAGGCAAATTGTCGAACCTCGTTAAATATTGTGTTTAGCTTTCTCTCTTACTTAATTGTTCTTATCTTTTGGGTACTTCTCTAGTGTATCCCTCTCTGTTGATCTGGGTTTTCTCATTAGTTGTTGCCCTGACGCGCAACAGATTTTGAAATAAATATTTTATACCAAATTTAATTTCAAAATTCAAAGATTTTTAACAGCGAGACATGCATCCTTGATTTGCAAACCACAAAATTTTCAATTATTAGAAATATATTTTCTATATTTGAAGTATATCGAAATTAAATGCAGCCTAAACCTCAGATCTCTCCCCTTTGTTACTCATGCATATGTTTATACTTACAAATAATGCAAGTGGATATATGAGAAAGAGGGCTGAAAGGGATATGATTTTGTTAACAATAACAAGGGGCGGCTGTCACCACGAAAGCACCGGCCTGTTTTGGTCCTATTCTCTGCTGTTTTGGTCCCGTTCTCTGTTATATATATATCTCAGAATATCATCTCATCTGCAGGAAGAAGATAATAACAGCATTGTGATTGTGGTGTTCCTTCCGTCGTACAGTCGCGAAAGAGAGGGTTCACGCTCTCTGGCTATTTTTCTGTCCTCTTTAATTTTTTCCTGTCCTCACCTGTCAAATACGAATTATTATTGAGAGCCGCAGAGCACGCCACGCCACGCCACGCCACGCCACTCATTAACGATGTATATTTTCGTAACAAGAGAAGGGCAAAGCCAAATTAGAGGGGGAGGGAGGGGAAGATCTTTTGGTGGCCAAACCAAAAAGTCGAAGAATTAATTGAGAAAGAGAAATCTCAATAATAAATACCAAGAGGGATCCGGGTCGAACTCACATAAAAATAAGTGTGTGTGAACGTCACACTGATTTTTATATAATATATAAAATAATAAATATATTTTGTAAAACAAATTATATGATTTCTTTTTAAAATTACTTTTATTAGAATAAAAATATTTTAAGACCTACTCAAATGAAGACTTATAAAATATATTATTAAAAGTCACATGTACAAATTTTGAATACAATTTTTTTTTATTACATTTACATAAGCCCTAAAATTCTTAACACATTTAAGTCTCCATTGAAAAAAAATATCTTGCATAGTCCGAGACTAGAGAGAGAGAGGGAGAAGGGCCTAACAGCCTGCCTAGACTCTCATTCTGTTATAACAAACAGAAGCCCAAAAGCAGGAGGGTAGTGGTTAGGAAACCATCAAAGGAGCGGCAATGGGCAGAGCTGAGAGCAACCTTGAGGATGTTGAAGATGACGAGCATGATGACATCGTCGGGTGGTTCGAAGGGATCGCTCAGAACGCCGGGCTCGTCCAGAGCGAGACCCTGAAGCGCATCATCGAGCTCAATCACGACACCGAGTACCTCAAGAAGTGGTTGGGGAATGACCTCAAAAAGGTTGGGATTTGGAGGCAGAGGTGGTGGAGGCATTGTACACTTCATCGGTCCCTCTTGCTTCCCATGCCGATCTTGAACCTTATATTCAGAGAATTGCAGACGGAGATGGTTCTCAACTTCTCACCAAAGAACCCATCACCATGCTCTCTCTCAGGTCACCTCACCTCACCTCCCTTCTTCTTCTCTTCTATTCAACATGTACACATGCTTTCCTTGTTTATTTTTTGTTAAATTAATTAATTAATTAATATGTAGGACAATTCCATCAAGCTAGCTAGATTGCAAACAGAGCCAATTACTTGCTGCTGGCTGGCTTTTCACCAAGGGAGGGAGAACAGTTTTTATAATCTTAATTAATTGCTCTGTTTTATTGTTCCATGGCATATAATATATCCTTTTTATGTTTTCTATACATGCTGTGTTCTCTTTTTTTCCCTTTTCTATTCTCATTGGTGTCGGTTACTAGTTATAGCTAGAAGAAACTTATATGTATTGTTCAATTAGTTTAATACTCTTATACAATACAGTAAGAGTAGTATTTTGCTTGCAGTTCAGGAACCACAGATGGAAGACAAAAGTATGTTCCATTCACTCGCTTCAGCTCTCAGTCTACTCTTCAAATCTTCAGGTTGGCAGCTGCATACAGATCCAGGTATATATGATATGATATGATATATATATATATATATATATATATATATATATATATATATATATATATATATTTTTGTGTGATTTGTAAAATTTGGTTTATGGCCTGTTTTAATTGATTAATTAATGTGTTCCCCCTTTGGGCACAATTGGCAGGGTGTTTCCAATAAGAGCTGGGGGCAGGATTTTAGAGTTCATATACGGCAGCAAACAGTTCAAGACGAGAGGAGGGCTGACAGCGGCAACGGCCACCACGCATTACTTTGCGAGCGAAGAATTCAAAACAAAGCAGAAGAGGACGAGATCCTTCACTTGCAGCCCAAATGAAGTGATCACAGGTTGTGACTACAAGCAGTCCACCTACTGTCACCTCCTCTTGGGACTCATATTCTCCGATCAAGTAGAGTTTGTTACATCTACATTCGCCTACAGCCTAGTCCAAGCCTTCACCGCGTTTGAAGATGTGTGGCAAGAGATTTGCGAGGACATAAGAGGAGGCAGTCTCAGCAACAAAATGGTGACCATAAGCAAGATGAGGAACGCTGTGCTGGAGCATCTGGTTCCGAATCCGAGCCTGGCCCTCGAGATTGAGAGGAAATGCGAGGAGCTGAGGAGGTGTGATTGGCACAGTGTGATTCCTACGCTGTGGCCTAATGCCAAGTACATATACTCCATAATGACAGGCTCAATGCACCCTTACCTGAAAAAGTTGAGGCATTACGCCGGGAAGCTGCCATTGGTGTGTGCAGACTACGGGTCCACTGAGAGCTGGATCGGTGTGAATCTGGAACCATGTGATCCTCCTGAAAGAGTCAATTTTACTGTGATTCCTACATTTTCTTACTTTGAGTTCATACCGCTTTCATCACCATCATCATCATCATCATCATCTTCTTCATCATCATCGGCCCGTGATGACTTTGTGGAAGGGAAGCCATTGCCATTGTCCAAAGTCAAGCTAGGGGAGCAATATGAAGTTGTTCTCACAACCTTTACAGGTAAATTAATCTAATCTCTTAATTCACTAAACATATTTGTCTAATTATCTACTCATTATCCTTACAACTCCCAAACTGAAAAATGAGAAGAACAAACACTTTGATATGCTAGCTAGCTGGCCTGGCTTGGGAACAAATTAAATTGCTGCAGTGACATGACGTGACACGATTGCTAATTGCAACATGCTTTTTCCAAACACCAACAAGCTATGTTTGCCCTGAAATGGGTTTTTGATCTAATATCAAGCACGCATTTTTTTTTTTTTTTTTATAAAGGAAAAAATTCTCATTGTCTATGTGCTATGCTAGCTAGAACGGGGGGTATTGCTGGCATCTTTTCTTTCTTTCGTTCATGAAAGTAAGTAAGAAGCAAAAATCTGTAGCTAGTCCTCTGTTATTCA
The DNA here is from genome assembly GCA_038442645.1 of Agave tequilana. Lineage (NCBI taxonomy): Eukaryota > Viridiplantae > Streptophyta > Magnoliopsida > Asparagales > Asparagaceae > Agave > Agave tequilana. The sequence goes on from JAVJIF010031447.1 coordinate 417,569, forward strand.
AGCTTAATTAGTCCAATTTGGAAGGAGAAGGGGTGATAGTGATAATCTCTCATTCGGAGCCAAGGGTAATTGTTTGCGTTTCAGTTGTTTATACTTGTTTGATGCATGTTGGAACCACTCATTAGAGGTGCTTGCTTAATTTGAAAAAAAAATATATATATTAATGTTAGCTGATTGTTCACAAACAAGTGAATTGGCTATTGAGCATCTAATTCTGAGAAGGTAATGATGATGAGAAGGCTATTAAAGAAAATATAAGACAAGAGAGACGGGGGTGCGTTGCATGCACCTGGCCTCATGCGGGCACAAATACAACAACAATAATGTGACAAGGTTAACTTTCATTATCATCCATCTTCTTGTGTGGTCCTCCTCTTTCCTATTCCTATTCTCCCCACTAAAAAGCAATTAAAAGGGCTCCAACAGATTAGAAGCACTCTGAACTGAAGGCTATTACTGTTAATTAACATTAAAAGTAAAGACTCATTCCTTAATTTAATTTTAATTTCAGGTCTGTACCGATACAGGCTGGGAGATATTGTGGAGGTAGCAGGGTTTTACAAAGGAACGCCGCAGTTAAATTTCATTTGCCGGAGGAAGCTAATCCTGACTGTAAACATTGACAAGAACACTGAAAAGGACCTGCAGTTGGTGGTAGAGAAAGGGTCCAGCCTTCTGAGCAACAAGACAAAAGCTGAGCTCGTCGACTTCACCAGCCATGCCGATGTAACTCACCACCCAGGTCACTACGTGATTTACTGGGAAATAAAAGGAAATTCGATTGAAGAGGAGAAGGGCTACAACCAAGTCCTGCAGGAGTGTTGCAGAGAGATGGATGCTGCATTCGTTGATCACGGGTACGTGGTGTCGCGCAAGACAAATTCAATAGGGCCATTGGAGCTAAGGATCGTTGAGAATGGGACGTTTCAGAAAATACCTGAGTATTATATTAGCAACGGTGCAGCGATGAGCCAATTCAAGACACCGAGATGCACCAGCGACCAAGCGCTGCTAAAAATTCTCAGCCGACACACCATCAAACAGTTCAAGAGCACTGCATATGGATGAATTAATGGTGATTATTTATTAACTCTGCCATTAATTGCCAGCTACAATCCAACTCACCAAGATGATTGCAAATTTGAGCTGATTTTTCTGCCTGCCAGTATCACTGTCATACATTGTGTCAAGTCATGGAGTCAGCTTGCCTGAATTCCATCGATGAATTACTACCAGATTTGAGTTGCTGAAAGTCGTGATGAGGCTGAGAGCAAACAACAATTAAGCAGATCCCAAAATGACTTGATAGCATGCACTCAGTCTATCTCTCATGCACTACTACTTTCATTTTCTCTAGCTTCAAAGCAAATCTGGATGCAACTGTAAGAGTTACCAATTAATGCTTCTACTAAATATGCTAGTTTTGCCTAGTACTATTTCATTAATGCTTAATTCTCCTGAGAAGAATTTCAATGCTGAATGCAAGCCCCATAATTTTCCTAGAATTTCAATCCATCGCGCCATTTCTCAAATGCAGGGTTCAATTTCAATCTTAGAAAGGGTGGTGCACCTAATTCTCAAAAAAACAATTCTAAGTCAGCCTCACCTAGGACTGATTTGAACTTGTATCATCCCAATCAAATTTTAAACACATTACAATAAAAATATGAAACTAGAGAGTCGTCACCCACCGATTGCCTCCCTGTTCGGCGTCACCGTAAACAAATATTGTATTCATAATTTACTTTTGCTCTTCAAATACAATTAGATGACTATATATGATTATTGCGATAATTCTGTAGCGGTTGTCACCTTATAACTAATCACTGTATGTGTTTTGTTGCAGTAGCAGCCACAAATAATGCGGATTACTAAAATAACTAAAATCTGCAGGTTGTATGCATATAGCACAAAATTACTAAAAGATGGGGTGGGTTGACTATGCACATTCAGAGATCTCAAGTTGTTGAGGTGGACATTAAGGAGTGATTGGTAGACAGGGAGATGAGATGTGAGCATCAACAAATATCAATCTAATTGCATGTCCTGTGCCACTATTCCTTGTTACTTTTCCGTTATGTGCCGGTTATATTTTCAGAAATACACACACATATACATATGAGTAGAGTTACAATACACATAAAAGTAAAATTAAGTTAAGTGACATGCACCTCTTTCCATACCACGCAGAAGGAGGAGGAGGAAACAGCCAGCCAGCCATGTAATCAACCTACCTATCTATCCTATTTATTAATATTTGGAGCAGCTCATTTCATGGAAAGCACCCACCAAAACCAAAACCAAGAGACAGACAGCCGACAGTAGCCACTGCCGCGTTCTACTACAGTTACTACTAGCACTACACCGCCGGAGGGTGGGGACCGACCAGGCAGCAACTAACGGTACAACACCCACCATCCCTGACGCAACTGCAACTGCCACAAAATAAATGCTCGGAGCCAGAGGCTCGCTGGCTCATTGCTCCCTCTTCTTTAGATGATACTACCGCGTCTCGTCCCATCTCTTTCCTCTCCCCTTGAGTACCATCCTTTTATCATATCGATGGGGTTGCCGTTGCCCTCCGCCTTCAACAATGACTGTAGCCTACATCAAAATTATTTGTTGCTCTCTCAGTATTGTAACTACCTAAATCTAAATTTCAACCAAGTGCTTGCAGTAAGCATAGTCACACACCCTGCGTGCGCGTGGTGGACAAACAAGAACCACGGGAGCCTCTGGCGTGCAAAACCTGAAGGATTAAAACAATAAAAATCCACCTGAAATTTCTTCTCCTCTGGACTAAGCATTTTGCATGTCTGGTTGGTTTGTACATACAAATGAAGATTCGATATCTCCAGGGACAAATCACGTTTACAAACAGCCAACGTTTCCAAAAATACATACATAGCAAAACATTATTACAACCAAATAGATTCATGTATCCAGAAAGATTTACAATGATGAACACACCCGGGACTCTTAAATGCATTATCCACAACAATCCAAAAATCTTGCCCTCCACAAAGAATTGGGGAAGAGACATATCATGCATGCACATGAAAACAGATAGGAACATCCCATAATACATGCGGATGTCACTTCCCCTATCATCAAAACAAGATTGTGACACGTGTGAGAAGAGTTCCATAAGATCATTTAGCAATAATATGTAATAATAAGAAACTGTATATTAAAAACACTGTTTATATACATCAACGAAAATTATATTAGCAAATCTACCAACAAGAATCATTCAGTGTGCTTGTGAAGGTCATGCTATCAAAAGTCACCATACAAAAATTCATACTTTTCATGCCCAATTTCCCAAGTCAACTAAAGGTAGCTCAGAATTTACAACCAAATGATGCTTGTGTAAAACCAGCTTATTCCTCCTAGAATCTTTTGCATTCTCTTTCCATTCTTCAATGCTGCATCCAGAATTACATATGATGCACATGACTGTCTCACGTATGCACATTGATTTAATAATATCAAGAATCACATACAGAAATTACGATAGCACTGCTCTAATTGAATTCAGTAACCCCTTCCCCTATCCTTCTCTAATGCACACAACTAAAACCCAAACCAAAAGAACCAAATAATAAATCGCCCACCCACAAAATTATAACAAAAACTGTGACGCTTCTACAAGAACTATTCACATATACTGCATGTTAGTAACCCTTCAAGTCAAATGCACGTAACCCAATTCTCTGAAATCTTGAGAAACTGACCAACAAAAGAAAGTACCCCATGGAAAAGAATTTGTACAAAGGGAAAGAAAACAGGTCCGGGAACTTTGACGCTCACCTGAACATCTAGAAAGCTACTGCCACCGAGTAAGGGTCAATCGACAATCTTATAGCCTACAGATTCATCTGACGATCAAAATTGTGAAGAATAGTCATGGATCATGCCATAAATAGAAATCTCTGGTCCTCCACTGTAAGTCTAGTCTGGCGAGACCCAAACTCCTCCTCTCCAAATGCAGAAGCAACCATTTCCCTCCTTTTTTTCCTGCACCAAACAAAAACCCAAAAAATAAACTAAAGATAACAGGTACAAACATAGAGAAAAAACTGCTAGTCTTCCAGATGCAGGGAGCCCATAAAAACAATAGAGATGCAGAGGAAAGAAAATATTAAAACACAAATCCTATTAAATGCAAATATATGGTGTTAAATTCAAAAAAAATGCATATTACTGCAAAATATATGGTGTTAAATTCAAAACAATGTGGTCACTTTAGAACATTTAAAATAACTATAGCCAAAAACCAAATGTTCTGAGTGCTTTTGCATGCTCATCCAGCAAGGACATAGCAGGCAGTGCCTGTTAAAGAGTTAACTAGAATTTAGAACTTGCAGCCTAAAATAATCTACACACTAAAATTTGATATGAATATGCTTCACAAATATCAGTTGGGTCTGTTGATTTCTCTCCTCGTACCATGAGCGTAATCAATTTGCTGTTCTACCATTTATTCTTGTTAACCATTCACATGATATTTTGCAAACACCAAAAACCAACACTATTGACTCAAGATGCCGTGATGAGGACATCACGCCGTTTGTGAGCAAGTCTACGTTAAAAGAAAGTGTACTGCATTTCTTTAGTCTTAGATTATTTTAGTTGTTTTGATTTTAGTTTATTTTGCATTTAGTTATGAAAATTTAGTACCACATCATCGGTTATGTTCCGAAACTGAATTTTTATGAAAGCCTATAAATAGGCCTCAAGACCTCTCTTATTTTTATGGAATGACTGAATACAAATTTCGAGTTAAATTTCTTGAACTTTTTGTTCTTGATATTAGTGTAAGTGGTGTGAAGCACATGACGCAAGGGGTGTGAAGCTCAAATTTATCCAATTTATATTTCTTGTCTCAGACCCTAATTTCCCCCTCTCTATTTCTTTTTCAAAACCCTAATTTCCTCTTCTATTTAGATTGAAAGTGATTTTGTGATCCACCTATATTATATCAATTTTGGTATCAGAGTTTTGGTTTTCAATCCCATTCAATTTTTCATTTCCCCTTCCTCCTCTCCCTCTTCTTTCAAAAAAAGTCCAAAACCCTAACTCTATCTTCTCAAAACCTAGCTCTATTCTCAAAAAAAAAAAAAAAAGAAAAAAAAAAAAAGAAAAGAGAAAGAAAAAATTAGGAAAAAAGAAAAGAGAAAAGAATAAAAATCAAAAGAAAAAGAAAAGAATAAACAAACTGAAAATTCCAATTACCGTTCTAAAAGAATAAACAAACTGAAAATTCCAGTTACTGTTCCTCCTTCTTTCTTCTCTCCCCCATCCCACCAAAACCCTAAACCTAGATCTACCACATGTCATCGCCGACATCGACATCAGCAACAACAGCAGTCTTCATCGTCGCAGCTCAGCCCGTCGAGTTTGCCGCCGACGCCAACACTGCCTCCGCCTACGCCAACCTCTTTCTCCCTCACCGCCTTATCTGCGCCACCACAAGGTCGTGCCGCCGCCACCATCTGCCTCGCAGACCCTGCCCGATGCAGTTCTGACTCAGTCTCATCCCAGTGGACTCAGCAGGATTGGTTTAGAGTAGGGGTGGCATTGGGTCAGGTCGGGTCGACCCGACCCGATTACTGTTCGACCGTATAATAATCGGGTTGGGTCGACCCAACCCGATTATTATACGGGTCAAAATTCAGATCCAGACCCGACCCGGACTTAGTCGGGTCAACCCGACCCGACCCGTTTGACCCGATTATTAAACCTTAAATACAAATTCTTTACACTATATTATTAAATTGTTGGGTGGTATAGTTGGTCATCGCACTAAATTCACACACTAGAGGTCATTGGTTCAAAAATGGGCTCACGCATTTTTTTTGACAATTTAATTTAGGCGAAGAGGAGGAGGGGGTGGGCGGCGATGGAGGAGATTAAGGCGAGACCCGGCCCATTTAATAATTGGGTCAGACGGGTCGACCCGATTACGACCCAAAACACGATTAGCCCAAACCCAGACCCGCTAACTCTGGGTCGGGTCTGGTCGGGTCTGGCGGTTGTGACCCCTCTGCTACCCCTAGTTTAGAAGCCATTTTGAGCCCATTTTAAGCCCGATTCGAGTTGTTTTTAAAGTAGTCTTCTTCTAGTCACATCCAACCAGTGTTGCAGCTGTTCCAGAGCTTCCCTATAAGATTTTCAATCATTAGTTGGGGAGAATTATCTAAAGACTCTTGCGGGACTTGTGTTTGAACGTGAAATTACTCATATACTCAGGTGATATCGTAATTTGATCTATTTTTTAATTGTTCATTTCTTGCAAACTCTAATGATTGTGCACTTATTTGTAATTATCATGCATAATTATTGATGTTTATTGATCTTATTTGTCAGTTGCTTAACATCATCATTTAAGAATGAACTTCCTTGCATACAGAGATTAAGCCTTTTAAAACTATATTTTTCATCATTTAGTGGATTCATTTAGTTGCGTTGAGTCTAGAAATTTCGCATAATCATCTGTTTGTTTGTATTCACTCGCATTGAAGTTTGTCCTAGGTTAATGATTGAGGAAAAGACAGAGTTTAAGAAAGTATTTATCTAATGAGTGATGAACTCTAAATTCATTCATTTTAACTGTAGTAGCAATGGCTATATGGGTCGATCTTCAGAGAGAGATGCGATGGAAACGTTTCGATACAATATTGATATTAGAAGAAAGAAGTTGTTTGGGAAAAGGATTGATTTTGTTGTAATTATGAGAAAAGATCATAGTTCACTACTCATCTACCACACTAACTTATTAGTCCATGAAGGTTAAACCTCATATTGAATCATAAAGTGTCCTAGAAAAATCTAGTTCAAGTAAGATATATAGATGAAAAGCTTACCCTAATTGAAACACACTAGCCAAAGTTCAATATTAAATTATCAAAGCTTTCTAAGCATAACCTAAGAAAAATTGTTAGATTTAACATTAAGCTATCAAAGTTATCTAAGCATAAAATAAGAAAAACTATTAACTATTATTAACAAGAATCAAGTTAACTTTTTATCACCATAAGTCTTCAAGAAGATTACCTAGTTCTAAAGTTTTAAGCATGCATGAGATTCAATCAGTTTAAGCAATCATAAAATTAGAAATAGTGGAGGAGAAATTAGCTAACCATGAAGTTGTATTTAGTTCATGATGAAAATAAAGTAAAGCATATTAGATAAAAAAAGATTGCATAAATAAAAGAAAGCAAATAAATAATACAAAATAGATGAGAGAAAAATAATGAAACCTTTGTATTGATGTGTCACTTTCAATTACAAGAGCTCCTTTTTCTTCAAAAAATCTCTTGCTAAAATCGTAGAATTACAAAGCTAAATTTAAAAAATAGAGAAAATTAAAGAAAGTCTACGTTGTGATCTCTGAGATGTCTCCTCCCTTTGGCTCTACCTCTCTATTTATAGGGAAAATAGATAATAGAATCCCAGTCAAACAAAAACACCCAACCGTCAACAGTGGTCCAACAGAAAGTCGCCTTTCCGCGGCTTTGTGGGCTTTCCGCGACAAAATCACGGGGTTTGGGTACGCGTTTTGGCTTTAGCTTCATCTCGACCATCTATCAGAAGATTTATCCTCAGAATCTTCATTTAAACTCTGAATTTTAAATATCATCTTTTCTCGGTAACTTGTAAGGCAGGTTATCTCCTAATCCGAATTTAAATTTAAATTCTTCTCCTTTATCTTTGACTTGGAGCTTAAGCAACCTGATTTAAATTGATTTTCTCTTTATCTCTGAATTAAGATAGGGATTATCTCTGAATCCTTGTTTTCCTTTTGACTTCAAATTGGTTTAAATTGAAATCTAAATGTAGATAAGATAATTGGATAGATTAGAAACTTCTTTCATTTTTATCCTTCTATTTTAAATAACTACACACCATAAACAAAAGAGGATTAAATAGTAAAGTTAAATAAAAAATAATCAAGGATAAATGTGCAAATGTGATAATAATAATGAAAAGTTGAGATGCAACCACACCCCCACACTTATCTTTTGATCGTCATCGAGCAAAAAAAAAAAGAAAAAGTAATCTAACCTAATTCACTTTTGTAGAAATCACAATTGCACTTAGCACGTGCAACAAACCGTTAAACTTCTAGGTTACCCTTAGAGGACGAGTTTTGTCTCATAAGAGTTTTCAGTTAATTGCACTCACAAAATCCGGTGAAAGAAAGAATAGATAAGAAAGACTAACAAAAAAGGATAGCAAAAAATAAGAATAAAAGAAAGTGAAGTTATTAATTAATTTTTTTCTTTATTTCACAGCAAGTAGTCACTAGCATTAAATTCATAAGTTTCCAACAAGTTTAAGCATAATCAGTTCAATCATAAAATCAAGAATTCTAATCATTTTCTTTGGAGATTTAAATTCAATATTTTCACACAATCCTTTCTAAGTCTTTCAATCATATGCATTTTTGTGTAAGTGAAAATAGTTTTAACTTGGGAGTATTTGATTAAACTTCACCTTTTTTTAAATATATATATATATTATTTTTTTAAGAAGTCCGAAGTATTACCACTTCGTTGCCCTTTAAGAATTTCTTTTTAATGTATATAACTCATCTAATTCTCTTTGTATAAATATCAAGGCTTCTTGAGGTCCTAATACCTAACTAATTGATTATTAGATGTGCTATACATATTATATTTATATATTTTCAAACTTACCTAATTACCTTTCGCGTAAATACCAAGGCTTGCTTGGGCCAAAGCACCTAGCTAATCAATAATTAGATTTGTTTATTTTTCACATATATATTTCCTCCCTTTTTTGTTT